>CM066031.1:978266217-978765776 GCA_033557465.1 Ichthyophis bannanicus
TCCAAATATGCAATCTGGCTCAAGCTGTAGGTGCCTTCAAAATGTAAATTGTCATCTAGGGAATTCAACCATTCAAAGAAGTCGAATAACAGGGCCTCAGGACCCTCCCAGATCATAAGGACATCATCGATAAAACTTTTCCACAATTTAATCTGTGCTTGAACGAGGTGACTCGTAAGAAACTTCTCGAAACCAGCAACGCATAGATTAGCCACGTCAGGGGCCATGGATGACCCCATAACCATACCTTTGATTTGTTTATAAAAAAATACCTCTCAAACAGAAAAAAGTCTCTGTCACTGCTAACCCAGCCATCTGGGTAAAAGAAAACGTGGGAATGCGTACAGGCTGATCTCTTCGGATAAGCACATCAGAAAGAATGTCAAGCGCAGCCTTCTGAGGAATATTAGTGTAGAGTGAAGATATATCTAAGGTAACTAAAATCAATTGTTCATGATCATCATAAACACTTTGTAAAATAATAATGTGTGAAGAGTCGAGAGCATATGATGTGACCTGAACAACAAAAGGTCTCAGAAATGCATCTAGAAACTTTGTTCTAACGAAGAGCCTATGGCTGATACTGTGGGGCGACCTGGTGGATTATCTATAGATTTGTGAATTTTAGGCAATATGTAAATAGTCGGAGTCATCGGATGTGTAACCGTAAGAAACTCAATTTCCTTATTGGTCAAATAGCCCGCCTGTTGTCCTATATATATATATCAGGGTATCAACTTTGCTTTTGAGAACAGACGTGGGGTCATCATAAATTTTATTGTAGAAACTAGTATCATTAAGTTGTCGTAAAACTTCTGCGATATAAGGTGCCCTATCTTAGATGACCAAAGTCAGCAGGTTTTATAATGATTGAGTGCTTATCCCTAAGATTTTGCAGCGCTATTTTTTGTTGGGACGTAAAATTGTCAAAAGTATGGTGTTGAGACATGTATAGGTTCTGAACCCTTGCCATAACGACCTTTTCATAAGCGCTGATCAAGACGTCATAATTTTCTGGCAGCACAACTTGTAAAGTTCAACATGTGTGCCAAATTGGTCATGTCTAGTAGAGGGTACAAAAGAAAGGCCCTTTTCTAATACCTCAATTTCAATATCACTCAGCTGGTAACTAGACAAGTTAAAGATGCCACCTATGGTTCTGGCTCTGACGTTCTCCTGTAGGCTTGGCCCCTGCCCCTGCCTCTCCCCCGATGGTTCTGGTGATCTGAACTGATTCTGAGAGTTCACCTGGAAGTAGTTTTGGCCTCCCCCCCCCCCTTCCAAAGGGAGTCCATCTGAAAATCCTGGGGTTTTCCCTGGTGCAGAGGGAGTCCTGATGAGAAGAGGAGGGACTAAAGGATCTGTATACTCGCCTGTCTGACTACGATTTCTTTTCGTGCTTCTTTCCAATCCCGGTTCTAGTGAAAAGAACAGGGTTTTGGCTTTAGTAGAAGGGACCGGTTTATAGGGCTCAGAGTTCTGTTTACAGAACTCACTTCTGGTCCTGGGTTTTCCATTAAGGTCCATCCAATAATAAACTGTGCCCTCCCTGTAGTCCTCCTCATTTCTCTTGAATTTCTAAAGTTTCCTTTCCTTAATCACTTTCTTATATTCTACTGTGTTTCTGTCAGTCTTTCTTAAGTTTTGCATATCTAGAGTCTTTTTTCTTAAGTAGTTCAATTTTAGATTCCACTTGAATTTTTAAAGTTTCTGTCCTACGTTTAGATGTGTTGATCAAAAGGATCATTAGATCAAGAAAACATTTGTTTAGAATTTTGATCCAATTGGCCATGAACGTTTCATCATCTCTAAACATCCCTGAGGTTTTATTGACATGCAAGCCCCTCGGGATGATTTTCTTGCAACAGTATTCCAGACTTGTTCGAACCTTTTTTAAACCTGGCTACACTAACAGCTTTCTTTTTTTTTTTTTTTGTAATTTATAGTTTATTCACTTTTACAACACAATCATACAGCTTTGCAACTTTTACCAACAGCTTTTCAACTATTACCAATACAAAATATGCAGTTTTACCTACACAGATATGCAGTTCCTCCCCCTTCAGTCCATCTATATCTAACATTCATACCCCTTTCAATGCTTCATTCTCACTAACCTAACAGCTTTAAACAGCAAAACCACCTCCCTCCCCCTTCTCCCACCAATTCTCAACTCCTGCTACCCTCCATTCCTCATATCTTTGCTACACCTTTTTGTACTTTTTGATAATATGTTTCCTGTGCGCTTCTATCGCATAAAAACTCCATAATTGCTCCATTTTCCCCACCACTTCTTTTATCGGGGTTGTTTCAATGTTTTTCCACCATCTAAGAAGACTCATCCGTACTGCTATTATGCAGTAACATAAGAACATAAGATATGCCATACTGGGTCAGACCAAGGTCCATCAAGCCCAGTATCCTGTTTCCAACAGTGGCCAATCTAGGCCATACGTATCTAGCAGTTTCCCCAAAAGACACAGGTTCCACAATGCTTGTACTGGGTCAAGCATTGATATCCTGGGTCCCTTCTTAATAATGGTTTATGGACCTTTCCTCCAGGAACTTGTCCAAACCTTTTTTAAACCCAGCTACACTAACAGCCTTTACTACATCCTCCGGTAACAAATTCCAGAGTTTGATTACACGTTGAGTGAAAAAATATTTTCTTTTATTAGTCTTAAATAGTTTACCCTGTAGCTTCATTGCATGTCCCCTAGTCTTTCTATATTCTGATAACGTAAACAATCGATCTACGTTTACCCGTTCCACTCCGTTCATTAATTTATAGACTTCTATCATATCTCCCCTCAGACGTCTCTTTTCCAGGTTAAAGAGCCCTAACCTTTTTAGCCTTTCTTCATAGGAGTATCCTTCCATCCCCTTTACCATTTTGGTGGCTCTTCTCTGAACCTTTTCTAATAACTCTATATCCTTTTTAAGATACGGAGACCAGAATTGCACACAATATTCAAGGTGTGGTCTCACCATAGAACGATATAGAGGCATTATAATATCTTTTGTTTTATTTTCCATTCCTTTCCTTATCATACCTAGCATTCTATTTGCTCTCTTGGCTGCCGCTGCACACTGGGCCGAGGGTTTTAACATGTTATCCACAATGACACCTAAATCTTTTTCCTGGGTGGTGGTTCCTAATGTGGAACCTTGCATTGTGTAACCATAGTTTGGGTTGTTCTTCCCTAGGTGCATAACTTTGCACTTGTCCACATTAAATTTCATCTGCCATTTTGATGCCCAGTCTTCCAATTTATCAAGATCCTCTTGCAATTTTCCACAATCCTCTTGGGTTTTAACAACTTTAAATAGTTTTGTGTCATCTGCAAATTTGATAACCTCACTCGTTATTCCCTTTTCCAGGTCATTTATGATTATGTCAAAAAGCAACGGACCCAGCACAGATCCCTGGGGTACACCACTATTCACCTTTCTCCATTGGGAAAATTGGCCATTTAGCCCAACCCTCTGCTTTCTATCTTTTAACCAGTTCTTGATCCACAGTAGTACACTGCCTCCTATCCCATGACTGTTTAGTTTTGCCAAAAGTCTCTGATGAGGGACCTTGTCAAAGGCTTTCTGAAAGTCCAGATACACTATATCAACTGACTCACCTTTGTCCACCTGTTTGTTCACACTTTCAAAAAAAACACAACAGATTAGTAAGACAAGATCTTCCTTGTCTAAAGCCATGTTGGCTGTCTCCCATTAGGCCATGACTATCTACATGCTGAGTAATTTTATTCTTTATGATGGTTTCTACCATTTTTCCCGGTACTGACGTGAGGCTCACCAGTCTGTAGTTTCCCGGATCACCCCTGGAACCCTTTTTAAAAATTGGTGTTACATTGGCAATCCTCCAATCTTCAGGTATTACAGATGATTTTAATGATAGTTCACAGATTACTAATAGCAGGTCTGCAATCTCATATTTCAGTTCTTTCAACACTCTTGGATGTATACCATCCAGCCCAGGTGATTTGCTACTCTTCAGTTTATCTAGTACCCCAAGAAAATTCCTAATTCCTCACCTCCTCCCTCCATTTCCTCATTCAAGATAACCATGGCAGGTGTTAATGTAACCCACACCCTGGTGATATCTTCATTTAAGCCTTCCACCTTTCTCCAGTAACTTTGCACTTTCGGGCAGCCCCAGAGCATATGTAGCAGTCCTCCCTTTGCCCCACAACCTTTCCAACATTCATCTGAGCTGCCCAGGTATATGGCTTTTAATTTAACTTGGGTCCATTATATTCTGAATTGGACCTTTAGACTATTCTCCAACAGTGAAGTCCCAAGTACTAAATGGTTGGTTCTGTCGTATATGTCGTCTGACCTAGTTGCATCCCATGGTCCTGGTAACTCTTCTTCCCACTTCTTTTGACTTTGCACTATCCCCTTCTCTTTTTTGCTCAAGAGTTTATACAATCGCGATATTATCCCTTTTTGTAACTCTCGCTGTCTCATCATCTCCTCGAATCGGGTAGGCTTGGCTATCCAGTTAAGTTTCACATCCCTCTGCTGTAAGAAATACCACATTTGTACATACGCATAGTGATCTGTCTTATCTAATCTATATTGTTGCTGTAACTCCTCAAATTTTTTAAATTGACCCCCCTTTTCCTATCATTTGACCTATCTTACATAGCCCCTTATTCACCCATCGCCGATACACTCCCATCACTCCCCCCCCCGACCCGCACTCTGCTACCGTTTGTATACAAGTTTCCCGCAAATATTTTTTCTCCCCCAGCAGGTACCCTTTCCATTTCCTCCACACTTGGAGAGTAAGCTCCCTGAATGGGTTCTCATCTACCTCTCCCTTCCTCCTTTGCCTGGGATCCCATATCCATGCTTCTACCTTTACTTCTTCTCCTTCAATGTGCACCCAGCTTGGGGTTTCTATCCCTTCTGTCCACGCAAACAGTGCTCGATGTTGTGCTGCCTCGTAGTACCTGAGCATACAGTACAGGGTACTCCTATCCCACCCTCCTCCCTGGGCTTGTACATTGTATTCCTCGCCACTTTCGGGCACTTCCCTCCCCAGACAAACTGCAGGATTATCTTTTGCATCTTGTCTATTTCCATGGTAAGGATGTGAACAAAAACAACAACCTCAGTAGGATATTCTTCTTCACTACTGCTATACGGCTCAGCCAGGACAAGTACATTCCTCCCCACCTGGAGAGGTCTTGTCTAATATTATTAACCATTACCTGGAAATTCCATTGTGTAATGTTTATTATAGGTTTCCCTAACTGAATCCCCAAATATCGGAAATGATGCTCCACCCATTTAAACCTAAAGTTCTGTTTCAATCTCTCCTCTAAATTTGGCAGTAAATTAAAACCCAGCACCTCCGTCTTACTTTGATTCATTTTGTAACCTGCTATCTTACGATGCCTCTGTATGGCTGCTAACAAAATCGGCAGCATAGTTATAGGCTGCTTCAGAGTAAAAATAATGTCATCAGCAAACAGTGCAATTTTTTCCTCCTGTCCCCTAATTTGAACTCCCTTTATATCGGCTGCCTGTCTAATATATTCTGCCAACGGTTCTATTATTAATGCAAAAAGTAATGGTGATAATGGACATCCCTGTCTTGTACCTCTTGTTAGCTCAAAGCTCTCAGAATAGCCTCCATTGACCTGAACCCTTGCTCGTGGGCTTTTATACAATGTCCTTATCCAACTTATGTAGTTATCCCCAAAACCCATCCTCTCCAGTACCTGAAACATGTATTACCATTCCACCCGGTCAAACGCTTTTTTCCGCGTCTACCGTAGCCAAAAGCACTTGCTCCTTAGACTTCTGGAGGTGCCAAGCTATGTTCAAAATCTTTCTTATATTATCACTCCCTTGTCTCCCCTTTACAAAACCTGTCTGATCTCTGTGTATCAGTTTGGGCATGACATCCTGAATTAGATTCGCTAAGACCTTTGCTAAAATTTTAGCATCCAGGTTTATTAATGATATGGGTATATTTGAACCACACACCCCCTTGTCTTTACCTGGCTTTGGCAGTATAGTAATCCCTGCTTCCGCCATGGACTTTGGGATGTTCTCACCCTGTAGTACCCTATTGAACACCTGGGTAAGAATCGGTGTGATTTGGTCTGACATTACCTTGTAAACCTTTGCTGTGTACCAATCCAATCCTGGTGCCTTTCCTATTTTTAGAGTTGTTATAGCTCTCCGTACTTTGTCCCCCTGAATTTCCTGTCCTATATGATCTCTGTCCTTGGGGTCTACTTGCTTTAAGTTACACTAACTCAGAAATGCTTGGGTCTCTGGTCTCCTCCTGCCCATTTTTTTATTTCACTTTTATACAAATTCCCATAAAACCCTCGAAATTCCCTTCTAATTTCCTTAGTGTGATGCACCATCTCCCCTTTACTATTCCTAATCCCATTAATGTAGGCCGCCTGTCTGCGGACTTTTATGCGGCAGGCCAGGATTTTCCCTGCCTTGTTCCCTCCTTCAAACTGTGCCTGTGTTAGGACTGCTAGCTTATACGCTAGTTCACGGGCTCACAACCAACTTAGCTCTGCTCTTGCCTTAATTAATTCTGCAATAGTACCAGGGTCCTGCACCTTCTGATGTTCCCTTTCTAGTTTCTCTATTAGCCTTATCCATTCACCTTCCGCAGCCCCTTTCTCTCGCTTTACCCGCGCTGCCAGACTGATCAGCTTCCCTCTAATTACTGCCTTAAGTCCATCCCACACAGTATTCAGGGTTACATCCTCTGTTATGTTAAAAATTAAGTATTTACGCTCCCTTGGATGCCAGCTTCTCCAAATATCCACCAATCCCAGTCTCTCTTTCAATTTCTTCAAACTTCGCCTGTCCCCTCTACTGCCACTAGCCTGATTCCCACTATTATCTAGTCTCGGATTACAGGTTAAGTTGAAATCCCCTCCCAAGATTGTAGGGGTGCTCCCTAATTCCTCCAGCTCCATGAAGATTCGCTCGTATGCTTCCCCTTGATGCTCATTGGGTCCATAAACACTGATCACCCACACGTCCTCCTTTTCTATTTGTAGTCAAACTCCTACCCATCTTCCCCCTTTACCTCTAAACACTCCCACCAAAATCCCTACCTCCCCTTTATGGGGATTGTCCCTTTGCCCTGTTAGGACCACCATTGGGTACTGTTTAGAAGTTAACATATATTCCTGTCCGACACAAAGATGTGTTTCCTGTACACATAAAATCTCTGCCTTCAATTCTACCCTCTTTTTCTAACATTGTCTTTTCCTCCAAGTGCAGAGGCCTTTAACGTTTATTGTAGCTATCGATAGCATTTTCTTATCCCTACTTGTGTTCAAAATAGGATTCACACAGTCTGAGAATAAGAAAAGACTGACAAATGAGAAGAGAGATATGCTCGTTGAATGATAAGGCAAAGATAAGAGTAATACCTAAATACCATAGAGAGGAAACCAAAGGAAAAGGAGTATCCAGCAGCAGAGGAGCCAGGGAAGGGCAAGGAGACCCAAAGGTAAACCAGATGGCAACAGTTTTTGATGGATTGAGGTAAAGGAAATTAGAGGAAAACCAGTGGGTAATATGGGAGAGGTATGCATTGAGTGGCAAGAGATCGGGGGCAGTACAGCTAGTGTGAAACAGAAGGAGAGTGTCGTCAGCATAGTAATATGCTGACAGACCATACTGCTGTAAGAGTAAAGTGAGAGGAACCAGGAAAATATTAAAAAAAGAGGTGGGCTAACACTGAACCCTGCAGGATACCAAGGAGAGCGGAGTGAGAGCAGAGGAAGAGCTATCCAAAACAACCATGAAAGAACAAAAGGAAAGAAAAGAATGAAACCAGTGGTGAACTTTGCTGTTGACCCCAGAATCCCCCCACTCAAATTATTTTAGTGGATTCTTCATTGGAAGATACAGTCTAGGACTGGTTTTAATCCTGTGATTTGGGTTCTAAACAAGAACGTAGAAATCATGCAGGTATTGGTGCAAGATGTAAGCTGTTCCAAGTAGGGTAGTCTTTTGTAGGATTTGCGGAGTCAAGTCTGGTAGTCCAAAATGTGTAAATATATAGAAGTCCCTTAGGTATAGCCCCGAGAGCTCCAAACACAACTGGTATTACAGTAGATTTTTTCTTCCAAATCTTTTCAACTTCAATCTGAAGGTCTCTATATTTTGGCAATTTTCCTCATTCTTTGTCCTCAATTTGGGTACCACCTGGGACTGCCCCATCTATAAACCATACTTATATTCTTTAACAATAATATCAGGCGTATTATGTTCTAAATGCCTGTCTGTATTCGGAGGTCCCACAGGATCTTGACCATTTTCTACAACCTTCTCTGCAACATGTCCCAGAAGTTTTTTCCAATAGGAATATCATATTTTTTACACAGATTCCAATGGATGATCTTTGCCACTTTATTGTGCCTTTGTTTGTAGTCAGTCTGTGCAATTTTGCTACAACTACTAATTACATGATCCACAGTTTCATCCTTGGATTTACACAATGGGCATCAGCTGTCATCCGAAATATGTTGAATTTTAGTTTTAATGGCATTAGTTTGTAAAGCCTGTTCTTGGGCTGCCATTATCAAGCCTTCTGTTTTTTTTCAGTGCTCTAGATGTTAACCATTTCCACATTAGGTTCTTATTCACCTTTCCTTCAATATTTCTAATATATTGACCATGCAGTGGCTTCTTTTTCCAAGTGTCCATTCTATTCTGGATTATTTCTTTCTTGTAATTCTATTTGTGTTTTCTTTGTTTTAAGGAGCTGTTCTTTGCAAATAACCACAAGCAGTGCTTCTTTACTTTTTGTAGCATAATCACTTAAACCACATTTTTCTTCCTCAATAGTTTGCTTAATTTGCAAAAGGCCTCTACCGCCTTTGTTACGTTGCAAATATAATCTATCAACATCACTCTTAGGATGCAGTACATGGTGCACTGCCATCAGTTTTATTGTTTTTCGATTAAGATTATCCTATTCATCTTGGGTCCAGTAAATTACTCCTGCAGTATATCTATTTACAGGTATTGTCCAGATATTTATCACCTTAACAACATTCCCATCACTGAGTTTTGATTTTAGAATTTTCCGAACTCTTTTTACATAGTGAGAGCTAGTGTTCTTCTTGATTAGGTTATGTAGCAAATCCAAAGCTTCCATCAGTTCTAAGTACTTGTATCCTTTCTCTGGATTTAGTTGTTCAATGGTATTTCCATTTATCAACTTTTTTACAGTTTTTCTATGATTTTTCCACCTTTGGTTGTCAGTGTTGCACATTTGTCAAAATCAAATTCTATTCCTATATCTTCACTAAAGATGTGGACAGTGTTCAATAATGATTCAATTTCAGCTTTTATTTTTCCAAAAAGATTTAAGCAATCCATATATGGTAAATGAGTAATTTTTTGACTTTGCTTAGAAAGTTGGTAACCACTATTACACCACATTTCCAAAAATGCACTATGTGGTATAGTGGTTACCAACTTCTACTGCCAACTCCAGATTACAATTCTTTCATCTTGTTGCTGCTTACGCCTGGAACAAACTATCTGAGTCTGTACGGCAGCTTCATCTCTGGTCCTTTTCAATTCCAGGCTGAAAACTCGCCTCTTTGAGGCTGCTTTTGGATCCTGATCCGCTTAGTCTCCTGTGTGTCTCCTTACCATTCCGTTAGATTTATCTTTATCCTCAGCTGTTGTGTTGTCTGTCTTGACTAGATTGTAAGCTCTGATGAGCAGGGACCGTCTTTGACATGTGTCTGTACAGCGCTGTGTATGCCTTGTAGTGCTATACAAATGATCAGTAGTATCTGCATTTAAATATAAAATAGATACAGACTTTCATAGAAAATTGACCTCCATCTCTAATAAAATCCCTTAAAACGCTTACAGCCAAACAGATCCCAATTTAATACTTCCTTTTTAACTTCCTAACATAGCCCTCAATGCAAACGCAATATGCAAAAGATGGATTTTTAAGCCCTGTTTAAAAAATCTTAAATCAACCTCCATCCTAAGTGAAGAAGGGAGAGCATTCCTCAACCTTGGCCTGAAAGGCCTGTGTTCTGTAGCCTTCCTTCTGCATTATCTTATGATCTGGGACTACCAATAAACCGTCTCCATGTAAATGGAGCATTCACCTTGGCATAGAGCCGCGACTTCAGTTCTAAATAAGCAAACTCCAACCCTCGTAAAACTTTAAACATCAAAAACAAATTTATATTTTATACGACACTCTACTGGCAGCCGATTTAGTTCAGTTAACACTGGCATTGCATGATCAAAATATCGTAAATCCTTTATCAATTTTGCTGCAATGTTTTGTACTAATTGCAGATGATATTTTTCCTTTCTTGGTAACCCCAATAACAATGAATTACAATAGTCATGATGGAGTAAAATAAGAGCCTTTGTCATTGACTGCAAATCTTTTTCAGATTAAGTTTAAGCTTAATCGTAAAACCATAAAACATGTCCTAACAGTCCTTGTCACATGTTCTCTCAATTGCAACTTGGAATCTAACCAAATTCCTAAGCTTCTACTCTGAAACACACCAAGCTACCAAGGCGCCCTGTGGGACTGGTAAATCTGGCACCCCCTACCCACCCAGCTGAGTGCAGGAACTCACTTTGCTAGACTTCCTAGACACCTAATTATGACATCAACACCCCTTTTGTACTTGTGACCTGTGCGGCCGCACCGTTTACACAGCCTTTGGTACGGCCCTGCTTCTACTTACCAGTTTTAATGACAGAGGCCCTCTCCACCTCCTGAAATTGAAGGTACTTTGCTGTTCAAATCTGATAGCCATAAAACATCAGATTTCCTCACATCTGCCTTCAATTGAAACTTACTAGTCAGTTGCTGTCTGTCTGTCCATGGAACAATAAATCTACATGGAGCGTGGTGCACTGGGGCAGGAAGGTAAACAAGTGGAACTGGAGTGAGATCATTACCAGGTCAGTTTATCAGCAGTCGGATCAACATTCAAACACCTCAGTCAGTAGAAACAATGGCATTGGATATAGGTACACAGGGGTGAGGGATGCCGCTATGCGCACAGCTTGTGATATTCAGTTGTTATCCATATAGCCATACATAAATTTAGGGAAGTCTTTTTGGCTGGCTGAAATTTAGATGTAACACCCATGCTCTGCACTTCCTGTGCTCAGGCACTATGTAAACAGTGCCTGGGCAGTCTGTAAGAACTTTTAGCACCATTAACTGTATAGCGCTACTGAAGAGTTACCGATAGCGGGTTTATATGTTTAAAGGAGCATTTTAGAAAGGACGTTTAGGTGAAATCTGAGATGTCCATATAAAAATATCTAAAATTCTGGAGGGGGGGGGCAGCATTGAAAGTCGACATGTGTAAGTGCTTTGTACAATAGACATGTCGCCATCCCCAAAAGGTAAACATGTCCATTGCAATATAAAGAAAGCAGGGACGTGCAGAATATGAACCCAGACGCACATAAAACCGACTGATTTTAGAAATGTGGACGTTTGAGAACTAGATGTGCCTGGTACCGGCTTCATAGACGTGCCAGCACCAGTATTTCGGAAAGTGCGTGTGTAGATGTCATCACATACATGTCCTGGCCTGCCGTTTTGGAAATGGAAACGTGCAGCAGGAGCAGCAGTAGACTATAAGGTTTCAATATTTATTTGCTAGGTAATTTTTGTTGGCAAAAAAAATATTGAGGGAATGAGAGAGCATTGCCCTTCTCTGTACTGTTGTTAGCAGGCTGATGTGAGCATTTTTCAAATATTTATTCGTGCCCATGAGCAGATATAGACATGTATGTATCTGACAGTGGATTTAAATGTGCAATCGACAGGACACGTGTATCTTTTTTAGAACTCCCCAGATACACTTCCAGCATGCTCCCGTGTGACACGGACATACTCTCGGAGTGTTCATATGTACATTCAGTCAGGGCGTTCTAAAATAGCTCTTGGGAATTGAAGGCGATTGGGATATCTGAATGGCTGATTTCAGACATCCAAATGACGAATAGGGCTTCTAAAATGACCCTCTTATTGTTTGCTGCTAACTATATAAACCCTTTTGAATATTTGATGTACTGTAATTATAAGAATCCTATGCCAACCCTTTACTCTTTCGGGCCCTATTTCTTTTAGTTTTGTTGTCATGCCCTTTCCTTTTTTCTTTTTTCTCTTTCTCAGTTTCCCTTCATTTCATATTCCTCTCTCCCCATCTCCAACCTTGACATACCTTGCCAGAACTCTTCCCTTGCGCCAATGCCACATTCTCAACGACGTCTTTCAGCGATGCTCCATGTGGTAGGGGCGCTGGTGCACCCTTACAGAGTCCAGGGAAATGATGTAGTTCTACCAGTTTAGGGATGGTGATCAACTTCTGGCAAGAGCAAAACACAGGTCATAGAGCTTCCTTCTGCTCTGACATAGGCACTATCAATCTCTCTACCCATCACCTCCCCTCCCACTCCGCATACATACACATAAACGGTATTCTATTCCCATCTACCAGCGAATTTGCCAGCACATATTTCTTGATGTGGCGTTAGTGCTACTTATTTCTTATTGAGTCTCCTCCAGTGCTCTAGCAGGACTGATGCAAGTGTATTAGGCGCCCTATTTATTTTATTTATTTATTTGACTGAGCTTTTATACCACTTTTCACCGGGTCAAAGCGGTATAATAAGAACAGATTTAAACAATGTTTCCAGAGAACTGTAGCTATTTACATAAACAATTTAACTAGGCCATTCCGTTCTTAACTTATGTACACAGCTATTTTGGATGAGGGGGGTGGGGCAGAAAGATCAGGTGATGGGCCCTAGACAACCCTTCAGCTTTGCATCCCCTCAAGTAACTTTCAGGCCCCTAGTTGCCCTTTCACCAGAGATTTTGATAGTTAAACTCAATGATGATCACCCTAATGCCACTCCTTTTAAGAATTATCTGTAAAAATACTGAACTGGACATCATACTTTTAAATACTCAGGTTTTTCATATGAATCTATGCCCACACACACAGGGGCGGCCCAAGGGGGGTGCGGAGCCATGTGCGGAGACTCATTGCAGAGCCTCATTTGCATAAATATTTGCCTAATGTTAATGTGCGCCAACGTTTAGTAAACATGCTTCTTAATGAGTATCTGGATAAAGAAAGACTACCAGATTTCTACATTACTATACTCCAGTGCCAACCGCCAAGCACATTAGCAAGTACTATAAACCCTGCCTATTTAGAACCCATAGCAAACCCACCGTATCATAACAGCACTACCAGGACTCACAAGCACCAAACCCTACCTATCAAAAGGCAACACTGCAAATATTAAACCAATACATCTCAGAGAATACCAATACTTGTCCTACTGGGGAAAGAGATCAAGTGGCACTGTCAAAGAGAAACTACATAAACAAAATACCTCAGCTCGGTTACACATGCAGAACATAGACCATCACTAAACAAAGAATTAATTAAACTGGGAACCCCAAAAGCCGAACTTGGAATGTACAACAACACTGGAGAAATAAAACTATAAATTAATTTCCTCTTGTACTAAACAAAACGCAATGATGTTAGCAATGCGCATTTTCCAGAGCTGACATCTTCCAGTTAATAAATTCAAAATAAAAAAGTATTTTTTTACCTTTTGTTGTTTGGGCATTTTATTTTTCAGTTGCAATTGCTTCAGTCACTTTCTTCTGTTTTCTTTGTGTCTTCTGCTAACTCTCCATTGTCTGCTGTCCATTTGTCCTTTCTTCTCTCTTCTTGTTTTTTCCATTCTCTCTCTAGATCTGCTTTAACATACTGATCTTTCCCCTTTTGCTCTTTCCTCCATTTCTTTCTTTATTCCTTTTTCATCCACTCAAATTTCACTTTTCCATCCTCAATCCCCACTTACTCTCCCAATACCTGGCGAAACATAGATTTTTCTTCCCTGCCACACAAAATATCTTTTCCCCTCTCGATCCTCACTCCCCAGCCCCATCCCCTTCTGGTCCTCCCCCCAAATCAGCTCCCTTCTAGTTACAGCCCCACCCAGCATCCTCTCCCTTCTAGTCCCGTTCTCCCATCCCTCCATTCCTAGTCCTAGTCCCCCATTTCCAGTCCTGGTCCCCCATCAGCCCATTTCCAATCCTAGCTCCCCATCAGCCATTTCCAATCCTATCCTAGCCCCCCCCCCCCCATCAGCCCATTTCCAGTCCAAGACTTCCCATTAGCCCATTTCCAGTCCAAGCCCCCACATCAGCCATTTCCAGATCTATCATCGCCCCCATCAGCCCAAGCCCCCCATTAGCCCATTTCCAGTCCAAGCTCCCATCAGCCCATTTCCAATCCTAGCCCCCCATCAGCTATTTTAAATCATATTCTAGCCCCCATCAGCCCATTTCCACCCACACAATCCTGAATAAAGTACAAATCAATAAAAATGACCTTCAAGACCATGAAAGTCTGCTGACTGCTTAAAATAGCTATTCCAGATGATGCCAGGCACTCGATCAAGGAGGACACAACATGAAAACACTCTGTCAACTACATCCATCAAGAGCAATGCCTCACAAACAGCACGCCAAAGAGCGTTTGAACACTTCAGCTCGTCCCTCTGGAACTCACTCCCTCACCAATTGAGATCAATTAAGGACTCCTCTAACTTCCAGGAAAAATTGAAAACACACCTGTTCACTGAATACTTCGGTACAACACTGGGCCCACAGTCTTAACACTCGAATACCCCCACCAATCACCCCTTCCACATTATTGTCTGCTGCCTAAACTGAGTGCCCCATATTAGATTTGTAAATAGTTGTTGTTGAAATGTTACTCAGTTCAACTTTGTGATGTATAAAGTTATAATGTCCACTGTTCTATGTAAAACTGTTCTGTTCAATGTAAACTGCCTTGATAACATGGAAAGGCGGTATATAAGAAATGCTAAATAAATAAATTTCCAGTCCAAGCTCCCCCCATCAGTCTAGTTCCAATCCTAGCTCTCCCCCATCAGCCATTTCCAGTCCTATCCTAGTCCCCCATCAGCCTATTTCCAGTTCTAGCCCCACCATCAGCCATTTCCCCCTGACTGGCCACACAACAGAAACAGCACCCTGCATGAAGGTACAAAAGCATTGAAAGAGACCAGTTCCTGCAAAACATCACCCCTGTTCTTGACCAAGACTTCAGTGATGCTGATAAGGCCATAGAATACTGGAACAAAACAATCAATACAGCTGCACTAGAACTTGGAAAAAGAATCGCTCGGAACAATGGGAGAAAAGTTTGATCAGCACCCTGGTACTCCAGTGAAATAAGAGATGCGAAGAAACTCCTCCACAAACTCGAGAGGAAATGGAGAAAGAACAAGTCTCTCACCACACAACATCTATATCAAACAAAGCAGCAATAATACAATAATCTGAGAACCTGCTTTAACCTACTGAGGAGGTTTGCTGGGCCTGTCCATCGACCCCCAGGGCTGCTGCTGAGGTCTGAAACTGGCCCTGCAATATTGGGCAAACACCAAGGGGGCAGCCCGTTCCCTGGAAGAACCCCTATTCAGCCTATAAGGGTTTGCAAGTGAATGCTTTGTAGTGGAACCTGCTTTAACCTACTGAGGAGATTTGCTAGGCCTGACCATTGACCCCGGGACTGCTGCTGCTGAGTGGATGCTGCTGCCGAGGTCTGAAACCGGCCCTGCAATATTGGGCAGGCACCGAGGGGGCAGCCTATAAGAGTTTACTGACTTTTCTCCATGGGGCATGGTCCGAAGTGGAGTGGACAAAGGGGCAGGATTTGCCCCTTTGGTGTCATAGTGGTGCCAGATCTTTGATCTCCAATAGTTTAATTTGACGAAAAGAAAGATCAAGGCAGGGAGCAGGGAGCAGGGAACCACCACTGCTACTGCAAAGTCGGTGGGTCCCTTGGATAAACACTTTGCTTCCCTGCCCACTGCGCAGTCCTCTCCAAAAGAGGCCTCCCTCAGTTCTGGAGGGAGATCCCCACCACCTTGTCTTGTTCCTCTTTTATCTTCTACTCTCTCAGGCGAGCCCTCTGAACAAGAAAGGTCTGTTAATTTGGAAGTGATTTTACCCAAGCCGGTTTGGCTGGAAGATGCTGGCATTATTTCCAGGCTTCCAGTCATATCTCCGGAGCAAAGGGATTAGACAGGTAGGACGTTCCCCAGTTCTGGCCCACTCCATGTATGGCTCCTTCCACATCTAACCCTCCCAATGCTCCTGCATGGAGCCCAGTGCCATCGTGCCCCGATCACCTGCAGAAATTACAAGAAGCTGTACCCCACTGCCCAATCCCCAAAGGGGCCTGCCAGAGTCAGGATCAGACTGCGGGGAATGTACTTGTGCTCCTCACCTCTTTGGGGGCCCTCCACGGCCAACCGCCAACATCAGCAAGATGTATTCCACCATCAAGGTGGAATAAGTCCCCCGTCTATCTCCTCCAGTCCGGATGTACAGGGCCAAGACCAGAATCAGCCCTGTATGTCTGGGGTCAAAGGCCCGCCTCCTCCCCGCCCACGCTCCTCCTCTTGCCCACCCCCTCCCGCCCACATCGAGAGCTCTCCACACATCTCCTCTGTATGTGAAGGGAGTTTCGAGATCAGAATCAGTCCCAGTCAAATAGCGGGGGTTGGACGTCCAAAACGGACATCCATCCCCACTATTCACAGTTCAGAATGACTCCCAATATGCTTGGTATTGAGAGGGATTTTTTCTCATATGATAGGTTTTATGGGGAAGGTACTAGCTCTGCTCTGTGTGGAGGAGTAGCCTAGTGGTTGGGGCAAGGTACTTCAGACCGGAAGGTCGGAGGTTCAAATCCCACTAGAGGACAGCAACCTTGGGCCGGAAGGACTGGGGTTTCTAGTCCCACAGGTGCTCCTTGTGGTCTTGGGCAAGCCACTTAACCCTCCATAGCCCATGTTCCCTGTAAAATAGTTATCTCCAAGTTATAATGCCCTGTTCAATGTAATTTCAGTTTGTTCAATGTAAACCGCACTGATGCAGAATAGCGCGGTATATAAGAGAATGTAAATAAATAAAATAAATAAAAATTGTTGGGGAAGGGGCCAGGGGTGCCACTCTTTACACCCGCAGATGTTCAGAGGTGACTCAAGCTGGGGCTTTGGGGCTCCCCTGCTCCTTCTGAAGCCGATCAGGTGCGGGGCCCCTTTTGGTGTGTGGCTGAGGGGGGGCTAGAATGGAAACAGGGGGGACTTGGAGCTAGAATGAGAAGGGGAACGGGGGCTAGAATGGAACGGGGGTGGGGGGGACAGCTAGGGGCCAGAATGGGAACGGGGGGAGGGGAGTCAGGACCGGAAATGAACTGATGTTGGGGGATGGGGGACTGGGATTGGAAGGCAATAGATGCTGGGAGGGACTGGAATAGAACTGATCCTGGGGGGTTAGGACTGGAAATGACCTGGGGATGGGGGACTGGGACTGAAATGGAACTGATACTAGGGGGTTAGGACTAGAAATGGGCTGATGCTGGGGGACTGGAAGGGAGCTGATGTTGGGAGAGATGAGGATGACTGATACTGGGGTTAGGACTGGAAATTGGTTGATGCTAGTGGATGGGGGACTGGGACTGGAAGGGAATGGATGCTGGGAAGAACTGGAGGAGGACTGATACTGGAAATCTAGGACTAGAAATGGGCTGATGCGGAAGGATAGGCAATTGGGACTGGAAGGGAGTAGATGCTGGGAGGGGCTGATGCTGGGGGAGGACCAGAAAGGGGTGGGGCGGGGCTTGGGAGGAGAAAAAAAGAAGCTGGGGAAGTGAGGATGAAGAGGGGAAAAGATATTTTGTGTGGGAGGGAAGAAAAATCTATTATTGACTGAGTATTAGGATAGTAACTGGGGTTTGTGGATGGAGGGGTGAAATTTGAGTGGATGAAAAAGGAATAAAGAAAGAAATGGAGGAAAGAGCAAAAGGGGAAAGATCAGTATGTTAGAGGCAGATGTATAGAGAATGGAAAAAACTAGAAGAAAGGACAAATGAACAGCAGACAATGGAGAGATAGCAGAAGACATGAAGAAAGCAGAAGAAAGTGACTGGGGAAATTGCAACTGAAAAAAAATGCCCAAATGACAAAAGGTAGAAAAATCTATTTTAGTTTGAATTTATTAACTGGAATATGTCAGCTCTGGGAAATGTGCAATGCTAATATTTTGCATTTTGTTTACTACATGAGGAAATTAATTTATAGATTTATTTCTCCAGTGTTGTTGTACATTCCATATTTGGCTTTTGAGGTTCCCAGTTTAATTATTGTCTTCATATTTCTAAATTGTGATCCCTTGTTCTGTGTTTGGTGACGGACTTTGTTTTGCATGTGTAACCGAGCTGCAGTATTCTGTTCATGTAGTTTCTATGTGACAGTGCCACTTGTTCTTTTTCCCCAGTAGGAGATGTATTGGTATTCTCTGAGATGTATTTGTTTAATATTTGCAGTGTTGCCTTTTGATAGGTAGGGTTTGGTGCTTTGTGAGAACTAGTAGTGCTGTTATGATACGGTGGGTTTGCTATGGGTTCTAAATGGGCAGTGTTCATAGTACTTCCTAATGTGCCTGGCGGTTGACACTGGAGTATCCTTTACTGCCCATGCAAATGGTATTGAGACACTCATTAACAAGCATGTCTACTAAATTTAATGCTCATTCACAAATGTTAATGTGCGTTAAGTGCAGCTGTGGCAGGCTAAGGCCTACAATAGCCTGTGAACCTATGGGAGGCCTGTAAGTTAGGCCTGAGTCCCTACCCCCACCTGAGACTAATAGTGCTGAGAAAGACCAAAGTCAGTGAAAAGTCTGAGAATCTACCTTAAACTGCTTTTTGATAAGTTTGTATGAATCCTTTATTAAATTCTTCCATACTGATGATATTTTCCAGTGTTCTGCATTCTCACATTCTCTGAGCTAGAAATGACCTTGCAGTAGAAATGTATCTATGTCTAAAAACTGTGCCTTTGTTAGAACAGCCTGAGAAGAGGGAACAGGGTGCTAGGCCCAGAGAGGGTCCCTGATTGGACAGGTGCAGGGGGCGTTGGGACCAATAGAAAGTTTGCCTGTATCAAACTGTGAAAATTGTATATAAGGAATATGCTTCTGTTCTCCATTGCTCAGTCACTTTTGGATGCTTTCCTGTCTGAGCCTTGTGCACAATAAATTGGCTTGGAACCTGCCATTGACTCCTGGTTTTATTCATTGCGTGCACTTCGCTGCTACATATTCTTGGTGCATTGGCCGGGAATGTGCGAGTAGTGGATGGTATTCAAGTGAATATTCCATGTAATTTCGCCTCCAGGTTTGGTCCGGTTGGAACCGTGTCTGTCCGACCACCGGGGAAACCTCAGGCGCCACCGGTCCTCTTGTATCGGAGAGGGTTCCGCCTGGCCTCAGCGGACTACTGGATCTAGCTGGCCAACACCTCTGAACCCGAGGGGAGTCCAGGATCCAACCCATGTACTGGTTTGGTATCGGGAACCAGATCTGGTGAGTAGAAATTTTCTTTGCTACTCAGATAGTCAGTTTTGGGAATATGGTATGGTAAAATAAACAAAGAGAGCTTGATCACCTCTCTAGGGTGGTCCTAGTATGCTTCACATAAGGGTTAACGAAGCAGAAGCCACCGACCCTATGGTATGGTTAGTCAGTAAGGCCTTGGGAAAATTTGGGAAAAGGTTACTAGCACGTTTGGTTGTGTGTGTATGAATGAGAGGTCTTGAAATACGGACTACGTGAGAGCGGACTCCTGAGTAGCGCAGTTCCTGGCCGGGCGACCACGCCCAGGTTGCGAAAAGGAGGAAGCGTTTGGTATTTGTGTCCTTCATTGTTCTTTGGGCTGCACGGACCCTTTACCTGCAGCCATACTACCCGCCCCTATTGTCTGTTGTCGTGTACATCATTGTAATCATGGGAGAGACGGAGTCCACGCAAACTCCGTTAACATGTATGATCCAGAATTTCAGCAAGGGATTTACCGGAGACTATGGGATTAAAATGTCTCCGTCCCGATTAGGAGTGCTCTGTGAAAGGGAGTAGCCTGTGCTAGTCACTTCATGGCCCCGTGAGGGCACCTTTGATATTAGTATAGTTTCCCGTGTCCATCAGATTGTTCGAAAAATGTTCCCTGATCAGTTCCCGTATATAGATTCCTGGTTAAGTATTTGTGAGAAACAGCCACCTTGGATAAGAACAGATAGTAGAATATTACTTGCAACTACAAGGGAGACTCGGACGCTTGAGGAAGGGAAGCTACCTGTGTATTCCACCTCAGAGTCCCCAGATATCCCGACCCAGTCACCTCAGCATCTATATAGGCTAGTTCCTACGGCTCCGGCACTCCCCGGCAGAGCCTGATGCAGAAGCCCAGCGATTACCATCGCAATGGCAAAGAGAGTTCCCTCCCCCAATTGATGGCCCCGAGTCTAGCCCAAGTACTTCAGGAGGGCCAGCATCCCCTGAGGATACCGAGAGCGGAGACTCTCGCCAGATCAGGGTCACCTGGTGAGGATGCCTATACCCGGCAATCATATGATTTAAGAAGTGCCACTGCAAAGAAGAAGAAAGGAGAGGGACGCCTAATGCCATTGCGTCAGGTACCTGGTTTACCTATCCTGAATGAGCAGGGCCAGATGGCACCAGGACCAGCCAGTCTAATCTATGTACCTTTCTCCACTACTGATTTATTGAAGTGGAAAATGCATTATGCATCTTATACTGAAAAGCCCCAGGATTTGACTGAATTAATGTCTAGTATAATGCAAACTCATCAGCCTATCTGGTCTGATTGCCGCCAGCTCCTGTCCACTCTCTTTACTACTGAGGAGCGAGCGCGAATCGGGCAAGCAGCTATCCGCTGGCTAGAAGAGAACCCTGTAGAAGGAGCAGATATGAATCGTCCGCAAGCAGCCGCCGCAGCTTTCCCAAATGAAGATCCCGGATGGGACGCAGCCTTTGTTAGTCAGTCCCAGGGAGATATAAAGTGAAAATTACAGAAAATGGATGGATTTGCGGGCATGAATACAGCACAGTTAATGGAAGTTGATCAGAAAGTGTTTGTGAATCGTGAAAATGAGCATTACAGAGAAAGTGAACGGAAAATGAAGAAGAAAGCAGATCTTCTTGCTGCCGCTTTAGTTGAACGACGTGGAGGAGGTTTTCCTAACCAAAGGACCAGAGAACGTGGAAGAGGCCGTGGAAACAGCTGGCCTCCATTGGGTGCGAATCAGTGCGCCCATTGTAAAGAAGAAAGACATTGGAAAAATGAATGCCCGCATCTTGTCTCCACCCCCAGGAGGGGAGGAGGGAGCACTTGGAGAGCAGGAGGTCGATTTCAGAGTCGAGGAGGAATAAACCGGCAAGAGAGAGAAGAAGCTATTGAGGGAGTGGCAGTTGCCAAGGACTATGATATGGCTGAAGACTAGGCCAGACCGGGCTCCAAGTTTACCCTGGGTCCCCAGGAGCCTATGGTCAGTTTGAAAATAGGGGACCAATATATGGACTTTATGGTGGATGCAGGAGCAGAACATTCAGTGGTGGCAAAGCCAGTGGCCCCTTTGTCCTCTCGATCTGTCACCATTGTTGGGGCCACTGGGGCTAGGGCCACCAAGCCTTTTCTGCAGAATCGCATGTGTGAACTAGGGGGACAGAAAATAACACACCAGTTCCTGTATATGCCTGAATTCCCTATCCCACTTTTGGGCCGAGATATGCTTGCCAAGCTCCAGGCGCAGATATCCTTTGCTGAAGGAGGAGAAATGCAAATGACTGTAAACTCAAAGCCTGCTGGATTGATGGTGCTGACTGTCCCCCGGGAAGAAGAGTGGCGGTTCTATAGTGTATCTCCGACCAAGACAGTTAGTTCCTGTATATCCACCAACCTATCAGCTCCGCCTGAAGTGTGGGCGGAGGATAATCCACCTGGCCTAGCAAAGAACATAGCCCCCATCATTGTCACCCTAAAGCCAGGAGCGGAACCAGTGCATGTGAAGCAGTATCCTCTTCCTCGACCAGCTTATTGAAGGTATCCACAGCCATCTGATGAAACTGCTGAAGTATGGACTTCTTAAAGAGTACCAGTCACCTTGGAACACCCCCCTTCTCCCAGTTAAGAAACCAGGGACGGGAGATTACCACCCAGTAGAAGATCTGAGGCGAGTGAATGATGCAGTTGTAACTATACATCCAGTGGTACCAAATCCTTATACTCTCCTGGGACTGATCCCTGCTGAGGCTACTTACTTCACCATTTTAGATTTAAAAGATGCTTTCTTTTGCATATGCCTAGCCCCCACCAGTCAGCTTTTGTTCGCCTTTGAATGGCAAGATCCTACAACAGGAAGGCGGGGCCAACTCACCTAGACTCGATTACCCCAAGGATTCAAGAATTCACCTACCCTCTTCAGTGCTGCTCTAAATCAAGATCTCTCAAGCTACCCTGTGAACCCAGGAAAAAGGGTTCTTCTCCAGTATGTGGATGACCTGCTAATAGCCACCAATTCGGAGAGTGAATGTTTACAAGCCACCAGTTCTCTTGCATTTTCTGAATTAAGCCGGATACAAGGTCTCAAGGGCCAAGGCTCAGCTGTGCCAAACTGAAGTTAAATATCTAGGATTCCAGTTGTCTAGTGGAGTCCGACATCTGGGACCAGAACGTAAGGAGGCTGTATGCAGTATCCCTACTCAAACCACCAGGAGGCAAGTGAGAGCTTTTCTAGGGGCTGCAGGTTATTGTCGAATATGGATACCCAACTTCGCTCTGTTGGCAAAGCCATTATATCAAGCCACCAAAGGAATGGAGAAGTCTCCATTGGAATGGGGACCTGAACAGGACGCAGCATTTCGATCTTTGAAGGCCGCCTTGATGTCATCACCAGCCTTGGGTCTGCCAGATGTCCAGAAGCCTTTTTGCCTTTACGTTCATGAGTCACAAGGAAATGCTTTGAGAGTGTTGACTCAGTCTCTTGGATCTTGGCAGCGATCAGTGGCCTATTTATCAAAACAATTGGATATGGTTGCAAAAGGCTGGCCCCCTTGTTTGAGAGCTGTTGCAGCCACAGCCCTCTTAGTGAGCGAAGCTGACAAGCTCACTTTGGGACAAAATCTTCGAGTCATCGTACCACACTCTGTCTTGACCCTTATGGAGCACAAAGGAAACTTCTGGCTCACAAATTCACGAATGTGAAGTATCAAAGTATGCTGTGTGAGAATCCTCGATTGCAATTGATGGTCAGTCAGGCTTTGAATCCTGCTACGCTGTTACCAGTTGGTCCTGGCCCCCCTGATCATGACTGTTTGGAAATTATGGACACTGTCTTCTCAAGTCGCCCGGATCTGGCTGATGTCCCTTTGGAGAACCCTGAGCAGACTTTTTTTGTGGATGGAAGTAGTCTTGTCATCAATGGACATCATTGTGCCGGGTATGCAGTGGTGACCCTTGATCTGGTGGTTGAGTCCTTGGCTCTGGCCCTGGGGACTTCAGCACAGAAAGCTGAACTGATAGCCCTCACCAGGGCGCTGATACTAGAAAAAGGGCTTCATTTAAATGTGTACACAGATTCTAAGTATGCCTTTACAACTTTGCACGCACATGGGGCCCTGTACAAAGAACGAGGGTTGATAACTTCAGGAGGCAAGTCCATTAAATATGGCCCAGCGATATTGACATTGTTAGATGCTGTGTGGGCCCCTAAGCAAGTTGCAGTCATGCACTGTCGAGGTCATCAGGCAGGAGAAGGAGAAATTAACAAGGGAATAGGTTTGCCGATGCCACTGCTCGAAAAGCAGCCATAATTGGACAAGTTTTGACCCAAGATACCTCAGTTCAGGCAGCCTTATTCCCTGTGCCCCTTAACTCATGGGCCCCCCGATACACCACGAGAGAGTTAGACTATTTCTGTGAGAATGAAGGGGGTGTCCTAACAGAAAAGGGCTGGATAGTGTTGCCACCTCCAAAGAGTGGCTCACCTCCAGGGCCCACAGTAATTCCTGAAGCGTTAGGTCCAGCCTTTGTTCATGCTTTTCATCAGGCCACACATTATGGGAAGACAGCGATGGAAAAAGCTCTCAAACCACATTTCCGTATTCCATTGTTAGGACCTCAGTGGCCAGACAATGTTTAACATGTGCTAAGAATAATGCCAAGCAAGGTCCTGGTCCACCCCCAAGAGTTCAGTCAGTAGGAGTTACCCCCATGAGTAATATCCAGGTGGATTTTACTGAAATGCCACGAGCAAATGGATATCATTACCTGTTGGTCTTAGTTTGTACCTTTTCTGGGTGGGTAGACGCCTTCCCCACCAGAACTGAGAAAGACCGAGAAGTCACTAAAATTCTGCTTCATGAGATTATTCCCCGATTCGGGATACCGTTGACTATAGGATCAGATAATGGGCCCTCATTTGTATCTCAGGTGACTCAGCAGTGGAAATTGCATACTGCTTACAGACCTCAGAGTTCAGGAAAAGTAGAGCGTATGAATAGAACCCTGAAATCTCAGTTATCTAAACTTTGTCAAGACGTTCACCTGAAGTGGCCCCGGGTTCTTCCTATAGCCCTTCTTAGGATACGCTCAGCCCCTAATAAGTCATTAGGAGTTTCCCCTTTTGAGATTCTGTATGGGCGACCCCCGCCTATTGTACAAGGAATAAAAGGAGATATGCAACAGATTGGATGTGAAATTACTAGACAAGAACTATTGGCTTTAAGTTCTGTTTTGTAGAATCTTCACACGTGGGTATAGGATCAACTGCCCATCAATCTGACAGAACCACTGCATTCTTTCAAGCCTGGAGTCTCGGTGTGGATCAAAGAGTGGAGAAAGACACCGTTGGCACCGCATTGGAAGGGACCTTATGTTGTTATCTTATCAACTCCAACAGCAGTCAAAGTTGCCAAACTCGAACCCTGGATCCATCACAGTCGAGTAAAGCCAGCAGCCACTTCTGAACTTGGTCATTGGACTTCAGTAAATGACCCTGCGACCCCATTGCGGCTCACGCTGCAACAGCAGCCACCACTGTGAAAGTCTTTAGAATCTGCAGCCCTACTCCTGTCACACGGCGCGGAAGCTGACAGGTCTATGTACGGTGGAAGCTGGGAAAAGAAGCCTTCAAGTTCAGAGTTCTCAACGTTTCAATCCATCCATCAGAGACTGTGATTATTATGATTTCCTATTATTGTTTCATTTTTGCGGTAGCCCTGGGGTCCCTTGGGACAACTTTTGCCCTACCCCCCTGTGCAGCTTGTATAACTATTACCCGAACTGGGATAAAGGTTACTCAAACTTTACTTTATCATTCTTACTACACCTGTACTGGTATAGTTAGCCGGTGTGTGTATAATGGTACAGAGTTAAATATCTGTACAAAAGGAAAGAGCCAAACTTGTTTTAGTCCTCATCAGAACCCTTCTTATTATGTTTTAGAGTTGTGATGGAATGATGAGGACGGGGCCCTCATAAATGCCACACGTCAACTTTCTGATCCCACAAGACCCGTACCCCTATACTTTGATGCTTGTGATCTTATAAATAGAAATGACTATTACAAATGTGGGTCTTGGGAGCAAGCCTACTATTATGACAATAAATATATGTGTCCTGAAGGAGCATACGGATGGGGAAAATGTACTGGGAAATATTCCCCGTCCACCTATGGTAAGCCATCTAAAGATGCATACTTCTGTCCAAAGTGGGAATGCGTGTACTATGCTACCTGGTCGGGTAGCCCTACTGGACAAGATGGGGATAATTGTAAAGCCAATTTAGAAAGACTACCCTTGCTTGAGCCTCAGAAGTGTAAGACAGGTGCTTGTAATCCCCTACGGCTCCTCATACTTGACCCTAGACAGTGGAAGCAGGGGTTCAGATTTGGTTTACGTATAGCAGGGGGAGGAACTGACCCTGGAACCTTTTTATATATACAGCTTAACACTAAGACCCATATTTCTTCACCTTATCAAATACATCACACTTTTTATGAGGTTATGAAGGCAGAGTTTGCAATTCCCCACACCTCCCAGAACTTGTTCATTGAGCTAGCTGGAGCTGTAGCGTCCAGTCTTCACATTTCTGATTGTTTCTTCTGTGGTGGAACTAAGATGGGAGACCAATGGCCTTGGGAGGCACAAGAATTGAACTATTCTATCCCATATAACCAAACTGATCTGCATAAAGCCACCAGTGAATGGGTCTTAGCTAACCCTATTGTTGGTAACTTATGTTTTGCTCGCACAGACCACAGTTTACTATGCTAGTTGGACAGCTGCTCTGTCTAAACCAGAAGTTTTACAATGCCACCACTAAGAAGACGTCCTGGTGGTCGGGTGTAAACACTCCAGAACCTTCCAACCCTCTAGTTATCTTT
The DNA here is from genome assembly GCA_033557465.1 of Ichthyophis bannanicus. Taxonomy (NCBI): domain Eukaryota; kingdom Metazoa; phylum Chordata; class Amphibia; order Gymnophiona; family Ichthyophiidae; genus Ichthyophis; species Ichthyophis bannanicus. Next base: position 978,292,615 of record CM066031.1, read on the forward strand.
CCTAATCTTGCTAAGCTATGGACTAATTTGGTTTCTTACAATACCTGGCAAGCCCCACCTGGACTATATTGGATTTGTGGAACCCGAGCATATGCTAAGCTCCCTAATAACTGGGGAGGTGCATGTGTATTGGGGACTATACGACCTTCCTTCTTTCTTTTGCCTATCTCCCACGGAGAACAATTAGGTTTTCCGGTAAATAAAAGTCGACAGAAGCGAGAGGCTTTAAAAATAGGCCAATGGGATAAATGGGATGATGAGGAATGGCCACCTGAGAGAATCATTTCATACTATGGACCCGCCACTTGGACACAAGATGGGACCTGGGGATACCGCACACCTGTGTACATGATAAATCGTATTATACGCTTACAAGCTGTTGTTGAAATAATAACAAATGAAACTAGTAAAGCTTTAACCCTCTTAGCTAAACAGAGTACACAAATGCGTACAGCTATTTATCAGAATCGCTTAGCATTAGATTATTTGCTAGCAGCTGAAGGTGAAGTGTGTGGAAAGTTGAATTTAACTAACTGTTGTTTGCAAATTGATAATGTAGATCAAGTTGTAGAGGATATAGCTAACCAAATGAGGAAGCAAGCCTATGTACCAGTACAGACCTGGCATGGCTTGAAGCTTGACGGATGGTTTGGTTCTATGTTTTCAGGGTTGAGCAGCCTGAAAACACTTGTATTCATTGTATTATTAATATTGGTTACATGCTTGTTTCTCCCATGTTTCCTACCCCTTTGCTTACGCATGATAACCTCAATTATTGATAGCACTGTAGAACGGAAACCAGCTATGAAAGTATTAGCTATGTGGCAATATCACCCTATACCCCAACATGATGCTGTGACGTGAGTATAATATGTGATTTAATTCTCACCCTTTCTCACTTGCGGATGAGAATAATCAAAGGGGGGAATGTGGCAGGCTAAGGCCTACAATAGCCTGTGAACCTATGGGAGGCCTGTAAGTTAGGCCTGAGTCCCTACCCCCACCTGAGACTAATAGTGTTGAGTCTTGCAGGACTACAGAAGGGGACTGTTACTTCTGGAGAGAGATCTGCAATTGTGAGCATAGACTTCTGGGAATTTTCTGTAAGGAATTCTTTGTATTAAAACTAATTAATCTGTGAACCCACTATTTTTTGTTAAATCAGTCAGGGCCTAGTAGCAGCAGTTTACGTTTTAATTTAAAACACAGAAGAGAACTTTCTGGTTCCATATCATACCCAGCAGAGAGCTTGTAGTTTAAATTTAATAGTCACTCAGGAACTAGTATCAGCAAAGTACTTTTAGTTTAAATTTAAAACACAGAAGAGAGCTTTCTGGTTCAATTTGGAACCCAGCAGAGAGCTTGTAGTTTAAATTTCATAATAAGTTAGAGCCTAGCAGCAGCATAGAGCTTATAATTTAAAATTTAAAATCAAATAAGAGTATAGCTTACCTCAGCAGCACAGAACAGGGTACTGTTTAGCAGCCCTCTTTTAATAAGTGTTATTTCCCTCCCTCCCTCCCCACACTCACCCACCCCTGGGATAATCGTAGCTTTATAGGTACTTACACATCTTAAAAGACAGGGGGTGCTCTCAGGTGCAGCTCGTTACCCAAATCAGTCATGCACTAAGGACCTGAGATTAATTAAGCTTCAGGTGAACAAGGTATATTAAACGTATTAGGTACAGTTTTATTAGTATAAATATCCATAGCAACCCTTAAGAAGTAAAGAACTTAAAGATCTAAATAAAAACTTAAAACTAAGATGCAGACAGCAGTCCAGCAGCGAGATGGGGGCTTTCCAGTCTTTTGCATTGAGTGTCACATGTATGATTTTCTCCCAGTTGGTGAGAGGTCTTACGTGTGCACTAGGTGCAAGGAGCTCTTTGCTCTCAGGGAACAAGTCTGTTCTCTAGAGGCTAGAGTAGCAGACTTGGAAAACAAAAGAAAGACAGAGAGGTACATAGACGAGACCTACAGGGATATAGTCCTGAAGTTCCACCTCCAGTCTGGCAGCATCCCTGTTGCCATGGAGGAGAGAGGTCACGTGACAGGAGAGCATCACCCTGGTGTGGCAGGAAGTGATCCTGTAACTAGGACCTGTCCTCCAGGTGATGGAAAACCCTCTCACACTGAGGAAGTTTCTCCAGGGCCATGTGCCCATGAAGGACAGGTTAGGACAGCCGTTATAGTTGGTGATTCGATCATTAGGCATGTAGATAGCTGGGTGGCTGGTGGACATGAGGATCGCCTGGTAACATGCCTGCCTGGTGCAAAGGTAGCGGACCTCAAGCATCACCTAGATAAGGTCTTAGATAGTGCTGGGGAGGAGTCTGCTGTCTTGGTACATGTCGGAACCAATGACATAGGAAAATGTGGTAGGGAGGTTCTGGAGACTAAATTTAGGCTTTTAGGTAGGAAGTTTAAATCCAGAACTTCCAGGGTAGCGTTCTCCGAAATGCTTCCCATTCCACGTGCAGGACCCAAAAGGCAGGCAGAGCTCCGGAGTCTCAATGCGTGGATGAGACAATGGTGCAGAGATGAGGGTTTTGGATTTGTTAGGAACTGGGGAACATTCTGGGGAAAGGAGAGGCTCTTCCGAAGGGATGGGCTTCACCTTAACCGGGATGGAACCAGGCTGCTGGCATTAACCTTTAAAAAGGAGACAGAGCAGCTTTTAAACTAGATAATAGGGGAAAGCTGACAGTCGCCCAAGAGTGGATGGTTCGGAAGAATGTATCCTTGAAGAATACTACCAAAAGCAGAGAGGTTCCAAAAAAGAGTAAAGTAGCCCAAATGCCCTCGAGTATAGAGCAGACAGAGCTTAAAGATTCCAAATTACCCATGTCTACCAACAGCCAAACTAATATGAATAAAATACAGTCTCTAAAATGCTTGTATGCAAATGCTAGAAGTCTAAAAAATAAGATGGGAGAGTTAGAATATATAGCACTAAATGAGAGGTTAGATATGATTGGAATATCAGAGACATGGTGGAAGGAGGACAACCAGTGGGACACTGTGATACCTGGATACAAACTATATCGTAATGATAGAGCTGATCAAATTGGTGGAGGGGTTGCGCTCTATGTTAGAGAGGTCATTGAGTCAGAAAGGATTAAAGTTTTGCGGGAAACAAAATTTGCTGTAGAATCTCTATGGATTGAAATTCCATGTAAAAAGGGGAAGGCGATGGCAGGGGGGGTGTACTATCGACCTCCTGGCCAGAATGAACAAATGGATGATGAAATGCTCAAAGAAATCAAGGAAGCTAACAAAAGTTATAGCACAGTAATAATAATGGGTGATTTCAATTACCCCAGTATCGACTGGGTCAGTGTCACGGCAGGACATGCTAGGGAGATAAAGTTCCTAGATGACACAAATGACTGCTTCTTGGAGCAGCTGGTTCATGAACTGACCAGAGGGGAAGCCATATTAGACCTAGTCCTTAGTGGAACACCAGATCTAGTGCAAGAGATAAGGGTGTTGGGGCCACTTGGCAATAGTGATCATAGCATGATCACCTTTGATTTAATTAGTGGAGGAGAGATAGTACGGAAATCCACAGTACTACCTTTTAACTTTCGAAAGGGAGACTATGATAAAATGAGGAAAATAGTTAAGAAAAGACTAAAAGGAGCAGTTGCAAAGGTTAAAGACTTACATCAAGCTTGGGTGTTGTTGAAAAATACTATCTTGGAAGCCCAGACCAGCTGTATTCCACGCTTTAAGAAAAGTGGAAGGAAGTCCAAAAAACTGCCAGCATGGTTTAAAGGGGAGGTCAGAGTGGCTGTTGTGGCCAAAAAAGCATCTTTCAAGAAATGGAAAAAAGAGCCAAACGACGAAACCTGGAAACAGCACAAGCACTAGCAAGTCAAATGCAAGGCATTGATAAAGCAGGCAAAGGGAGAATTTGAGAAGAAGCTTGCTGCGGAAGCAAAAACGTGAAATAAAGACTTTTTCAAGTACATTCATAGCAAAAAACCTGTGAGAGAGTCAGTTGGTCCATTAGATAGAGGAGTTAAAAGGGGCACTAAGAGGCGACAAGGTGATAACGGAGAGACTGAATGAATTCTTTGCTTCGGTCTTTACTGAGGAAGATCTAGGGATGCTACCCATGACTGAAGTGGTATTTAAAGGTGCGGAAGAATTGAAGGAAATATTGCTACATCGGGAAGATGTATTACACTATTAGATAAACTGAAGAGTAGCAAATCACCTGGGCCGGATGGTATACATCCAAGGGTGTTGAAAGAACTGAAATATGAGATTGTAGACCTGCTATTAGTAATCTGTGAATTTTCATTAAAATCATCTGTAATACCTGAATATTGGAGGATCGCCAATGTAACGCCAATTTTTAAAAAGGGTTCCAGGGGTGATCCAGGAAACTACAGACCGGTGGGCCTCACATCAGTACTGGAAAAAATGGTAGAAACCATCATAAAGAATAAAATTACTCAGCATGTAGATAGTCATGGCCTAATGGGAGACAGCCAACATTGTTTTAGAGAAGGAAGATCTTGTCTTACTAATCTATTATGTTTTTTTGAAAGTGTGAATAAACAGGTGGACCAAAGGTGAGTCGGTTGATATAGTGTATCTGGACTTTCAGAAAGCCTTTGACAAGGTCCCTCAGAGGCTTTTGGCAAAACTAAAGAGTCATGGGATAGGAGGCAGTGTACTACTGTGGATCAAGAACTGGTTAAAAGATAGAAAGCAGAGGGTTGGGCTAAATGGCCAATTTTCCCAATGGAGAAAGGTGAATAGTGGTGTACCCCAGGGATCTGTGCTGGGCCCGCTGCTTTTTGACATATTCATAAATAACCTGGAAAGTGGAATAACGAGTGAGGTTATCAAATTTGCAGATGACACAAAACTATTTAAAGTTGTTAAAACCCAAGAGGATTGTGGAAAATTGCAAGAGGATCTTGATAAATTGGAAGACTGGGCATCAAAATGGCAGATGAAATTTAATGTGGACAAGTGCAAAGTTATGCACCTAGGGAAGAACAACCCAAACTATCGTTACACGATGCAAGGTTCCACATTAGGAACCACCACCCAGGAAAAAGATTTAGGCGTCATTGTGGATAGCATGTTAAAACCCTCGGCCCAGTGTGCAGCGGCAGCCAAGAGAGCAAATAGAATGCTAGGTATCATAAGGAAAGGAATGGAAAATAAAACAAAAGATATTATAATGCCTCTATATCGCTCCATGGTGAGACCGCACCTTGAATATTGTGTGCAATTCTGGTCGCCGTATCTTAAAAAGGATATAGTGTTATTAGAAAAGGTTCAGAGAAGAGCCACCAAAATGGTAAAGGGGATGGAAGGATACTCCTATGAAGAAAGGATAAAAAGGTTAGGGCTCTTTAACCTGGAAAAGAGACGGCTGAGGGGAGATATGATATAAGTCTATAAATTAATGAATGGAGTGGAACGGGTAAACGTAGATCGATTGTTTACGTTATCAAAATATAGAAAGACTAGGGGACATGCAATGAAGCTACAGGGTAAACTAGTTAAAACTAATAAAAGAAAATATTTCTTCACTCAACGTGTAATCAAACTCTGGAATTTGTTACCGGAGGATGTACTAAAGGCTGTTAGTGTAGCTGGGTTTAAAAAAGGTTTGGACAAGTTCCTGGAGGAAAGGTCCATAAACCATTATTAAGAAGGGACCCAGGATATCAATGCTTGACCCAGCACAAGCATTGCGGAACCTGTGTCTTTTGGGGAAACTGCTAGGTACGTATGACCTAGATTGGCCACTGTTGGAAACAGGATACTGGGCTTGATGGACCTTGGTCTGACCCAGTATGGCATATCTTATGTTATGTTCTTATGTAGAAAGACCAAAGTCAGTGAAAAGTCTGAGAATTTGTCTTAAACTGCTTTAAACTGCTTTTTGATAAGTTTGTATGAATCCTTTATTAAATTCTTCCATGCTGATGACAGATATGTTCCAGTGTTCTGCATTCTCACATTCTCTGAGCTAGAAATGACCTTGCAGTAGAAATGTATCTATGTCTAAACACTGTGCCTTTGTTAGAACAGCCTCAGAAGGGGGAACAGGGTGCTAGGCCCAGAGAGGGTCCCCGATTGGACAGGTGCAGGGGGCGTTGGGACCAATAGAAAGTTTGCCTGTATCAAACTGTGAAAATTGTATATAAGGAATATGCTTCTGTTCTCCATTGCTCAGTCACTTTTGGATGCTTTCCTGTCTGAGATTTGTGCACAATAAATTGACTTGGAACATGCCATTGACTCCTGGTTTTATTAATTGCGTGCACTTCGCTGCTACACAGCAACACTCATTTATTTCTACTGGCGCAGTGGCACTTAACTCATATTAATCTTTAGTAAAATGCCCCTAAGTCATTGCCAGGAGAAAAAAAGAGGCTTGTGAAGGGTTCCTTTGAAAGCCACCTAAAATTTTAGATGGGCAGCATATACATTTTAAAATAAAATTAATAAAATGTATGCAAATGAGGTCTAGTGGATATGCAAATGAGGCCCTGCAATGAGTTTCCACGTATGGCCCCGCATCACCCTTGGGCTGTCCCTGGTTGAAGAGTCCAACCTCTTGTACCCCCTCCCCCCCCCCAATATTGCCTGTCAACTCTAAAGCCTACACCGTTGCCCTCTCTGCAATTATTTTTTATGGGTGGGCTAGGAAACGGGGCAGGAGCCAAGCAGGAGAGTGTAACATGGGGTTTTTCTCTTTTAAAAAGTTGGCAACCCTATTTGTGGCCCCAGGCTTTGCCTTCTCTTTGTAAAACTCTCTTGGATTGACTTTCTGCCTTATTTTGTCTTGCGATTTTATAATTATTTGTAGGCTGTGCCTTTGTAAATCATTACATGCTTTCCTTGCTCTAGTGACTGTTAAATGTAATAAATCAATATATAAAGGTAGATAAGATGCAGCAGTAAACTTCTCCTGAAACAGTGACCCAGGGCCCTAATCAATGCTCTCTCTAAACTCACAGGCAGGCACATGCTGCTGGTTGTGACATCCCTGCATCTCCCTCCCTTCTAGCTAGGACCCAACGCAGACGTTTACATTGACAAGTTGGAAAATCCACAGGTCAGTTTAAAATTTTGATATACCGCCTTTCAAACATAGCAAGGCAGTTTACAGAATCCAAACATTTAAATAAAAATCTAAAACAGAAAGGGGAAGAAAGAAACAGAGATGGAAGGGGGGGAAAAAACGTACAATTTAGCGGATGGGAAAAAGAAGAAGGGAAGTAAAACAGTCTGTTTTTACTGCGTTCTCGTCAAAGATGGACTGGATAGAGCACAGGTAATCTAAAAGTAATAAGCCTCTAGGACCCTCAGGCCAGCCAGATTTTCAGGATATCCACAAATGAAAATGCAGTCGATTAGACTGCAGATTGAGTGCTTATCCAGCATGTGGGCCTTGGAGCTCCGTGTTTTTTCTGTTGGGCACTTCCACTTTCAGCTAAGTTGTTTTTAAATGCATTTAAATTATAATTTAGGTGGTGGCCTATGATTGATAGTGCGGGGTGTGTTAAGTTGTGTGGTCTGCTGCGTGATTTGTGCAAGTGCAGACCCACTGACTGAGGCCTGCCCAGCAGTTCTGGTTTTGCGTTGTTTGCCCCTTTCTTTTGCCATTTTTCTATTGTATGAGGTTGGCTTTCGGTACACTTGGTCTCATTTTGTTTGTTTAACCTATTTATGTGTTTGAACCTACACGGGCTGGTGTTTTTTGTAGTCATCTAAAATTTTAGGCAGCTTTCAAAGGAGCCCTTCACAAGCCTGTTTTTTCTCCTGGCAATGGACAGGGACATGTTTACTAAATATTAATGTGTGCTAAATTTAAATGTGCATTAACTTTTAGCAAACATGCCTCTTAATGGAGTGTCTGAATACCATTTGCATGGGCAGTGAGGATAAAGAAAGGCTACCAGATTTCTACATTACTATACTCCAGTGCCAACCGCCAAGCACATTAGGAAGTATTATAAATCCTGCCCATTTAGAACCCATAGCAAACCCGCCATATCATAACAGCACTAACAGGACTCACAAGCACCAAACCCTACCTATCAAAAGGCAACACTGCAAATATTAAACCAATACATCTCAGAGAATACCAATATATCTCCTACTGGGGAAAGAGAACAAGTGGTACTGTCACGTAGAAACTACATGAACAGAATACCTCAGCTCGGTTACACATGCAGAACATAGACCATCACCAAACAAAGAACAAGGGATCAGAATTCAGAAATACGAAGACAATAATTAAACTGGGAACCACAAAAGCCAAACTTGGAAAGTACAACAACACTGGAGAAATAAAACTATAAATTAATTTCCTCTTGTACTAAACAAAACGCAAAGACGTTAGTGATGCACAATTCCCAGAGCTGACATATTCCAGTTAATAAATTCAAAATAAAATAGTTATTTCTACCTTTTGTTATTTGGGCATTTTATTTTTCAGTTGCAATAGTCCCAGTTGCTTTCTTCTGCTTTCTTCGTGTCTTCTGATAACTCTTCATTGTCTGCTGTCCATTTGTCCTTTCTTCTTTCTTCTAGTTTTTTCCTTTCTCTCTCTACATCTGCTTTAACAGACTGATCTCTCCCATTTTGCTCTTTTCTCCATTTCTTTCTTTATTCCTTTTTCATCCACTCAAATTTCACCCTTCCGTCCTCAGTCCACACTTAGAAACATAGAAACATGATGACAGAAAAAGACCACATGGCATATTTAGTCTGCTCTTCCATATCAACCAATACAACAGTCCCCTTTTTTCCTTTAGATATCCTCTGTGTTTGTCCCATGCTTCTTTGAATTCAGATACTGTCCTCATCTCTACCACCTCCACTGGGAGACTATTCCACGGATCCACCACTCTTTCCATAAAGAAATATTTCCACATATCACTCCTGACTCTATCCCCTTTCACCGTCATCCCATGTCCCCTCGTAGCAGAACTTGCTTTCAATCAAAAGAGGCTCTCCTCATATGCATTTATGCCATGGAGGTATTTAAACGTCTCAATTATATCACCTCTATCTCGCCTTTCCTTTAAGGTGTACATATTAAGATCCTTAAGTCTGTCCTCATATGCTTTATAATGAAGACCACTAACCATTTTAATAGCTACCCTCTGTACTGACTCCAGCCTGTTTATATCCTTTTGAAGTTGCGATCTCCAGAATTGCCCACAATACTCCAAATGAGGTCGCACCAAAGACTTATACAGAGGCACTATCACCTCCTTTCTTCTGCTGGCCATTCCTCTCCCTATGCACCCAAGCATCCTTCTAGTTTTGCTGTCACCCTTTCTACCTGTTTAGCTACTTTAAGATCATCAGACACAATCAAACCTGGGTCCTGCTCTTCTTTAGTGGACAAAAGTATTTCACCCCCCATACTATATTGCTCCTCTGGATTGCCGCAGTCCAAATGCATGACCTTGCATTTTTAACATTAAATCTGAGCTGCCAAATTCTAGACCATTCTTCAAGCTTAGATAAATCCCTACTCATGTTATCTACTCTAGTGCAGATTTTGGTATCATCCGCAAAGAGGTAAACCTTACCTGACAGCCCTTCCACTATATCACTAACAAAGATGTTAAAAAGAATCGGACCAAGGACAGATCCCTGGGGCACACCACTGGTAACCTCCTTCTCCTCAGAGTGAGCTCCATTTACCTGTACCCTTTGTCGCCTTCCACTCAACCAATTTCTAACCCAAGCAGTAACTTTAGGATCCATCCCTAGGTGTTCAGTTTGTTTATAAGTTGCCTGTGAGGAAAGGTGTCAAAGGTTTTACTGAAATCTAAATACACCACATCTAGGGCTCTCCCTTGGTCAAACTCCCTGGTCACCCAGTCAAAGAAATCAATCAGATTTGTCTGACAAGACCTGCCTCTGGTGAATCCATGCTGCCTCGGATCCTGTAATCTGCTGGACTCCAGAAACCTCACTATTTTCTCTTTCAGCAGCGCTTCCAATAATTTACTCACCACCGAAGTTAAACTAACCGGCCTGTAGTTTGCAACTATATCCTTACTTCCGCTTTTGTGTAAAGGGACCACATGTGCCTCTCTCCAGACCTTTAGCTCCACTCCTGACTCCAACGAGACATTGAAAAGGTCAGTCAGTGTAGCTGCTAGAACATCCCCCTCAGTATTCTAGGATGTATCTCATCCGGTCCCTTTGCTTTGTCTACTTTAAATTTAGCTAGTTTCTCATGAACACAGTCTTCTGAAACTTGTTCAAGATGCCCCTCGCTTTTGTCCCGTTTGTGGGTGTTTTCTGAGTTCCTGCTCCTGGTTCTTCATCTGTGAACACAGAACAGAAATATTTGTTAAGCAATTCCGCTTTATCCTCATCAGCTTCTACATATTCCTCCCCTTCACTCTTGAGTCTGACAATGCCACTTTTGCCCTTCCTCTTCTCACTAACATATCTGAAAAATGTCTTATGCTCCCATTTTATTGCATTGGCTATTTACTCCTCTTTTTGAATCTTTGCTTTCCTGACTACTTTGCCAGCTTCTCTAAGTTTTTCCAAATATAGATGCCTGTCTTCCTCTCTCTGTGATCTCTTGTATTTCATGAAGGCCTCCCTCTTTTTCTTCATCTTTTCAGCTACTTCTTTCGAAAACCATAGCGGTCTCCTTTTCCTTTTACCTTTATTTACAATTTTAACAAAAAGGTTGGTTGTCCTTAAAATATCCCCTTTCAGTTTTGCCCACTGTTTTTCTACGTCCCCCAGCTGTTCCCATCCCGCTAATGACTCCCTGAGGTATTGGCCCATCTTGGCAAAATTAGTTTCCTAAAGTCTAAGACCCTTACTTTTGAATGGATTTTAGCAGCCCTAGTCCTAATACTGAACCACACTATCTGGTGATCACTGGATACAAAATGATTTCCCACTATAACATCAGAAACACTTTCACCATTGGTAAGAACCAAGTCCAGTATGGCCCTCTTCATGTGTGGGTTCTGTTATCAGTTGCCTGAATAGTTCTCCCTGTAGAGAATCCAGGATCTCCTTACTTCTAGATGATACTGCAGCAGGAATGTGCCAATCAACATCTGGCATACTGAAATCCCCTATCAGTAGCACTTTCCCTTTCCTAACAATGCTGTGTATGTCTTCAATTAACTCTCCGTCCACTTCTTCCTCCTGTGAGGGAGGTCTGTATATCATGCCAATGCAAATAGATTTCTCGTTCCCTCTTTCTAGTTTAACCCACAGTGCCTCCTCTCTCCCTTTTAAGTCCTCTATTTTCATAGCTTTAATATTTTCTACATGTAGTGTCACTCTTCCTCGCTTTCTTCCTACCTTGTCCTTTCTGAATAAAGTCATGGTTGTCATGGTTTTTTGTGAACCATGTTTCTGTAACTGCCACTAAATCCAAGCCAGCCTCTCCCATTAAAACTTCAACATCTGGGATCTTATTTCCCATGCTACGGGCATTTATACACACCACTTACTCTCCCAAAACCCAGCCAATCATAGATTTTTCTTCCCTCCATCATAAAATCTTTTCTCCTCTCCATCCTCACTCCTCCAGCCCCATCCCTTTCTAGTCCTCCCCATCAGCTCCCTTCTAGTTCTAGCCCCTCCCAGCATCCGCTTCCTTCTAGTCACATTCTCCAATCCCCCTGCATCAGCTCATTTCCAGTCCTAGCCCCCCATCAGCCTATTTCCAGTCCTAACCCCACCATTATCCATTTCCAGTCCTATCCTAGTCCCTCCATCAGCTCATTTCCAGTTCTAGCCCCCCATCAGCCTATTTCCAGTCCAAGCCCCATGCAAACAGCTCATTTCCAGTCCAAGCCCGACCCAATCAGCTCATTTCCAGTCCTATCCTAGTCCCCCATCAGTCCATTTCCAGTCGTAGCCTCCTATCAGCTATTTCTAGTCCTATCTAAGCCCCCCATCAGCTCATTTCAAGCCCTAGCCCATATTAGCCATTTCCAGTCCTATCCTAGCCCCTCCATCAGACCATTTGCAGTCCTAGCCCTCCATCAGTTATTTCCAGTCTTATCCTAGCCTCCCCATCAGCCCATTTCGAGTCCTAGACCCCCATCAGCCCATTTCAAGCCTAAGCCCCCCAATCGGCTCATTTCCAGTCCTAGCCCCCCATTAGCCCATTTCCAGGCCTATCCTTGTCCCCCATCAGCCCATTTCCAGTTGTAGCCTCTCATCAGCTATTTCTAGTCCTATCCTAGCCCCCCATCAATCCATTTCAAGTCCTAGCCCCATCAGCCATTTCCAGTCCTATCCTAGCCCCTCCATCAGCCATTTCCAGTCTTATCCTAGCCCCCCATCAGTCCATTTCCAATCCTAGCCACCCAATCAGTACATTTCCAGCCCTATCCTAGCACCCCATTAGCCCATTTCCAGTCCAAGCCCCCCCAATCAGCCCATTTCCAGTCCTAGCCCCCATTAGCCATTTCTAGTCCTATCCTAGCCCCCCCCCCCCCCATCAGCCCATTTCAAGTCCTAGGCCCTCATTAGTTCATTTCCAGTCCTATCCTAGCCCCACCATCAGTCATTTCCAGTCCCAGCCCCTCAATCAGCCCACTTCCAGTCCTATCCTAGCCTCTTCATCATACCATTTGCAGTCCTAGCCCTCCAGCAGCCATTTCCAGTCCTATCCTAGCCTCCCATCATCCCATTTCCAGTCCAAGCACCCCCCAATCTGCCATTTCCAATCCAATGCTAGCCCCGCCCATCAGCCCATTTCAAGTCCTAGGCCACCCATCAGCCCGTTTCCAGTCCTATCCTAGCACTCCATCAGCCCATTTCCAGTCCAGGCTCCCCCAATCAGCCCAATTCCAGTCCTAACCCCTCCATCAGCCAATTTCCAGTCCTAGCCCCCCATTAGCCCATTTTCAGTCCTATTCTTTCTCCCCCATCAGCCAGTTTCCAGTCCTAGCCCCTGCCCCCTGAAGACCCCGCGCTTGCCTGCCTGATTGGCTTCAGAGGGAACTGGGGAGACCCAAAGCCCCAGCTCACCTCTAAACAGCCGCCGAAGTGAAGAGTGGCATTTTCCTTCACTCTGACAGCTGTGTTCTCTTGTAGCCTGCCGGCGTGCTGATTACTGGGAGGTTAAAGTACATTTCCTGTTTTGCATGAGGAACACTTTTCCTTTCATGGCAATACTGCATATGTCTTCTATTAAATCTCTGTCCACTTCTTCTGCCTGTGAAAGAGATCTGTATATCACACCAATGCAAATAGATTTACCATTCCTTCTTTCTAGTTTAACCCACAGTGCCTCCTTGTAAACCCTGTAATTCTGTAGCTTTAATTATATTTTTTACATATAGTGCCACTTCTCCTCCCCTTCTTCCTATCATGTCCTTCCTGAATAAAGTACACTGCAGCCCAATATAATTACATCCCATTCATGGTTGTCTATGAACCATGTCTCTGTAACCATCACTAAATCCAAGTCAGCCTCTTCCATTAAAGCCTTAACATCCGAAATTTTATTTCCCAAACTATGGACATTTATGCACACCGCTTTCCAGATGCTGCCCCTTTTATCCATTTCTACAGAAGTATTTAATGTTTTTAATGTTTCACTTATCTGAGGGCTACCTACTTACCTGGGGGCTTTCTTAATCCATCTCCATCAAATCTAGTTTGAAGCCCTCTTCAGTAAGTTAGCTAGTCTGCTGTGGAAGAGACTTTGACCCTTCTTGGATAGGTGACTGCCATCTCTGCTCTGCAGCCCTTGAAAAATCAACCCATGGTCCAGGAAACCAACACACTCTTAGTGACACCATTCACACAATCATGCATTCATCTCCAGGATGTGAGCTTCTCTGCCTTGGCCTTTACCCTCAACTGGGAGGATTGAAGAGAACACCACCTGTGAACCTATCTGCTTCACCCTCTGTCCCAGAGCCTTGAAGTCACTCTTGATATGCTTGGAGGTATACCTAGCAATATCATTTGTGCCAACATGGATGAGCAGATAATAGTCAGTAGGCCTGATGAGTCTTGGCAAACTCTTCATAACATCTCAGATTTTAGCACCTGGCAGACAGCACACCTCCCTGGACATCATCTGGTCAGCAGATGGACACTTCAGTACCGTTCAGAAGAGAGTCACTAATCACCACTACCTTTCGCTTCCTTGTGGTCACTGAATCTGCAAATTTGGGGTGCTTGAGCTCTGGTTCTTTTCTGTCCTGGTTTGTTTTTACTTCCTCCACTTCCAAAGCTGCATAGTGGTTCTTCAATTCGAGGGCTGGAGGAATTGGATTGTTAATTCTGCAGGCTCTGGTGACTCATGTCCATCTCTTCTTTCTGTAGCATATCATCTTCACCTCTGTCAGAGAGTTTGGATGTTTCAAGAAGCATCTCATCGATGTACTTCTTGCTGTCTCGGATGCTCTCAGTCTTGCCACCTCTTCTTTGAGCTCCTCCATGTTTCATGAGGGCTTCAGCTTCCAGGCATCTTGTATATGGAACCAGTCACTCAACTGGCATCATGCTGTCTTGACAGAGGCAGAAGCTGTAATGAGGCAACAGCTATGGCATTCTGATTTTTCCCAGCTATCGTTCTGTTGGTGGATCTTTGGTACCTCTTGAATAAATGACAGAGATCTACCAAAGTCCTTAACATTTCTTCAGCTGTCCTTTAGGAGAAAAAGTGTCTAACCTCTGTGTGTTCTAACAGTGCTATTCTATGGCCATGTGTATAGCCCTTCTTGCTTGCTAAACAGTTATTTTACATTAATAAATTTTGATATTATGTGTCTGAGGTATATAGATTAATGCGTTCCCTTTGTCAAATTACCTAATCAAAGCTCCTTCGAGAATATCAAATTGCTTACTATTTGTAGAGATCCACATGTGGAACTATTTGCCTCCTAGATCTTCCCTACCAACCAATAACAATCTGCTGTCTAGATCAACAAGCTAATTGGGGAATTGCCCTATATAGCAAGAATTCTCACATGCAGTGGGTGGGAGTTGGGGTGGGAAGGGAGCGATCTAACACCTGAGGAGGTGATTTTAAAGAGCTTGCCTATCCCTTTGAACTTGAAGGCTAGAGAAGAAAAATAATTAGCGGCTAAAAAAAAAAAAAAAGCTTTGACCAAGAACACAAAAAAATCCCCTTTTGCAGGGCCGGATTTACGTATACGCCATGTACGCCATGGCGTAGGGCCCACAACCGGCAGGGGCCCCCAAAAAATAGAACCAGGTTTTTTTTTTCAACTCGATTAAAAAAAAAACCTGGTGGCTGCCGACGCGGGGCCCCCTCTGCTGCCGCGGGGGCCCCGTCTACAAGCTGGGCTGGGATGGGCTGGTCTGGTCTGGTCGGTCTCGTCTCCCTCCCTCCCTCCCTCTGCGAGAGACGCGAAGAGAGAGCGTCTCCTCGCGTCTGTGTTAAGCCCGCAGGGGCTGATGGATTTCCCATCAGACCTGCGGGCTTAACACAGACGCGAGGAGACGCTCTCCCTTCGCGTCTCTCGCAGCCTGCAGCGAGGGAGGGAGAGAGACCCGACCGGACCGACCCGCCCCACCGGACCAGACCAGCTTGTAGACGGGGGCCCCCGCGGCAGCAGAGGGGGCCCTGCGGGCGGCAGCCACCAGGTTTTTTTTTAAATTAAATTTTAACTTTAGGCGGGGGGGGGGGGGTAGGACCTCCTACCCCCCCCCCCCGGCCTAAAGTAAAATTTAATTTAAAAAAAAAACCCGGTGGCTGCCGCCGCGGGGACCCCCTCTGCTGCCGCGGGGGCCCCGTCTACAAGCTGGTCGGGTCCGGTCGGGTCGGGTCCGGTCGGGTCTCTCTCCTCCCTCCCTCGCTGCAGGCTGCGAGAGACGCGAAGATGCGTCTCTCGCAGCCTGCAGCCTGCAGCGAGGGAGGGAGAGAGACCCGACCGAGACCCGACCCGACCCGACCGGACCCGACCCGACCAGCTTGTAGACGGGGCCCCCGCGGCGGCAGCCACCAGGTTTTTTTTTTTTTAATTAAATTTTACTTTAGGCCGGGGGGGGGGTAGGACTGGTAATGGGCTATGGGGGGGGGGTAGGACTGGTAATGGCTATTGGGGGGCTGGAAATGGACGGGGGGGGTAGGGCTGGTAATGGGCTATTGGGGGGGCTGGGGCTGGAAATGGACTGGGGGGGGGGTAGGGCTGGTAATGGGCTATTGGGGGCTGGGCTGGAAATGGGCTGGGCTGGGGGGGTTAAGGCTAGAGGTGGCTGATGGGTTAGGGACTGGTAATGGACTGTGGGCTGTTGGGGGGGCTTAGAACTGTCATGGGCTTTGGGGGGGTTAAGACTGGTAATGGGCTGTGGGCTGATGGGGGCTGTCTGGTAATGGGCTATGGGGGGGGGCTAGGACTGGAAAATGGGCTGGGGGGTTAAGACTGGAGGTGGGCTGATGGGGTTAGGACTGGTAATGGGCTGTTGGGGGGGGGTTAGAACTGGTAATGGGCTTTGGGGGGGTTAAGACTGGTAATGGGCTGTGGGCTGATGGGGGTTTTCTGGTAAAGGGCTATGGGGGGCTAGGACTGGAAATGGGCTGGGGGGATACAACTGGAGGTGGGATGATGGGGGTAGGACTGTAATGGGCTGTGGCTGATGGGGGGGGGGGTAGGACTGGCAATGGGCTATGGGGGGCTGACTGGAAATGGGTTTGATGGGGTTAGGACTGGAAGTGGGCTGATGGGGGGTTAGGACTGGTAATGGGTTATAGGGGGGCTTAAACTGAAAATGGGGGGTGATGGGGGGTTAAGGACTGAAAATGGGGTGATGGGGGGTTAAGGACTGTAAGTGGGGTGATGGGGGGGCTAGGACTGGAAATGGGCTGATGGATGGCTAGGACTGGAAATGGGCTGATGCAGGGACTAGAAGGGAATGGATGCTGGGTGAGGCTGGAACTAGAAGGGAGCTGATGTTGGGGGAGGATTAGAATGGGATGGGGCTGGAAGAGTAAAATGGAGAAGGGAAAAATATTTTGTGTGGGAGGGATAAAAAATCTACAATTGGCCGGTATTGGGAGAGTAAGTGGGGATTGAGGATGGAGGGGTAAAATTTGAGTGGATGAAATAGGAATGAGGAAAGAGCAAAAGGAGAAAGATTAGTATGTTAAAGCAGATGGAAAAAAATCTAGAAGAGAGACGAAAGGACAAATGGACAGCAGACGATGGAGAGTTAGCAGAAAGACACGAAGAAACCAGAAGAAAGTGGCTGGAGCAATTGCAGCAGCTGAAAAAAAATGCACAAAAGGTAGAAAAATATCTCTTTATTTTGAATTTATTAATTGGAATATGTCAGCTCTGGTAATGTGCATCATGAACCTCTGTGCTTTGTTTAGTACAAGAGCAAATTAATGTATTGTTTTATTTCTACAGTGTTGTACATTCCAAGTTAGGCTTTTGGGGTTCCCAGTTTAATTATTGTCTTCCTATTTCTAAATTGTGATTACTTGTTTGGTGATGGTCTATGTTCTGCATGTGTAAAATAGCTCAGGTGTTCTGTTTATATAATTCCTATTTGACATTGCCACTTGTTCTCTTTCCCCAGTAGGTCATGTATTGTTTTTCTCTGAAATGTATTGGTTTAATATTTGCAGTGTTGCCTTTTGATTGGTAGAGTATGGTGCTTTGTGAGTCATGGTAGTGCTGTTAGGATACGGCGGGTTTACTATGGGCAGTGTTTGTAGTAGTTCCTAATGTGTCTGGCAGTTGGCACTGGATTATAGTAATGTAGAAATCTTTTAGTCTTTCTTTATCCATACACTCATTAAGAGGCATGTTTACTAAAAGTTAGTATATGGTAACATTATGCAAATATTTATGCAAATGAGGCCCCTTATGCAAATGAGGTCCGCACCCCCCTTGGGCCGCCCCTGCTGGGGGCCCACAATTTTTGTTGGCGTAGGGCCTCACTCAAGGTAAATCCGGCCCTGCCCTTTTGTAATACAGCAGAAAATAATTTAGCTATTAAAAATGCAAGGCAGAGAGTCTGTATTCAAGAGCTCCACAGTATTACCTTGCTTGCAACGCAGACCGTCTAGGATTAGCATTTTAAGAGTTTTAGAAGAGTCAAGTCTGGAGATTACCAATGTAAGTATGAATGTGTGGAGTGCATCGAAGACAAGGCATTTCTTTATTGGACGGAGTTTCCTTAGGACAAGGAAAGAGGTTTTTACTACACTGGAGATGTGTGAACCAAAGGTGAGCTCCAAGTTGATAATACATGCCAGAATCTTAAGGTTTGTAATTGTAATGACTATATAGTTGCCAATGACTGAGGTTATGGAAGGGGATGATGACAGCCCAGTGTAGGACAATGGTGCATTTATTACCCATCTCTTCCAAATCCATGCTCTGGGTAAGTTATAAGCAGATACAGTCATAAACAATTTCCCTATCCAAATGGACTTATAGTCTAGATTATCCCTGAGGCAGTGGAAGGTGAAGTAACTTGCCCCAGGTTACAAGGAGAGTCAGTGGAAGAAGCAAGATTTGAACCCTGGTTTCCTGCCTGCTACTCTAACCACTAGGCTACACTCCCACTTCCTTCATTCAGTGGCTCATAAATGTTTCTGTGGGGGACTTGATGGGGAGAGGCAAAGTGTGTCCTGGTGTATGTGAAGTGTGCTGGGATGAATTCTACAGCATCTATGTTTGTATCTATGGAGAGGGCATAGATGTGTGTAGGTGAGGGTGATGAGAAGGTTGTGATATGTAGAGACGGCATGGGAAGGTATGTTCTTCATCTTGATTAGATTGTAAACTCCGTAACTCTGAAAATTATCTAAGAAAAAAGGAACTATGCAGCAGACACAACCTGTTTTTTGCAGGTATTTTCTAGATTGTAAACTCAGATGAGCAGGGACTGTCTCTTATATCTATATGTACCGCACTGCACTATATAAGTGATAAATAGTAATAGTAGTAATGTGTGTAAGAGCCCAGGCTTCTTGCCACTGTGCTACTTCTGATGCTCCATTACCAGCTCCTCTAATTCTTTTGGTAGCTGGACCCAGACTCTCCACCACCATACTGCTTCTGCTGCACTTGTACCTATTCTTGCAGAAATTTAGGTGTGGGGGGGAGGGGGGTGGCCTGGCTTACTATCACCCCATTTTTTTTTTTGATACTTGGCTGCTGGCACCACTAGGTCCTCAGTTGGCAGAGCCTTGCTTTCCTACCTCCCTGCAGCTCCTCATTTCTTCCCAGTTCTTCAGGCTTGGTCCCTACATATCTGTGCATACAGAGCATTGGATAGACAAATTGATCTCTGACAACAGACCTTTGACAAGGGTTTGCAAATCACACTTAAAAATCAATGTTCTGAGCAATCTGAGGTTTAAAATCAAAATACCTGTAGGATCTTTTGAAGGGTTATGAACTCTGCCACAAGGTGTCGTGACACAAAGATTGCGCGCCACTATGTAGCGCTATAAAGAACAATAAGACCTGAGTGAAGGGTAATAAAAGGCTTTATTCCCCGTTATAATGCATGGGTTCAAATTAGAGATACGTTGCTTAACAAAATAGTCCTTTGTTTCAAAAGGTGCCAAGGCTCTCTGGCTTGAGAACTGTTACTTCACAGTTTATAGCAGGTTTTTCTTAAAGGTAATATTCTTCACAATAAACAACCAAAAGTATATTTACATTCATTCTTCGTTACAGCAGGCACACTTGGGAGCGTAGGCCGTGCACCAATCGCACTCCATGTCCTCCGGCAAAGATGAGGGAATAGCATGGGGGAAATCTACCTCCATCATATCCTCTTCCTCATTTTGGGTCAAAGGGGTTTCACTATCCCTGTCTATGTTAGCCTGACAATCTTCAGCATGGGAGTTTTGCTTTAGGTAAGCAGGAACTCTTAGGGCTGGTGGTAAATTAGAATACCAATCTTTATTCAGGTTGTTTTTAGAGAGAAGCTTTCTTCTTTGCGGATGGCTTCCAGCAGGGCAGTGCTTAGGGTTAAACCTTACTGTTTCAAACCTTGGCTCATGGAGTAAAAACCTCTGTTGTTTATACAACTGTTTTTCCTTCTGACTGGGTAAAACTGAGCAGTGCTTTTCTGGAGATAAACTCCTTACAGAACCTTCCCCTCTGGTTCTTAGCTTCCTTCTCCTTGTATCATAAACAGGCAGAGTAAAAGAACTAGGCGTGGCACCACCTCTTACCTTGGAGCACCTTCTACCAAACTCTCCTTGCCCAATAGGCTTAGTTTGGATTCTATGGCTTCCCACCTCGTGTGGTCTGTTTCTGTTCCAACTTCCAGCTTGGCCTCTTTCACAGCAAACAGGTTTGTACCTCTGATAGCTTCTAGGCTTTACTGTTGGTTCAGCTTCTAGTTCAGCTCCGGTTCCAGTTCCTTCCTTTCTCAGCTCCTGCTGTTGTTCCCACTGCTTATTTGTCCATGGCTTTCTTTGCAACTGCTGCCATCTCCATTGCTGTGTCTTTCGGTTCTGCTCCTGCTTTTGCCTCTCCTTCTCCTCCTCCTCCCTTTGCCTCTCCTTCTCCTCCTGCCTTCCAAGAGCGTTCTGCTCTGGTTTATAAAGAGAACCTTTGTTACTGACTTCCTGGTTCTCTGTCAGCTGCAGGTCATTACTGTGATTAGATTCACTAGGATCAGTATGTCTGCTCCCGCTCCCTCTATGTGTGCCAGGAGGTAACTGCACCTCTAGTTCCTCTAAATCAGGATTTCTTTTCATAAAATCAGCTTTATTAGTGCCCGCATCATGACAACTCATACATCTGCTAAGGTCCTCTCAAGAGGCTTTAGATCCCAATTCTATAATATCTGTGTCCAGCCAGCAGAAACATCTAAAGTGAAAAAGGACCTGTAATATACCCAATTCTGAAACCGTGGAGATAGACGCACCTGTGGTTCCGGAATCAGGTATATATATGTTTACAGCACAGCACGAACAACACGTCCAGGGAAACACAGGCCCTCACTGCTATTATGGGACATAGGTAAACGCAGAAAATGGTCTATATGTCCCCGTGCTTGCTGTGTTGCAATAGACATTTGCAATGCTTTGTGCAGTGCTGGTGCTAGGGTTTCTAGCACCCCCCTGCAACCTATAAATCGGTGCCCCTCCCTCATTATTATTAATGTTGATTGCACTCTACCTTCCTTTTATCCAAAACCACTTGGTAAACTCTTTTCAAGCAATATCAGTATTTCTCCTTCAAATCTAGTGTTGTAAGAAAATTGCCGCGAAACAGCAAATGCATAGCCAAAATAAAAATACTTAGCTTCATACAAACAGGCTGGATAGTCAAACAAAAATCTAATTCTAGTCATCTCACTAGCAACAACATAAACATTCTCCAGTGCCAGGCATATTGTGAACTAATATAAAACACCGCAAAAGTCACTGAAGATTTACAAGGTCAAATCTACCATACCATACCAGCATACACGTCCAAAACTCATATAATAAAGGGCCTACCCAGAAAAAAGCAGCACTATAAATACAGCAATGGGCCCCAAAACATCCATACACCTATATGAAATGCTGTACAAGTCAAATTACTATAGTATAGATTCCTACATACAAGCTCCATGTTAACAGAACACCTGGCCTTGGTCACACACTCAGAACACAGGTCCCTCACCAAGTATAGAATAAGTGACCACAACCTAAAGTAAAAATAAAAATATGTAGACAAAAATTAAACTGTAACCCCAAGAAGCCAGACTCCGCATGCGGTGCCAAACCAGATAAGAGAAGTAGTTCCACATACTGTGTGAAATATAAAGATAGCACAAAGTCCAATCATTAAATTGAAAATAAAATTATTTTTTCTACCTTTGTTGTCTGACGATCTTTGATCATGCTGGTCCCGATTTGAGGTTTCTGTTTTCCTCTGTCTTCTCTTAGCGCTCTTTCTAAGATCTATAGTCCATCTGCCATTTCCTGTCTCTCCTTTTGCTTTCTTCATTTTCTTCCAGCAGTCTTTTTCCAGTCCCAGTAACCCTCCCCAGTATCAGCCCCCTTTACAGCCTCCTCTCCAAGTACCTTCCAGTATCAACCCCTTGCATTCCCAGCACCGCCACTGGTGTCTATTCCCTTCCAGTCCCCCTCCTTCCCCACTGTCCAGCCCCTTCTAATCCAAATACCATCCCAGGTATCAGCGAAATTCAAGTCCCAGTGCCCCCTCCCATGTCAACTCTCTTCCTGTCACCTTCTCCTCTGTCCAACCGCCTTCCAGGCCCATCCCCAGGTGTCAGCTCCCTTCCAGTCCCCACCTTCCCTCCAGCCCCCTCCTTCCCCTCTTTACTGCCCCCTTCTAACCCCCCATGTCAGCTCCCTTCCAGCCTCTACTTTCCACTGTATCAGCTCTCTTCCAGCCCCCTTCCTATACCCATCCACCTTCCAGCCCCATCCCCAAGTGTTTGCTCCCTTCCAGTCCCCTCCCCCACCATCTGCTCCCTTCCAGCCTCCCCATGTCAGCTCCCTTCTGGCCCCTTTCCTTTCCCTCCCCTTGCTGATTCGTCCTTCAGTAAAGAAAGCTGCCGCAGGAACATTTCTTTGTTCCCACAGCTCTGCTATCTTTTATGCTGCTGGACTGCGGAATTTCTGAAGGCAATAATAAGCATTTCCTGTTTCTTAAGAGAAACAGGAAATGCTTGCTACTGCTGGAAACGTCACGGTCTTGGGTTTACAAGATAGCAGAGCTGCGGGAAAAGAGAAATGTTCCCACGGCTTTCTTTACTGAAGCAGCGGGTGGCGGGTGGCTAGTGACGGCGCCCCCCACCGCCGGCGCCCTCCTGCCGAGCTTACCCGGCTTACCGGGTAGTGCTGGCCCTGGCTTCGCATCTCCATGCAGCCATGCCTCCGCAGGCAAAACATACAACTCCTAAGCTGATGCTCATGCAAAAAACACATTAATACTGATGAATCAAAAATGGTCATGCAACCCTGACTATATATACTAGTCTGTTGCATGCCCATAACACTACAAAGTTATCTAAGTGAACCAAAGCAATTATAAAGGCAAGTGGAAAATGAGATGATTGTCCTTCTGCAGCAAAACATACATGGCATTTGATGAACACCTTAGTTATTCTTTCAGTGGTCATCGCTGAAAACAGTATTTGCAATGCTAAGAATGGGCCAGAAAAAAACTGAAATGGGTCTGTACAGGTACATGTCAAAACATAACCCTGCCATCCATAGGAAACCATTAGGATGAGAACATGCAACAGTGCACACATCAGAAACACATGCCCAAAAGCACCATCATCTGCCTGACAAATGTGCACAATGTTCAAGATCTCTGATGGTACATGTGGATAGGCATAAGTGCTGTCCACACAGCAGCATGTCCCCACTCCGAGGGACCCCACCACTGACAGGGACAATCCCTGTTATCAGGGGCGACTCAAGGCAATCTGCTGCCTGAGGCGAGGGATATGCCCCCCCCCCCTCATAGTGTGTGTGTGGGAAGGCTTTCTCAAAACTCCAGTCAGAGATTGAACCAAACCAAAAAGCTGATTTGATAATATGGAGGAAATGCAAGATGTTTGCACACCAAAGAACTAAAAGAACGAACGAGAACCACAGCACACTTTATAAAACTAAATTATACTCATTTTTATTTTGTTATAAATTGCGTTATGGTTCTTGCTTTTTCTTTTTGAACATATATTTTGTATCCACAGAACCCCCTCCCTCAACAGTGGGTGCAGAGCAGAACTAGGACATTCACCTACAGAACTCAAAATCTTTAAAAAAAATCTGATTCTGGTCATCTTACTAACAAACATTCTCCAGTACCAGACATATTGGGAACTAATATAAAACCCTAGAAAAGTCACTAAAAATCTACGAGGCCAAATCTACCATACCATTACCAGCATAAACTTCCAAAACTCATACAAGGTGCCTATCCAGAAAAAAAGCAGCACTATAAATACTGCAGTGGGCTCTAGAACATCTAACACCTATTTGAAATGCTGAACAAGGCAAATTGCTACAGTACAGATCCCTGCGTACAGATTTTATGTTAACAGAACACACGGTCTTGGTCATACACTAGGAACACAGACTCTCACCAAGTACAGAATAAGTGATCACAACCTAAAGTTAAAATAAAATATTTAGACAAAAATTAAACCGAAACCCCAAGAAGCCAGACTCTGCATGCAGTGCAACACCAGAAAAGAGATGCAGTTCCCCATACTGTGTAAAATATAAAGATAGCGCAAAGTTCAATCACTAAATTGAAAATAAAATTATTTTTTCTACCTTTGTTGTCTGACCATTTTATTCTCTGGTCATGCTCGTCCTGATCTGAGGCTTCTGCTTTCCTGCCTTCTCTTGGCATTCTATCTGCCATTTCTTGTCTCTTTTATTTTCTTCACTTCCTTCCATCAGCCTATTTCCAGTCCCAGCAACCCTCCCCACATATCAGCTCCCTTCCAGTCCCAGTGCCCCCTTCCTGCCAGCCTCCTCCCCATTTCCCAGCCACCTACCAGTCCCATCCCCAAGTGCCAGCTTCCTCCAGTCCCATCCCCAGGTTCTGCTCCCTTCCAGTCACCCTCAGTACCATCCTCAGGTATCAGCCCCCTTTCAGCCCCCTCTTTCCCCCATGTCAGTTCCCTTCCAGTCCTCTCTTTCTCCCTCTGTCAGATCCCTTCCGACATCTCTTTCCCTCTCTTGTCAGCTCCCTTCCAGCCATCTCTTTCCCCCTCTTTCAGCTCCCTTCCAGCCTTCTCTTTCCCCTGTGTCAGCTCCCTTCCAGTCATCTCTTTCCCCCTCTGTCAGCTCCCTTCCAGCCATCTCTTTCCAATGTGTCGGCTCCCTTCCAGCCCTCTCTTCCCCCCTCTGTCAGCTCTCTTCCAGCCCTCTCTTTCCCCCTTTCAGCTCCCTTCCAGCTCTCTTTCCCACCCTGTCAGCTCCCTTCCAGCCCTCTCTTTCCCCTGTGTCAGCTCCCTTCCAGCCCTCTCTTTCCCCCTCTGTCAGCTCCCTTCCAGTCCTCTTTCCCCCTCTGTCAGTTCCCTTCCAGCCTTCTCTTTCCCCCTCTGTCAGCTCCCTTCTAGCCATCTCTTTCCCGTGTCAGCTCCCTTCCAGCCCTCTCTTTCCCCCCTGTATAGCTCCGTTCCACTCCCTCTCTTCCCCCCTCCGTGTAGCTCTGTTCTGCTCCCTCTCCTCCTCCCCCATGTAGCTCCATTCTGCTCCCTCTCCTTCCCCCCATGTGGCTGCATTCTGCACCCCCTCCTGCCGCCTGTGTCAGCTCTGTTCCCTCTCCTTTCCCCCCCCCCCATGTAGCTCCATTTCACACCCTCTCCTGTCATCCGTGTCATCTCCATTCTGCTCCTTCCCCTTCCTCAGCGGTTGCGATAGCAGTAATTTAAAATGAAAAGGAAACTGGTGCGGAACTTTCAGGCCCTATGGAAGCCCTGCTGCTGCATCTTGCTCTAGCGTCACTTCCTTTTGGGGTCGGGACACAGCAGTAGGGTTTCCACAAGGCTGGAAGGCTCCACACCGGTTTCCTTTTCATTTTAAATTACTGCTATCGCAGCCGCTTGCCCGCTTTTTTGTTTGTTTGTTTGTTTTTAAACTGAAGGCGGAGTAAGGTGGCTGTTTTGGGGGCCTTTTTGCCACCCCCAAAAGTTTGCCACCTGAGGCCATTGCCTCACTCCACCTCATTATACAGCCGCCTATGCCTGCTATGATGCTGCAGAGCAGCTGAACAGAGGTTACTGCCCATTCACACTGGTACCAGGTGATACTGTGGTCATCCCTATGGTCCATGTACTGGCCAGGCATGCATGTCCCGCAGAGTTGTGGATCAGTACACAAGGGCCTCCACTGCAGCACTCATACCACACGCACACACATACACACACACACACATACGCACGCGCGCACACACACACATACACATACATTCTTGCTTGCGGTCACAAATAACATACCCCTGCCAAAACCATGCCTTGCACCTATAAACAACTGCTGGTAAAACATAATAGCAAGGCGTCTCTGGACCACACATCTCAGCCAAACACGATTTTGCTCCATATGAACTCACATACCATGCCTACATCTACCT
The DNA here is from genome assembly GCA_033557465.1 of Ichthyophis bannanicus. NCBI lineage: Eukaryota > Metazoa > Chordata > Amphibia > Gymnophiona > Ichthyophiidae > Ichthyophis > Ichthyophis bannanicus. Next base: position 978,318,680 of record CM066031.1, read on the forward strand.
TCACATTTCTTTGAACATAGGAATTGTTAGGGAAGCCTAGAATAGTCCCTTTAGCACAAACAGCAAATGCTAGCGTAGCCAGAATAACAGCTAATGTAGTGCGTTATATTTCTGTGGGGGTGTTTTTTTTATTGTTACTTCATCTTACAAATGCCCTCACCTGTGCATTCTATGTTTTACAACTGCATTTTGTGCTCGCCCAGAAAGCAGATACACCAGTTCAATTCTGCAATTCATCTCTATCGGACACATTGAGGATGATGTAGATGTCCACGGGATACACTTAGGACATACACAGGCTTTTCCTGAATATGCTTTATACGTCTCTGCGGCTTGCCACTCCCTCATTCCACCCCCTCCTGCCCACATTCTGAGATCCCTGTTTTAGTGCTGTGTACGAGGTGTAACAAAAAGAAACAAGACTGTCCCATAAATGTTTTATTACAAAATCTACAGAGAAATTACGCATTGTCCCCTTCAAAGTAATCCCCCCCAGAGTTAATGCATGTCTGCATTCGCTTATGCCATATAAGGAAGCAGTCGGTAAAGTCCTCCTTCTTGAGGTCCCTCATCTCCCTCGTCAAAGTGGCCTTGATCTCTTCTACAGAGGTGAAATGAGTTCCTTTGAGCACAGTGTGAGATCTGGGCAATAAGGAGGGTTGTCAAGATCTGTGATCTGTTGGTTGGCCAAGAACTGCCTCACACTGAGCACGGTGTGTGCAGGCGCGTTGTCGGGGTGGAGCAGCCACAACTTGTCTCTCCACAGAGCCCACCTGCTGCACTGAACATGGTCATGAAGGCGATTGAGGACCTTCTGGTAGAAGTGCTGATTGACTCTCTGACCCTGAGGCACAAACTCATGATGGGCCACTCCCTTCAGGTTGAAGAATGTGATCAGCATGACCTTGATCCTTGATTTGGACCTGCGTGCCTTCTTGGGTCTGGGTGACAATCGAGTCTTCCACTGCAGACTCTGTCTCTTGCTTTCAGGGTCATACTGGAAGACCCATGTCTCGTCTCCTGTGATGACTCGGACAATGAACTCTGGATCTTCTCCGATCTTCTCTAGCAAGTCTCAACAAACATTGACCCAGTGCTCCTTCTGGTCATCTGATAAAAGCTTGGACACCATCTTGGCACACACCTTCTGCATCCCCAGCTCCTGCACCAAGATGGTCCGCACTGACTCCCTGTTCAGGCTGAGCTCCTCAGCTATCATCTGCACCGTCACTCTGTGATTACTCTGCACCAGCTGGTTCACTCTGTCAATGTTCTCAGTCATCTTTGTTGTGGAAGGCTGTCCTGACTTGGGGTCATCCTACACCTCCTCACGGACAGTCTTGAAGCGTTTGTGCTACTCAAAGACTCACAGCCTTGACACTGCATCTTCTCCATAAGCCTTTTGGAGAAGTTGGAGACACTCAGTTGGGCCCTTCTCCAACTTAACCAGAAATTTTAAGTTGATTCTTTGCTCCATATTTCTGATACCTCCAGTTGCGTGACAAAGTGATGGAGCAGTGTGCTACAAAAAAACCTGAAAAAGAAAAACAGAGTGAGAGAGATGAAAAATATTATAGCAGAATAGTGGCAGGATGTTGCACAACACAGTGACATAAGTGGTTAGCCAATTAGCATTGAGTCATGGGCGTGGCCGCCACAGTCTCGTTTCTTTTTTGCCACACCTCGTATGTGCAGGGCTGTGTGGTTTCAGAATGCTGGTCTAGACGTTTTTGCGAGGAAAATGTCTATCCTGTATGTTCAAGCGGCCTATTTGCGTTTCGGAATGACCCCCTTAATGAATATCCCTGAAATAATTAAGGTCAAGGAAAGCAAGAACAAGATGTATTTCAGCCATCATATTGGAATTCCTTGCCTGGATAATACAATTAGAACTTGTGCAGCTACGTCTTTAGAAAGGCCACATACACCTGGCCAACAGAGCCGGCTCAAGGGGTTGCAACACTTTGAGCCAAGTTTTGCTTTTGCACTTTACAATTCAACATACAAAAAAAATCTATTCAAATTCCAATCTCACATCAGTGATGACACCACAAACTTCCTCCACTGTCAGACACTGTACATCATAACATAAAACTCTGCAAATGGACACTCGACGCCAGCACTAAGAACTCAAATTGCACCACTTTACCTATGGAAAATCTGCACTGCAAATATTCTAGAGCCCCAGTAACGCCAAGTTAGAAAAAGAGAACAAACTGAACTACTACAGATTCCTAGAGAGAACCTACATATTAAAAGAATCCCTTATCTCAGCTGCACATGGAAAACATAGACCATCACCTAGTAAAGTATAAGACTACAAAATTTGAAACAAATAGACAAAAATTGAAAGAGAAAATCCCCAAAACAGACACTGAACTGTGAAACATTGAACAAAAAGAAACAGAAATGCATTTTCTCCTTAATGAACTTCAAGAAATGCATATTTTCAAAACTGACATATTTCATTCTCTAAAAATTGACACTGTTTTGTATCTTTGTCTTATCATTTGAATTTTCCAGTTGGATTGGTACCAGTCTCTCTTTTCCACTTCCTCTTGTTGGTTTTCTTCAAAGTCCTTTTCCAGGATCCCATTTCCATTTCCTATTTCTTCACATTCCCTATCTTTGTCCTTTTCCTTTGCTACATCTCTTTCTGACATTAATCCTTCTATTTCTCTCATTCGCCTCTTACCCAATTATAGCTTTATTCCATTCCTCTTTCTTCCTCCTTCAATCTTCAGTCTCCCTCTTTTCACTGTTCACCTACTTACCAGCTTTCTGTATCCTAACCTTACTTCCTTAATCCTCCCATTCCACATTTGTCTCATTCCTTTGCCAGCATCTTATCCTCCCTCCCCATCTTTCACCCACTTTTCTAGTCCCCCATTTCCTCTCTCTATACTCATCCCCTCCCCAGCCTCCTCTACCTCCTTCTGCCTCTCATCCCCTAATTAGCCCCAGCCCATTCACTAGCACTCATCCTCTGTCAGCCTCCAGGCCCTTTCTTATGTCTTACTCCTTATCCAGGCTTCCATTTCCCCTTTCATTTCCTTCATTTCTACACTTTCTCACCTCCCTTCAAGGAAGACCAGTCCCTTCCTGTGACCCTCATCCACTCCATAGCACTCTGTCCTTTTCAACTGCCCCCTTACCCCCAACCCTCTAAGTCCTTCAAACCTTCTACCTTCCCCTATTTCTGCACTTGGTCTTACAGCCCTACTCATACCCCTAGCCCAATCACTTTGTCCCCATAGTCCTTCTAATCTCTGATCTATTTCTTAGTCCCCATTATCTCCCCAAGCAACCCCAAGTTCCCACTCAAAATTCCACCTAACCCCTGGGTCCCCACTTCCAAAACCCAATCTTTCTTCTGTTTTCCCACACCCCTATGTCCCCAGTGCCTGACCTACTGTCTCCTACTCTCCTGCCCCAACACCCACCCATCAACATCTCCAGTATTTATTAACATTGTATTTTCTCACCCCAGCATGCGTTCTTTTACCTCTCCTGCTCAACCTTCCCCTGGTTATAACTTTGCTTCTTACCTACTCCCCACAATATCTTTTCTCCTCTCCCCTCTCACTCCTCCAGCATCTCCTTCCTTTTTTCACCCTGACTCCAGCATTTGTTATCATCAGCCCCCTTTCAATCCCAGGATTTCAGTCCTATTAGCCCCCTGCCAAATCCGTTCAAGTCCCTGCTCTTTTCCAGTCCCATCCCCTAGCCCCAATATCAGCCATTTCCAGTATCATTTCCAGTATAGAATCTTATAACCATTATGAAATATTATTGAACACTCAGATTATAGAACAATAGTACAAATGCTTATAATCCCACATATGGACTATTGTAATGGCATCTTACAAGGTCTACCTAAAAAAACAACCAACATACTCCAAAAGGCCCAAAACATCACAGCTCGAATATTAATGAATGCACGGATATCAGATCACATCACACCCATACTAATGGAACTTCACTGGTTACCTATCCAAGCACGCATAAAATACAAAATAATAATAACAACATTCAAATTAATACACAATGTCACACCATCCTTCCTCACCACACTTATTAAAATGCAACCACCTAACAGAAAAAGACGTACACACAATTTAAACACTCTACAAATCCCACCTTCTATATGCAAGGTAAAAATGAATACTAGCAATAGAACATTCACTTACCTAGCCCCCACACTATGGAACAAACTTCCTGACACTCTAAGAGCCAACAAAGACCTCCAATCATTTCGAAAAAACCTCAAAACTCATTTATTCCAAGAACATTACAATCTACCAGAAATAACATAAATCAGATGATATTAACTATCAATCATATCATGATGGATTCCAACCCCATCGTCATATGATATATCAAACTCAACACAGAATATTAAAATGCAACCCATCAGGCAGGTGAATTATCCACTTGTAAGTCATTGTAAATACTATACTGTAAATATTTTGTATATAGTTAGCCAAACATACCCGTTCTCTCTATGTGAATAGTTTAGAGTTTTTGTTTCTCTTATTGTTATATGTAACTGCTGTACTTACAGAATTTAAATGTTAAAATGTAAACCGCTGGAAGGAGCGGTTTAAATGTTAAAATGTAAATCACTGGAAGGAGCGGTATAAAAATAAGTTCAAATAAATAAAATAAATAAATAAATTTCCAGTCCCATCTCCGGAGCCCCAATCCATTCCCCCTCAGTCCCAGTATGATGCCATTTCCAGTATCAGCTATTCCTCCAGCCCCAATATCAGCCCATTTCCATTCCTCCTCAGTCCCAGTATCAGCCCATTTCCATTCCTCCCCAGCCCCAGTATCAGCTCATTTCCAGTTCCAGCCAGCCCCCTAGCCCCAATAACACAGTCGCAGAAGCATTTGCTGCTGCTCCTGCAGCTATATTAATGTTTAGCACAACCATGGGTGAATTTGATTTTGTTCCCGCAGCTGTGCTGTACTCAAGCTGCCAGCACTGTGGCATTTTTAGCATTTTTGCATTATAAAAATGCCATGGTGCTGGCAGATTGAATACAGCACAGCCAGAGAAGGAAAAGTAAATGTTCCATGGCTCTGTTAAACATTGATACAGCCAAGGGAGCATAAGCAAATACTCCCACGGCTGTGCTGAACACTGATACGGCTGCAGTAGCTGAGGTAGGTAGCAGGCAAGGGCAAGCCAGTGAGGTAAGCTTTCTGCGCTGCTACTCTGGTGTGTCCCAAGCTAGTGCCTCACTGACTCTCCTCTTAAGCTGACCATACTGGCTACTCTCACAAGAAGACTGAAGAGCAAAGGAGTAGCCCAGTGGCTAGAGCAGTGGAGTGGGAACCAGAAAAGCCATGTTCAAATCCCACTGGTGCTCCTTCTGGCCTTCAGCAAGTCACGTAACCCTCCATTACTTCCCCCTTCTGGGGACAGCAAAATACCTAAAGGTAATTTGCCTTGAACTACTACTGGAAAAGCATCATCCAAATAAATATAAATAAATTTCCAGTTTACTTGATTTTGAGAATTTCCTCAATAATTAAATATTGAGGCAGAATTTATTTAAATTCTATTGTTATTAATGGGAGTAATGGTTAATGGAAAGGCTGTATATTGAACTCGCCTATGTTTTGGTGTTATAGTAATTGGTAAGTGAGTCTTCTTGAATGAGGGGTGCCCTGCACAGAGTGGCAGGTGCACCTACTCTTGCCATCTTACTGGGCAGACTAGATGGACCATACTGGTCTTTATCTGCCGTCATTTACTATGTTACTATAAGTGTGTATGTGCACAGTGCTGCATATGTTCAGAAGCATTACAGAAGTGATAAGTAGCAATAGTCAGGTCTGGCTTTTACCATGATGCTTTTAAAATGTCTTTTTTATGCTTTATGCCACTACCCACACAACTGCAAAGCCCTGAGATGTTTTTTACTGGAGGAGTTTGCACCAGTTTTCAAAGTGAAAGTGCACACATACTGTAACTCTGAAAACTGTCTAAGGAAAAAGGAGCCACGCAGCAGACAAAACCTGTTTTCTTGAAGGTATTTTTTCCAACCAAAACCAACACGTGCACTTTTCAAAGTACAAAAGTACACATGCTATTTCAATCCCACCCTAACCCGACCTCCAGGAATGCATCCCCTAAATGTAGATAATGGTACATGTATTGATCCTCAGCATGCATATTTTTACCCAAAACGGGGCAGGAAAATTTTTAGTAGACCATTTCTGTGTATAAAGTACTATTTTACCTTCAGGAATGGCTTTGAAATTTAACCTGTATGGGGTTAATTTTATAAAAGTTTTTCATACCATTATAAATACACATGTAAAATGCAGGTGCAGCAAAAGCCTGCATCTACTTTTACTCATTTAATGTAAAGAGTGTTACCAGGGGTGTATTGAGGCAGAGTCGAGGCATAGATAAGATGTACACACATATTTTATTAAATGCATATATCTATGTGAAGAGTACATGCACACATTCACACTTTCTTCAGGACAGGTGTAAATCTGTGCGTGAGAAGTTATGCATTCCTTGGGCTGTTTCTGGATGCCTATTTTTTTAAGGCACATAGGCATCTGGGGGAGGAAATAGACCACCTTGGGGAAGAAGGGATACAGAGAGCTCTTGGAGGGAGAGAAGGGAAAGAGTAAAAGCATGAGCCTGAGTGGGGAAAGGGGGAGAAAAGGAGAGAGAGGAAGTAAGTGTACCTTGGGGGGGAGAGAGAGAGAGGGAGTTAGTATACCTTGAGGGAGAGAGAAAGGGAATAAGTGTACCTTGGGGGAGAGAGAGAGGAAGTATACCTTGGGGGGAGAGAGAGAGGGAGTAAGTATACCTTGGGGGAGAGAGAGAGGGAGTAAGTGTGCCTTGAGGGAGAGAGAGAGGGAGTAAGTATACCTTGAGGGAGAGAGAAAGGGAATAAGTGTACCTTGGGGGAGAGAGAGAGGAAGTATACCTTGGGGGGAGAGAGAGAGGGAGTAAGTATACCTTGGGGGGAGAGAGAGAGGGAGTAAGTATACCGTGGGGGAGAGAGAGAGGGAGTAAGTATACCTTGGGGGAGAGAGAGAGGGAGTAAGTGTGCCTTGAGGGAGAGAGAGAGGGAGTAAGTATACCTTGGGGGAGAGAGAGAGAGGCAGTAAGTGTACCTTGGGGGAGAGAGAGGGAGTAAGTATACCTTGGGGGAAAGAGAAAGGGAGTAAGTGCACCTTAGTGGAGGGACAGAGGAAGTAAGTGTACCTTGGAGGAAAGAGAGAGGAAGTATACCTTGGGGGAGAGAGAAAGGGAGTAAGTGTGCCTTGAGGGAGAGAGAGAGATAGTAAGTGTACCTTGGGGGGGGGGGGGGGGGAGAGAGAGAGGTAGTAAATGTACCTTTGGGGAGAGTGGCAGGAAGTATACCTTGGGGAAGAGAAAGAGGGAGTAAGTGCACCTTGGTAGAGGGCAGAGGCAGTAAGTGTACCTTGGGGGAGAGTGAGAGGAAGTATACTTTGGGAGACAGAGAGAGGGAGAAAGTGTATCTTGGAGGAGAGAGAAAGGGAGTAAGTATACGTTGGGGGACAGAGAGAGGGAGTAAATGCACCTTGGCGGAGAGAGAGAGAGACAGAGAGAGAAGAGTAAGTATTTTATTTATTTATTATTTTATTTAAAGGTTTTCTATATTGCCTGTTCCAGTAATCAAAGCGGTTTCCATATAACAAAACTTGTGACATTGAACATGGGTGTAACAGGGGTGAGAAGGTAGAACTATATATAGATGTGTACATTTAATTCAGAATCAACTTTGTACAGTAGCATATATGACAAACATATCTACAAAGATTATTCCATTCTCAACATATTTTCTAAGCACAGAGATTATCAACTGTTTAAGAATGTTTGGATGGGAAGGCTAGGTAGGGTAGATTTTGGCTTGGATCACTAGGCTGCCAAAGTGTTCAGCGAACAGATGAGTTTTAAAGACCTTACGAAATGTGGAGAGATCATTGATGGCTCTGAGTTTATCAGGGAGGGAGTTCCAGATCAAGGGTGCAGTGTGTAAAGGCTCTGTTGCTCGTCACGCAATTAGATTGCGGAAGTCCGTGGGGATTGCGAGAGTGTTCAATGTTCATTCTCTCCTTGTTCGTGCACTTGCAGGTTTGCTAATTTGAGAGTTGAGGAATGATGGAGCTATGTTTTTTAGAAGTTTGAGTATGATCATAAGTAATTTGTATTTTATGCAGCTATGAATTGGCAGCCAGTGTAAGTCATATAATATAGGTGTGATATGGTCAGATCTTTTAGCTTTCAGAATAATGCGGGCAGCCATATGTTGAGCCATCTGTAACTGGCTTATTACCGGTTTGGAGCGGCCCCGGAGAATGCTGTTGCAAATCAAAGTGTGGTGTGATCATTGCCTGGGCGACAGATCGAAGGTCATAGCCTGATAGCAAGGATCTCAACTGCTGTATCATCTTTAATTTGTAATAGATCTTACCAGTGGTTAATTTTAAGAGTGACCATGCTAAGGGATTGATCTAGAATAATTCCTAGATATTTCACTTCATTCTTTACCTGTAAAACAGCTTCTTTGAGGTGTTAAATTGAGGGGGATTTAAAGGCGTGGTTCCTGGGTATAGTACCTCAGTTTTGTTGAAGTTAATCTATAGGTTATGGGAGTTCAGCCACTTTGACAATTCACTAAAGCAGGTTGTTATCAAATGGAGGTTAAGGTTTGCAATATCAAATGGGAGATACAGAATTATATCGGCCGCATAGATATGATATCCTACTTTAAATTTATAGAAGATGCTACAGATTGGCTGGAGATCAATATTAAATAGAAGGGCTGATAGGCATGACCCTTGCGGTAAGCCCCTATATCTTGTCTATACAGCTTGGATGTCTGTGAGCCAATTTTGACCTTTTGAGTGTGGTCAGATAGATAGGACCGGAACCACTGGAGTGTGGAACCATGAATCCCTATTTGTTGGAGTCTCATAAGTAGGATGATGTGGCTTATGCTGTCAAAAGGTTCTCGGCGCTACTTTTCAACATTTATATGCAGCCTCTCTGTGATATTTTCCAACAGCATAATGTCAAATACCACATCTATGCAGATAATATTATGCTATACACGCAACTGGATACCGTCGACCCTAACTATACGATACTCGAAACATACCTGAATGAGATGTTGCAATGATTGCAGCAAAACAACATGACGATCAACCATAAGAAAACTGAGGTGATGTTTATCTCCAGTAAACCAAACTTTGAAACTCCCGCGACAATTACACTCTGTAACAATACGTACCACACAAAGAATGAGATAAAATACCTGGGAGTCACATTTGACAGCAACCTAAAGATGGAAAAGCACCTACGCAAAACCAACAAGGCCATCTTCCACAAACTTAGAGTCCTACAACCTCTACGGAACATCCTCGAACCTCATGATTTTAGGACTATTGCGCAAGCACTCATTATACCACACTTAGACTACTGCAACACCATCCTGCAGGGTCTTCCAAAGAAAATGCTAAACATCCTGCAAATGGCCCAGAATGTGGCGGCGAGGATCATCATGCGAAAAAGCATCGCTGAACACATCACGCCCGTATTGATCGAGCTGCATTGGCTCCCCATTACTGCCCGGATACAATATAAAACATTGATAACCACTCACAAACTCATACATAACACAGCTCCATCCTTTCTCTCCACCCTTATCAGCACGCAACCACCCAACAGAGACAGAAGAACCGTCAACTCAGACACCCTACATGTTCCGCCCGATATCAGATCTGTCAAATCCAGTACTAGCCGCCGAGCATACTCTTATTCTGCCCCGACCCTCTGGAACCAACTACCGCCTGAGCTAAGAGCGACCAAAGACCTTATTGCGTTCAGGAAAAAACTAAAGACACATCTATTCCAGTGTTATTACAATTTGATGTAAATCCCAGGGGACTACAAGATGTCACAATTTGCAACATGAATTCTGTTATGTAAAATGTACATATGTAAATTTCTGACTCCTCTCCTATGACCTTATTACTGTGTGCCGTGCTCTCCTTTCAAATCAATGTGTTGATACTCCGAAATTTCTGTCTTGATTTGGCAATTTTCAAGCTGTAATCAAACCGCTGCTGATCGCTGGAAGTAGCGGTATACAAATGTATTCTAAATAAATAAATAAAAGCAGCTGTGATGTCTAGAAATATAAGGATGCATACTCTTTTGGAGTTATTGATTCCTCAGATCAGTTTATCAAGTAGAGCTAAGAGAAGATTCTCTATGCCATGATTCTGCCGGAACCCATATTGGTGTTCATCAAGGGGTGAATTTATGTCAACATGATTTTGAAGTTCGATTTGCACAATTTTTTCGATTACCTTAGCCAGGAATGAGAAGCTTGAGATTGGCCTGTATGATCGAGGGGAACTTTTATCCAGGGAATTGTGTTTTAGAATAGGGCAGATCATTGCTTGTTTTAATGCTGTTGGCATGACGCCTTGTGACAAGGATAGTATACCTTGGAGGAAAGAGAGAGTGAGTAAGTGTAGCTTGGGGGAGAAAGAGAGGGAGTAAGTGTACCTTGAGGGATAGAGAGAGAGGGAGTTAATATACTTTGCAGGTAGAGAAAGGAAGTAAGTGTAGTTTGGGGGAGAGAGAGAGGGAATAAGTATACCTTGGGGGAGAGAGAGAGGGAGTAAATATACTTTGGTGGGAGAGAGGGGGAGCAAGTGTAGCTTGGGGGAGAGAGAGAGAACACGGGGAGGGGGGGAGGGGGACAAAGATTGCCTTTAGGGGAAAGAACAAAAGGAGGGAGACATAGAAAATGTCCTGGGAGGGCAGGGAGTGGGGAGAAAGAAGAGAGGGTGAGAGATACAGTTGTGGTCAACATTATTGGCACCCTTGTTGTTCAACCCCTTAATGTCAGATATTTCCTAAAGAAAAGTGGCCAGTAAAATGGCTTTGGACTATATATGTACACATATTTGACACATAAAAGAATCAAATAAAACAAGATCAATTAAAAGAGGAAATAGTAGGAAGTACTATAAAAACTAGGACATTGCCAGAACATGATTCTTGGCACCCTTATAAACAATTCAAATCAGTTTGAACAGAAGAACCACATTCCCATTGCAGTAAAATTAGACGCACCTGTGATCAATTGTCAGTACTCATATAACTTGAATCACCCAATGAATGATGGCTCCAATGTTTAAAATGACTATATTTACTCCCTGTGCCATTTTCACAAAGGTGAAGACAAGAAAGCTGCCTGCGAACATCAGAAAAGCCATTATCACCACACATCAAACTTCAAAGGGGTACAAGGTCATCTCCAAAGACCTTGGGATTCCTGTGTCTACAGTTCACAATGTTATTAAGAAGTTTTCTTCTCATGGAACTGTCAAGAACCTCCCAGGACATGATGGGAAAAGGGAAATTAATCTAAGAAGTCTTTAAAGGTTAGTGTGAACTGTTGGAAAACATCACATACAACATCAAAAGAGCTTAAGGCTGACCTGGAACAAACTGGAATGGTGGTTTCAATCAGCACCATTCACCATGCACTAAACAAAGAAGGACTTCATGGGCGAAGGCCAAGGAGGACCCAACTGCTCAAAGACAGACATAAAAAGACATGCCTGATCTTTGCCCAAACCCACCTTGAAAACCACAATCCTTCTGGGAAAATGTTCTATGGACAGATCAAACCAAACTTGAGCTCTTTGGCAATACAGAAGAGCGAAACATTTACAGGCGAAGAAATAAAGCTTATAAGGAAAAAAAAACACCCTTCCTACAGTTAAATATGGTGGAGGTTCCATAATGTTGTGGGGCTGTTTTGTTGCCTCAGGAATTGGAAACCTGGAACATATTAAAGGAATCATGAAGTCAAAGGGCTTCCAAGTTATTTAGGAGCAAAATGTGCTACCTAGTATAAGAAAGCTAGGTCTGGGTTGAAGGTCATGGGTAAAAAGGAACAAATAGACTGAGTCCTGATCTCAATCCATTCAAGAACCTTTGGAAAGAGCTGACATCTGTCATTGGTAAAAGGAATTCTGGAAACATTCATGAGCTGGAACAAACTGCAGTTGAAGAGTAGGAGAAACTACCAGCAGACAGATGTATGAAACGTATAGATGGCTACAAGAAACGTTTGGAGGCTGTTATCACTGCCAAAGGTTGTGCAAACAAATATTAGTGAATGATGCCATTATTCATGTCCAGACCATATTTTGTTTTTTCTCACAAATTACTACGTCTATGTTGCACAGACATTGTTTTTTTGTTATATACCTTTGAACATGCTATTAAAATATTATGATGACATACAGTTGGAATATTTCCAATTATTTATCAAGATAGTGTATACAACATATCTAAAATGCTAGGGTGCCAATAATGTTGACCACAGCTACAAAGAATGCCGTTGGACAGAGGAAGAGAGAGATTGATCTGGGGGAGAAAGTAGAAGTGAGATAGAGAGTTTTGGAACGGAAAGATAAAAAGAGAGAGCAGCAGTGGCGAGAGGGAGATTGATGGACCGATGTAACTACCTTGCATTAGAGCCATGTGCCAAAATTAAGCACATAGTTTTCTAACACAAGGCTAATGCAGGAAGTTTGCTCAACAATGCTATAAACAAGAAGAAAGCAAATAGACTGTGCACTGTGGTGGTGTGGCGTGCTGTGTGAAGAGGTTTTCTGTATAACACAGGCCAGACAGTAGTTCAGGAAAAACTAAAGCAGTTTTTATTCTGTCCCAGCTTGTTAAACCTCCACAAAGCAAAACCCAGAACAGACAGCAGTTCAGGGAAAACAAAAGCAGCTTTACTTCTATCCCACCTTGTTAAACCTCCACAAGCTGGTTCTCCCAGCTTTTCCTCAAGCCCTAGTTAAAGTTCCTACCTCAGAACTCTTTTGCATGGCTTGCCTTGGAAGAACTTCTGGCTCCACTGGCCTTTCTCCATCCTGCAGCTTACTGGATTCTTAACCTCTTCCTTTGAGCCACACCCTTCCAGTCCTAAACTCTGGGCTGCAGACTCTCTTAAAGGGGACTGTTGAAAATCCCTTTGGAGAGGGATGGGTAACATTCTATATACCTCATTACATGCACAAAAACTGTACACTATCATGGGAGAGCATGCGCAGACCCATGTGCAAATGCCAGATACATGCACACATGGATCTGTGCTAGCAGCAACTGAATTAGCATCCTCTGTGCATATGCCATATTTTATTCTGGGCACAGGAATTTTGCAATATTATTATTTATGTGCAGAATAGCATTCCAGCATATGTTCAGATGTTATATGCTTGTAACTCTGAAATGCCATACACAGTTCAGCACTTTGGAGTGACAGTCACATAGCATTCACACATATGCTGGAATGCTATTTTGTGCATAAAGCGTAGTTACCAGGGACAGGGTGTTCTACAGGGACAGCAGGAATCAGTCCTCACATATGGGTGATGTCGACGCTGACAGAGCCCTGCGGAAGCATCTCTCCAGCTTTCAAAGAAAGCCTTTGGGAGATGCCACCATGCATGCGTGGTCCCCTTCCCATCCAAGGGTGCCATCTTTCTCAGTCAGATGACATAGCTAGAGCTGACAAAAGAAGATGACAAACAATTTGTACAGCAACTCCAAGGGGAGGAGGGAGGGTTGTGAGGACTGATTCCTGCTGTCCCATCTGTTACAGGTGAGTAACTATGCTTTCTCCAGGAACAAGCAGGAAGTCAGTCCTGACATATGAGTCTCCCTAGCTACAGACTACCGAGAACCTGTAGAAAAACACGGCCCAGCCATGAGCAGCCGCAAGCGAATCTGAGGAAAGATTCTGGAGACCCCAGTGTCCAGAGAGAACCATGGCTCCGATAGCTTGAACAAGAAGGGTCAGAGGGCAGAAGTTGCCTAAACCCTGAACAGATTACAGAGTACAGCCTGGCCGAAGGCACTGTCCCATCGAGACTCCCTCTCCAGGCAGTAGTGCGCTGCAAAGGTGTGAACTGAAGACTAGGTGGTGGCCCGGTAGATGTCTGCCATACGGACAGAGCACAAGCTTGCAACAGAGGTTGCCATAGTTCTGACGTTGTGTGCTGTGACCCTGTACTCCAACAGGAGCCCAGCCTGATCGCTGGTGAAGGCAATGCAGTCCACCACCCAGGTGGACAGGATCCGCTTAGTCACAGCCTCCCCCAGTCGACTGGAGTCATATGAAATGAAAAGCTGTGAGGTTTGCAGTGGCTCTGGGTATGCTGCAGGTAAAATGACAGGGCCCTCTTGCAGACCAGAGTATGGAGAATGGCCACTGCCTTGTTGGCGTGGGGCCATGGAAAGAAGGTAGGCAGCACCGCCTCCTGGTTGAGGTGGAAGATGGATACCACCTTTGGAAGGAATTTTGGGTGGGTGTGAAGCATGACCCTGTTCAGAACCTGGTGTAAGGTGGCTTGGCCACCAAGGCCTGAAGCTCGCTGACTCTGTGGGCAGAGGTGAGCACCATCAGGAAGGCCACCTTCCAGGATAGGTAATGCAAATGGAAGGTAGCCAAAGGTTCGAAAGGCAGCTTGGAAAGCTGCATCAGGATCATGTTGAGATCCCATTCCACCGGAGGCAGGCAGATGGGAGGCTTAGCAGCAAGCCCCACATGAATCTGGTAGTGAGAGGCTGCACAGAAAGAGGTTTGCTGTCTATGGAGTGGTGGTGCGCAGAGTGTGCGTTCAGGTGTATCCTGATGGAGTTGGACTTGAGTCCGGTTTGCAAAAGGTGGAGCAAGTACTGCAGCATTTTGTGCACCTGGCAAGAGAACGGGTCCACCCATTTCTCTACTCACCATACTGAGAATATGCGCCATTTGAAGATGTAGGCCCGCCTCGTTGATTTCTTACGGGAGGCCAGGAGGACTTCTTCCACCTCCCTGGGGAGGTTGAAGGGTGCTAGGGTGACCCATTCAGCAGCTATGCTGTTAGTGACAGGGACCCCAGGTTGGGGTGGAAAAGCGAGCCCTCCTCCTGCATCAGTAGCTTTGGGGCACTGCTCAGAGGGACTGGAAGCTCCATTGAGAGGCGGAGCAACAGGGAAAACCAAAGCTGTCTGGGCCACCAGGATCATGGAAGCCTTTTCCTGCCAGACCTTGAAGAGGGTCTGGGAGATTAATGGCACTGGGGGGAAGGTATTAGAAGCTCTCCAACCATGGGATGAGGAAGGCGTCTGCCGCAATCCGGGTTGGGTGCGGTTGAGGACAGCAGAAACAGGGTAGCTGAGCATTGGCTAGGCTGGCAGAGAGGTCCAGACTTGGGGTTCCCCATATTCAGAATAGCCGCTGCGCCACCCTGGGGTCTATGTGCCACTCGTGAGGCTGGAGGACCCTGTTTAGCCTGTCTGCTAGAGCACTGTCTTGGCTCGGAAGATAGACTGCCCTGAGGAGCATTCCCTGGTTGGTCATGTATGAGCAAAGGGCTACTGCCTCCTGGCAGAGGCGCAGGGACCCTATGCCCCTCTGCTTGTTCACATAGAACATCGCGACCTAGTTGTTCTTTTGGACAAGCACCGACTGGTTCTGCAGGTGGTGGAAAAAGGCCTTGATCACTAGAAAAATGGCCCTGAGCTCCAGCAGATTGATCTGCTGCTGGCTGTCCTCCAGAGAGCAGTTGCCCTTCATGCACAGTGGGCACTCCAGCCCAGTAGGGAGGCATCCATAGTGAGGACCCTCTGGGGGTTTGGGTGTTGGAAAGGCATGCCCTTCTGCAGGTGCTGTGTGTCCTGCCACAAATCGAATGACTCTGCTAGTTGATGGGATACTGAGACCCTGTCCCGGAGCCTACCTATGGCTTGAGTCCACTATGAGCAGAGCCACCACTAAACTGCCCGAATGTAAAGGCGGGCATTGGGGACCACATGGACTGTGAAAGCCATGTGGCCTAGTGGGCAGAGCATGGACCGCATCGAAAATGCGCAATGACGCTGCATCTTGATCGACAGGGCCCTGAGGTGAATCTGCCCTGTCCAGGGAGAGGAAGGTCCTGGCCTGGAGGGTGTCCAGATGAACCCCTATGAACTCCAGGTCCTGCATTGGAGTGAGGTGGGATTTGGGGTAGTTTATCATGAACGCCAGATATTGTAGGACATTGACGGTGCGGGTCATGGCCTGTTGCACCTCTGAGGCTGTGTCTCCTTTTACTAGCCAGTTGTCCAGGTATGGGAAGACAAAGGCCCCTTGGAGATGGAGGTAGGCCACCACCTCCACCAGACATTTGGTGAAGATTCTTGGTGAGGAGGCGAGGCCGAAGGGTAGTACCCTGTACTGGTAGTGGTTGCCCCCGACTATGACCCTAGGGTACTGTTGTGACTGGGATGGATAAGGATGTGGGTACAAGCATCCTTTAGGTGCAAGGAGCATAACCAATCTCCCTGCTGGAGGTAGGGCAGCAATATTCCAAAGGGGAGCATTTTGAACTTCTCCCACACCAGGAATTTGTTCAGGTTTCTCAAGTCCAGGATGGGCCTTAGGCTTCCTGTTCTTTTTGGGACCAGAAAAGTACCTGGAATAGTACCCCTTTCCTGTTAGGTGGTGGGGTACAGGCTCCACGGCCCGTTCCCTGAGAAGGCCTGCAAGTTCCTGCAGTAGCAGGGCCTGGTGCAGGGGAGTCCAAGAGAGTTCTCCTGAAAAGAAATGGGGAGGTGTCTGGTCCAGGTGAAGGAGGTAACCTTCCCTGACCACCTGAAATCAGTGGTGATGGCAGACCACTGATGGGCAAAATGAATCAGATGTCCCCCCATTGGTAGCTGGCTCCCGATGAGTAGAGAGGCTATGCTCTGGGAGTCAAAACCTCGACCCGGTCTGGGATGGAGCTGGAGTCTGAGGCTTGGGACCCTTAGGCTTGCGTGGGCCTTGGCCCGCTCCCTTGCCCTGATGATCCTGCTGAGTGGTCTGGAAGGCTTGGTATTGGGATAGCTTCGGTAAAGGTGGCCTGGCCTTTCTGGTGGAAGGGAGGCCTTTTCTCCAGTGGTTTCTTCTTGGGAAGAGTGGAGGTCTTCCTGGAGAGTCGAGTTCTGATGACATACTCGGTCTCGATCTCTGCCACCTTGTCCTCCATCGGCTTGCCAAAGAGATTTTCACCAAGGCAGGGGAAATCAAGGAGTTTCTCCTGGACCTAATGCTTGAGGTCCGATACCTGGAGCAAAGCCAGGTGTCGGGTACCAATGCCTGCGACGGCCACCCTTGCGTTAGACTCAAAGCTGTCATAGGCTGCTCAAGACAAGTACTTTGAGCACTACCTGACAGACTTCGTGAGGGTTTGAAATCGCTGGAGGTGATCTCTGCTGAGACCTGCCGAGAAACCTTTGAGTTCCTTAGTTAGGTCTCAGAGATACATGCCGATATACAGCTGATATGCTTGTATTTGGCAAGCCAGCATCGAGCATGTTAGCATTTTCACCCGAGGGCATCGATGGCATGGGACACCCTGCCTGAAGAGTGATTCTTCGGGCATTTCTGTTGACGCATGGTCGACTTGACCACAATGGAGATGTGAAGGAGTTGTGCCTTTCTGAATCTGGGGCCCGCAGGACCCAATACAAAGTGTCCAGGCGCCAGCTAACAAGCGGCACTGATGCCGGTGTTTCCCACATCCAGAGAAGGAGTCGCCCAAGGATGGTGGGGATGGGGACTATAAGGACCTCCTTAGGTGGAGCCTCATATTGGAGGATTTTGAGTGCCTACATGTGAGAATCCTCCTCTGACTCCGTGGTCAGGAACAATGTCTTCATCATGTCCCAGACAAACTGGAGGAATGATGTGTCCTTAGGTGGAGACCATCACCTCAAAGCTAGAGGAGACGGATCCGAGGGGAGATCACGGTGTGGTTGTGTCTCCGGGGAAGCCTCATCATCGGACTCCCAGTCTAAGTAGTCCATCAAGGACTTGAAGCCTGATGGCTCTTGAGGTGTTGTCGGATCCGGCCTTCGGTGACCTGCGGTTGTTGCTTGACCGGAGACAGAAGTGCTTGCTAGGGAGGATCTCGCTCCTGAGAACTGGGAGTGAGATCGAGACCCTCGCCAAGGATCAGCTCGAGGCATGGGGCTCTCGAGGATCTCTTCAGCAGGCCGGGGAGTCCTCGACATCGAGGTCTCTGCGGTCTCAGCGCATGTGCCAATGGGACTGGGCATCGACGCTTGCTGCGAGGCAAGGAAGGCAGAAATGCTGCGTTCCAATGCCATCATCTTGGCTTCCCACTCAGGAGTCGCAGCCTTCGACACAAAAGCCCGGGTGACCAAGTCGGGTGTCAGTAAGGAGAGGGAGTCTTCGATGGGATGGGCCTCAGGGATCTGCGATCTGTTGCCGGAGGCCTCGGTATCTGTTCTGTGTACCTTCACCTGCTGCTCCCATTCCGACTCCTCGGATGTCTTTCGGGGGCTTTGGAACTTTGCACAGGACTTGCTGTGTGTGTCCGATTCCCAGGAAGAGGTCCTTGAGGATTTCTTCTTTTTCTTGTGCTCTCGCTCCAGGAAACCTTGTTGGAATGTCCATGGGAGCCTTACGCAACTCCGAGGATACGTGCAGTGCCTTAAAGCACACGGCTACCAGGGATACCGGGGCTGAATCTGACCTGTGGAAAATGTCGTCCTGCTTCTGCCAGCGACTCTGGATGGCCTTAGTGGACCTCATTTTGCACAGGGAAACCATGCTGGGGGAAAAACTTAAACTAAAAAGGTTCCGAGTCGCAAAGCCGAGGTGACAGGGCTCGGAGGTGAGAAAAGGACTGATGCTAACCGGACAATGCACTTAAACACGAGAAAATCAACTTTTTTCCGGGGGAGGAAGATGAACGTCTGTAGGGCTCTGCGGAAAAAGGGAGACTGAGTAAGATGGCACCCTTGGGAGGGAGGGAGACCGCATATGTGTGGTGGCATCTCCCAAAGGCTTTCTTTGAAAGCTGGGGAGATGCTTCAGCGGGGCTCCGTCAGCGTCAATGTCACCCATATGTGAGGATTGAGTTTCTGCTTGGTCCTGGAGGAATAATTAAACTGCAAAACCTGCTATGTTCAGAATAACATTCCAACATTTGTGTGCAGAAGAAACAGGCATAAACTCCTCACTGACGCTGGTCCCAGAACAACGAGCTACCCTTTACACCTCCTCAGATCTTGCATTAAAACCAGCATTGTGCTCATCCTTCTGGTCTTCCGCACATTTCTCTGCATCTGCAATACATAGCTAATTGCTTCATCACTATCAATTTAAATGGATTTGAATGTCTTGTGTGCTGCTGACAGCTTTGTGCACGGTTAGCTTGTGCAATAGTCGTTCTTGCATTGGTAGCGCACAAAATTGTGTGCTACAACCAGGATAACCTGCGCGCAAAGCCTAGTGCATATTGCTGCATCACCCCGTGAGAGAAAAAGAGAGACAGGGAGATAGCGCCTCCTGAGGAAAAGGAAAGACTGAGAGAAAAGCAGAGTGTCTTGGGAGAGGAGAAAAGGGAGAGAGAATGAGCGACTGAGTGCCTTTGAGGCGAAGGGGAAGGGGAGAGCGCCTAGGAGGGAGCGAATGCTGAGGCTAATACTATTAATCCCAGACATGCATTACTTATCTCTGAGGCTGGTGAAGCAGGAATAGGACCCCCACATTAGGCAGCTGAGTAGTCACTTACCTTCCTAAAGATTATGGTCTTTTTTTTTAAGTCTACTTTTTTCACAGGTCTGTCGTACTTCTGTGAAGATTTTCTTACTTCTCCCTTCTTGTCCCTTTCTAAAAGGAGAAATATGAAAAGTACGAGGTCACTGAGGTAGTGAGGGATTTGGAACTGATCCTCCACAAGACTCCCATTTGCCACCTTACATTACAGTGCACTGAAAAACAGAGCGACACCTGTCAGAGTTCATCAGTCAGTCAATGCTCATCTCCTTCTTACTGTAAGAAGGGCTCACGAGGAAACACAAGATGATAAGTGCGAAAGTAGAGCCTGTGCTTCCCTTAGAAAAGTTTACCCCTATTTCTCGAAACTATTTATGGTAACCTTAGGACCTTTGGCTGCTGAATATTTTCTCTGACCGCCAATGCAGTATCCAGTGAGCGGAGCTGGTACTTACCCAGAAAGCGGCGATTTGCAGTGCTGCTGTTTGGACTCTATCCCTATAGCTCAAGACAAGAAAAATTTGGATTGTCTATCTGGATAATGGCTGAATATCACCGCTATCCAGATATCTGCAGTACTGACCACAAAATCCAGATATACAACGGCAGCCAATAGCTGGATACTGCGGTTGAATATCTGGATTTGGTTTGTTGCAATGGCCGGTGTTTAAAAATCACTGATCGCCACAGGCTCAATATTACCCCTCGCATTGAGTGGCTAACCTTCTAAATGTACTACATACACTAAACTGGGCTTTAGCACTCCATGCTTTACATATACAGGGCGTTTTTTTAAAGTGTCAAGCAGTCTGCAAGTACCCATGGACTTGCAAGCTAAAGGGAAACTTCCTTTTGAAAATTCAGAGCTACAAGGATCATGAGTACAAAAACACCTGTGGATGCTAAGTAGCACTTTGCCTTTATCATCCTAACTGCAGCCCTAGTCCTGCCCTTTTTCACCATGGGAGCAATTTTCAGCTCAACTAATTTACCAGGGCACTTATTCAGTTACCTGGGCAAATTCCTTTAAATGCTGTCTTCAGAATTATAGTTGCTTTTTCTTTCGCACAACTAGCCCAAAATGTAAGAGCTGCTGAATGCAGGGGGTGGGGAGGAATAACTATAATCTAATGTTTGATCTTATGTTTATGTTTATTTTGGCTTGATAGACCACCCTTCATTTAACACAGCAGGGCGGTGTACAAAGTAAAAACAAATTAAGATCAAAGGTAGAAACAACGTCAATTCTGCATAGGAGAGAGGAGGTAGAACATTCACACCAGAGGGGAAAGAAAGGGGTGGGGGGAGGAGGGAACAAGGGGAGAGATATAAAAGGGGAAAGGATGGTTATGGTCATGTAATGGGCAGGTTGTATGTGGTTTGAAAGAGATGGGTTTTTAAAAGAGTCTTAAATTCAACATAATAAGAGGTTTGGTTTGTAAGAAAGTCCTGAGGAGTGCCCACTTTCCTTCCCTCTCCCCTGCTGAGCCCCACTAACATCACAGGCGTCTGTTCTTGCACCTACCTCTTCCAGATCTTTCCCTCTCAGGACCAACAGGCCTGCAGGAGGAGAAAAACAGCCTACTTTTATCCTGCAGGCTTGCTGTCCTCTTTAAATGGTGGTCTTTGGTCCTTTTCACTTTAAAAAAACATGTACAGAGCACATGTTGGTCAAACTATGCACAGCCGAAGTCTTCTTCTTGAAGGAGACTATGAGTAAGTAGGATCAACTTAATTTTCTGTCTTCCTCCTGCCAGCTTGCCAGTCCTGGGGGAGGGCAAAGAGGGGCCAAGTGAAAGTTGTATCAGACACGAGTGTGGGATTAAGGGACTTGCGATGCAGTAGAGAGGGGAATCAGAACTGCTGGGTGTGGGATAAGTGGACTTGGAAGGTCAAGGAGGGAAAAGAGGCAGATCAGGAGGAGGATGAGATCAGGAGACCTGGGATGCCAGGGTGGAAAGAGAGGAGAGGGGGATTGGGGGCTGAAAGGATAGGAATGAGAAAAACTCTAAATACTAAAGAGCAGTGCACCCACCCTGCTGTGAAGGGTCATGCACACAGCACTTTGGCTCGATAATATAACTAATGCCCATAATCCTAGCACCCAACAATTCCAATCAATCACCTACTAGCAATTCACCTCAGCAACACAACAACACCTAGTATATAGTTATCAAAGTTCTGTTACCGTTATTGTACATAGTTGTTACTGTTCCATGTAAACTGAAGTGTACTACCCTGTACTGTTCATATTGTTCATTGTAAACCACAATTGATCTGTAGGAAATCGCGGTATAAAAATATTAATAAAATAAAATAAATAAAATGCAGGGTCTTAACACCACTTCCTGATTTGTGGCAATCAGGTAAAGATGAACTCAGCTCACATTGTACATGGTGGGATATAAGCTACTCGGCTCATTTTCACATCATTTCTATAATGTGCTTACACAGCCATGTTTATTTTTAGCAACAAAGATGCTCTGTTAATTTAGGAGTGGTTTTCACCTTTGCTAAAGTGATAGTGCCTAGCGTGAGCCTTAGTGTGTGCTAAAACACAACAGCACACAACCTATCACTATACTTTAGACTATTTTGTTTTTCTAAAGATGATATTTGAGTAAACGTTGCTCAAGTTTGTACTAAAAAGACACATAGGCCATCATACTTTGAAACTTTAGAAGCAGAGGTGGACTGAAAGTCATCTTGGCCCCTGGGCAATAAGGGTCATTGGCCCCTAACCACTCATCCAAAATAGATTGCTGGTTCTGCTTCCGTCATAACATTTTTAAAGCTCTCTTTAGACTAAAACCTAATGTAGAAATAAGCAAAGTTATTAAATCATGCTAGACTTGACTATATATTTCACTATAAATAAAAACATTTTACAGTCATCATCATTATATAAACAAATTTTAAATATTTTGGGCCTGATATTCAAAAGGCATTTACATGGTTAACAGCCAGTTAACCGTGTAAATGCCTGCTAACCGGATATTCGATGGCACATACACAGGTAGTGCCGTTGAATATTCCCAACTAAGTCCCCTACATGCCCCGATGCTAGCCGGCTAGCATTGGGATGTGCTGGGGGTATTCCGGGGTGCAGCGGAGGCAGGGACCGAGGCTAACCGTGTAGCACCGATATTGGATGCTGCACGGTTAGTGCTCGGTGCCTATAAGACAGGCGAGGAAAACCCTCTTATAGGCGCCGAGGCTAACCGTGCATCATCCAATATCAATGCTGCACGGTTTGCCTCGGTGGCTTCCAGGCAGCGCAGCCATACCCAGATATTCACTTCCATTGCTGCGGAAGTGAATATCCGGGGTTTGGAGGTCGGCGGGCAGGGCTAAGCAGTTATGGCGCTTAGCCCTGCCCAGTTGAATATCGGGCTCTTTGTTACCCTTATGCTTATAAGCATGTAACACATTCATACTGTCATAAACAAATATTATACAAAATAATATAATAGGTTTTCAATTTCAAATTTCAGCAGTAATATCAATTTACAGTTTTACACATGAACAAAACAATAATGCCTTATGTCATCTAGGGGGTCTTTTATTAAATGCCGCTAAGGTTTTGCACCTAAATGAACAATACCAACACACATTGTGCAAAGCCTTTGCATTAGCTATCGGATTATACCCGGCAACTAATGAGCAACAGAGTCCCATAACAAGCAGCAAAGTAACATGGGTGCACTTAACGCTACCCATAGAGGTGTCGTTAGGTGAACCAGCGCTAAGCGACATGTTCATTTCACTCACATGCTAATGTGCTCTCTATACCCACGCTTTGCCTCTCACCCACCCACTGTCCACATTAGCATGCGAGTGCCATTAAATGTGCATTTCAGTAGTCGGTAGCTGACATGCCCATGCTTTAGGGTTCACTGCTACCAGTTCCTGCTCACTAAAATCCACATTAACTGTGAGTGGCGTTCAGTAAAAGGACCCCATGGTAAATATAATAATGCATGCTTTTCAGATAAATAATCACTCATCAGTCATTTACAGTATTATTATTATTATTATTATTACTAAGCATTTATAAAGCGCTGCAACATACGAAGCGCTGTACAAACATAAAAAGAGACAGTCCCTGCCCATTAGAGCTCACAATCTAGTCAAGACAAAATATGAAATAAATTAGATAATACAAATAACAGTTAACAAGAGAAGAATAAATGTTTATGGAGAGAACAAGAAAGGACGAGTTAGGAACAAAAAGCAATAGTGAAGAAATGGGATTTCAATTTGGATTTGAAGATGGCCAGGGAGGAGGCTTGGCGGACAGAGACAGGTAGAGAATTCCAGGAAAAGGGTGCAGCCAGTTGAAAGGAGCGAAGTCTAGAATTAGCAGTACGAGTAAAAGGCATAGCTAAACGAAGACAATTAGATGAGCGGAGTAGGCGAGAGGGGGTGTAGGTAGAGATGAGCAGGGCCGGATTTACCTATACGCCATGTACGCCATGGCGTAGGGCCCACAGCCGGCAGGGGCCCACAAAAAAAGAACCAGGTAATTTTTTTTTAACTCAATTAAAAAAAAAACCTGGTGGCTGCCGCCGCGGGGCCCCCTCTGCTGCCGCGGGGGCCCCGTCTACAAGGTGAAGCGGTGCGGTGCGGTGCGGTCGGGTCGGGTCTCCCTCCCTCCTTCCCTCCCTGCAGGCTGCGAGAGACGCGAAGATAGAGCGTCTCCTCGCGTCTGTGTTAAGCCCGCAGGGGCTGATGGGATTTCCCATCAGCCCCTGCCGGCTTAACACAGACGCGAGGAGACGCTCTATCTTCGCGTCTCTCGCAGCCTGCAGGGAGGGAAGGAGGGAGGGAGAGACACGACCGGACCCGACCCGACCGCACCGCACCGCACCGCTTCAGCTTGTAGACGGGGCCCCCGCGGCAGCAGAGGGGGCCCCGCGGCGGCAGCCACCAGGTTTTTTTTAATTACATTTTTCTTTAGGCCGGGGGGGGGTAGGACTGGTAATGGGCTATGGGGGGGGTAGGACTGGTAATGGGCTATTGGGGGGGCTGGGGCTGGAAATGGACTGGGGGGGGTAGGGCGGGTAATGGGCTATTGGGGGGCGGGGGCTGGAAATGGGCGGGGCTGGGCTGGGCAGGGCTGGGGGGGGTTAAGGCTAGAGGTGGGCTGATGGGGTTAGGACTGGTAATGGACTGTGGGCTGTTGGGGGGGG
Organism: Ichthyophis bannanicus; assembly: GCA_033557465.1. Taxonomy (NCBI): domain Eukaryota; kingdom Metazoa; phylum Chordata; class Amphibia; order Gymnophiona; family Ichthyophiidae; genus Ichthyophis; species Ichthyophis bannanicus. Next base: position 978,343,506 of record CM066031.1, read on the forward strand.
CTTAGAACTGGCAATGGGCTTTAGGGGGGGGTTAAGACTGGTAATGGGCTGTGGGCTGATGGGGCTGTCTGGTAATGGGCTATGGGGGGGGGCTAGGACTGGAAATGGGCTGGGGGGTTAAGACTGGAGGTGGGCTGATGGGGTTAGGACTGGTAATGGGCTGTTGGGGGGGGTTAGAACTGGTAATGGGCTTTGGGGGGGTTAAGACTGGTAATGGGCTGTGGGCTGATGGGGGTTGTCTGGTAATGGGCTATGGGGGGCTAGGACTGGAAATGGGCTGGGGGGTTAAAACTGGAGGTGGGATGATGGGATTAGGACTGGTAATGGGCTGATGGGGGGGGGGTAGGACTGGCAATGGGCTATGGGGGGCTGACTGGAAATGGGTTGATGGGGTTAGGACTGGAAGTGGGCTGATGGGGGGTTAGGACTGGTAATGGGTTATAGGGGGGGCTTAAACTGAAAATGGGGTGATGGGGGGTTAAGGACTGAAAATGGGGTGATGGGGGGTTAAGGACTGTAAGTGGGGTGATGGGGGGGCTAGGACTGGTATTGGGTTGGGGGGTTGCTAGGACTGGAAATGGGCTGATGGATGGCTAGGACTGGAAATGGGCTGATGCAGGGACTAGAAGGGAATGGATGCTGGGTGAGGCTGGAACTAGAAGGGAGCTGATGTTGGGGGAGGATTAGAATGGGATGGGGCTGGAAGAGTAAAATGGAGAAGGGAAAAATATTTTGTGTGGGAGGGATAAAAAATCTACAATTGGCCGGGTATTGGGAGAGTAAGTGGGGATTGAGGATGGAGGGGTAAAATTTGAGTGGATGAAATAGGAATGAGGAAAGAGCAAAAGGAGAAAGATTAGTATGTTAAAGCAGATGTAGAGAGAGAATGGAAAAAAATCTAGAAGAGAGAAGAAAGGACAAATGGACAGCAGACGATGGAGAGTTAGCAGAAGACACGAAGAAAGAAACCAGAAGAAAGTGGCTGGAGCAATTGCAGCTGAAAAAAATGCACAAAAGGTAGAAAAATATCTCTTTATTTTGAATTTATTAATTGGAATATGTCAGCTCTGGTAAATGTGCATCATTAACATCTGCGCTTTGTTTAGTACAAGAGCAAATTAATGTATAGTTTTATTTCTACAGTGTTGTACATTCCAAGTTTGGCTTTTGGGATTCCCAGTTTAATTATTGTCTTCCTATTTCTAAATTGTGATTACTTGTTTGGTGATGGTCTATGTTCTGCATGTGTAACTGAGCTGAGGTGTTCTGTTTATATAATTCCTATTTGACATTGCCACTTGTTCTCTTTCCCCAGTAGGTCATGTATTGTTGTTCTCTGAAATGTATTGGTTTAATATTTGCAGTGTTGCCTTTTGATTGGTAGAGTATGGTGCTTTGTGAGTCCTGGTAGTGCTGTTAGGATACGGCGGGTTTTACTATGGGCAGTGTTTGTAGTAGTTCCTAATGTGTCTGGCAGTTGGCACTGGATTATAGTAATGTAGAAATCTTTTAGTCTTTCTTTATCCATACACTCATTAAGAGGCACGTTTACTAAAAGTTAGTATATGGTAACATTATGCAAATATTTATGCAAATGAGGCCCCTTATGCAAATGAGGTCCGCACCCCCCTTGGGCCGCCCCTGCTGGGGGCCCACAATTTTTGTTGGCGTAGGGCCTCACTCAAGGTAAATCCGGCCCTGGAGATGAGGGATGAAAGGTAATGAGGGGCAGAAGAATGAATACATTTATAGGTTAGAAGGAGGAGTTTGACCTGGATACGGAAGCGGATGGAGAGCCAGTGAAGTGACATGAGAAGAGGAGTAATGTGTGAAAAACGAGACTGACGGAAAATCAGACGAGCTGCAGAATGTTGAATAGACTGGAGAGGAAAGAGGTGGTTAGCAGGGAGGCCAGCAAGGAGAAGGTTGCAGTAATCAAGGTGGGAGGTGATTAAATAGTGGACAAACAGTTTAGTACTGTTATCAGAGAGAAAAGGGTGAATCTTGGAGATATTGTAAAGAAAGAAACGGCATGTTTTAGCAATGTTTTGGATATGTAAAGAGAAGGAGAGAGATGAGTCAAAGATAACACCAAGGTTCCGTGCCGAAGAGACAGGAAGGATAACAGAGTTATCCACAGAGATTGAGAAAGGGGAAGGAGGAGGGGAGGCATTAGGGGGAAAGACAAGGAGTTCAGTTTTGGCCATGTTCAGCTTCAAGCGGCGGAAGGACATCCTGGAAGCAATGTCAGAGAGGCAAGCCGAGATCTTAGCTTGAATTTCAGGAGAGATAACAGGCGTAGAGAGGTAGATTTCAAAGTCGTCAGCATAGAGATGATAGTGAAAGCCATGGGAAGAGATAAGGGCACCAAGGGATTGGGTATAGAGGGAGAAGAGGAGCGGACCTAAGACAGAACCTTGAGGTACACCCACAGGTAAAGGGGTAGAAGAGGAGGAGGAGCCACCGAAGTACACACTGAAAGAGCGGTGGGAGAGACAGGAGGAGAACCAAGAAAGTACAGAGCCTTTGAAACCAAGTGAAGACAGGGTGATAAGAAGAAGATTGTGGTCAACGGTGTCGAAGGCAGCAGACAGATCCAGAAGAATGAGGACAGAATAAAAGCCTTTGGACTTAGCCAGAAACAAATCATTGGCGACTTTGGTAAGAGCAGTTTCGGTAGAATGTAGGGGATGGAAACCAGATTGTAAAGGATCTAGGACGGCATGAGAGGAGAGGAAGTTGAGACAGCAGTGGTAGACAGCATGCTCAAGTAATTTAGAAATGAAGGGAAGGAGAGAGATGGGACGATAGTTAGAAGGACAGGAGGGATCGAGTGAGGGTTTCTTGAGGAGGGGTGTGATAATAGCATGCTTGAAGTCAGAAGGGAAGGTAGCGGTGGAGAGCGATAGGTTGAGAATATGAGTGATGGAGGGGACGATAGTGGAAGAAATGGAGCTAAGGAGGTGGGTGGGCATAGGATCAGAAGGGCAGGTAGTCAGCTTAGAGGAAGAAAGGAGGAGTGTTGTTTCCTCATCAGAGACCAGAGGGAAGGAAGAAAGGGAAGCAGAAGTAAGGGGGGAGAGTTGGGAAAAAGGGGGGGAAGAAGAGGAGGTAGTGAAATGGAGGGTGATTTCATGGATTTTGTCATGGAAGTACTGTACCAAGGTTTGGGCAGGAAGGGAGGTAGGAGCCAGAGGTAAGGACTCAAAGCAGTTACACAGTCATTTATAGCAGCAGATGTCAGTGCAGTTCACTAGAAGTTTCTTCAATCCTGTTTATGATGTTTTCTTTGTCCTTCTTTAGCTACTGGGATTTCCTTTTCAACTGCAGTGAGAATCGGTGATTCCAGCTGGTTTTGTGTGAAGATTGATACGAGTCCTGATTTCACAGTTTTTGGGCAACAATCAAAGTCATGATTTCCTCAGGTAAAATGTTATTTTTCTTGCTGAAAGGAGTTTCATTAGTGCCTTCTAAATGTTTACACTATAGATATAGCATAGTTACTCACCTCTAACAGGTGATCTCCAGGAACAGCAGGAATTTAGTCTTCACATATGGGTGACATCGGGTACCGATGGAGACTGCGCTGGAAGCTCCCCAGCTACCAATAGGAAAGTTTTTGGGAGCAATCCACCATGCCTGGTGCCTTCCCACTCTTCAAATGTACTCTCCTCAGTACAGTATATAGCTGAAGAAAAAGGAGAGAATAGAAGACAGAAGAGAGCAAACCTTACAACTTCACAAGGAGGTGGGCGGGTTATGAAGACTAAATTCCTGCTGTTCCCGGAGATCACCTGTTACAGGTGAGTAACTATGCTATCTCCAGGAACAAGCAGGAATGTAGTCTTTACATATGGGACTCCCTAGCTCCCAGATCTCAGAGAACACAGTTAACGTCGAACAAGGTTGTTGACCTCGACTTCCCGGTCACGAAGATCTGGTCAGAGTGAGCAGGGGGTAGGAGTTCTTTCAACATCCCAAAGAGATGCTGAAGGACCGCCTGGCCAAAGGCCATATCCTGGTGGGAGTCCTTGTCCAAGCAGTAGTGGGCCACAAAGGTATGGATGGAGGACCATGTTGCAGCTCGCAAATCTCAGCAACGGGTACAGTACGTAAGTTGGCCATAGAGGCCAACATAGCCCGAACAATGTGAGCAGTGACATGTCCCTCGAAGGAAAGTACTGCTTTGTCATAAGAGAAAGATATGCAGTCCACTATCCAGCGGGATCGGGAGCATTTAGTCAATGGAAGACCCAAATGTGCTGGGTCAAAGGACACAAACAGCTGTGAGGTTTTCCTGAGGTTTTGTGTTCTCTGTAGGTAGAAGGCCAGAGATCTCTTGCAGTTGAGGGTATGCAGAGTTGCTTCTGCTCGTGAAGCGTGTGGCCTTGAAAAGAAGACTGGGAGGATGACAAATTGATTAATGTGAAAAGGGGAAACCACTTTCGGGAGGAAGTGGGGGTGTGTCCATAGGACTACTTTGATGTGGTGAAAATGTGTATAGGGGGCGTGAGCCACCAAGGCTTGTAGCTCACTGATGAGCCTGGCAGAGGTCAGGGCGATGAGTAAGAGCACTTTCCACGATAATTAGCGGAGATGTGTGGTTGCTAATGGCTCAAAGGGTGGTTTGAGGAATTGAGCTAGCACCACCTTGAGATCCCATGCCACTGGTGGCGGGCGAATAGGTGACTTGGTGAGGAGTAGACCGCTCATGAATCATGCCACGAGGGGAACTGTAGAGATGGGTTTGCCATTGACTGGGTTATGAAAAGCTGAAATAGTACTATGGTGTACTCGGACAGAGTTTGATTTAAGTCCGAATGAGGATAAATGATAGAGGTAGTGCAACAGCGTCGGCACTGATGCTTCGAATGGACTGTGAGCATTTTCAGAGCACCATGTAGCATATCGTCGCCACTTGCAAGAATAAGCCCGTCTGGTGGAGGGTTTTTCTGGAGGAAAGGAGGATGTGCTTGACCTCCGTAGATAGAGGAAGATCCTGAAGAATTATGCTTTCAAGAGCCAGGCTGTTAGGTGAAGGGATCGGAGATTGGGGTGGAAGAATGCTCCATTGTACTGTGAGAAGAGACCTGACTGGGATTCCAGTGGGAATGGTGAGGCTTGTGCCAGGTGTACTAGGAGGGAAAACCATGGTTGATGAGGCCAGTGTGGGGCGATGAGTACCATGGAGCCCTTGTCTGCCCTCAGTTTGAAGAGGGTTTTCGAGATAAAGGGGATGGGGGAAATGCATACAGGAATCCCTGACCCCAATGGATCATGAATGCATCCGATGCCACACTGAGTTTGGATGGCATTTTGGAGCAGAACCGGGGAAGTTTGGAGTTCTGTGGGGTGGCAAAGAGATCTATCCATTGAGTTCCCCAGAGATGGAACAATTCTGTTGCCCTCATCGATCCAGAGACCATTTGTGGGGTTGCAGAATGCGACTCAGGCGGTCTGCCAGAAGATTGCTCTCTCCTGGAATGTAAATTGCACATGTGGTGTTGGTTAGTGAACTCCCAAAGTTCACAGGCCTCCTGACACAGAGGGAGAGAGCCCATTCCCCACTGTTTGTTGATATAGAACATTGCGACCTGATTGACTGTCCATATGAGGACTGGACCGTTAGAGAGCTGATGTTCAAAAACGTGGAGAGCTTTCGTGATTGCTCGAAGCTCCAACAGGTTTATCTGTTGTTGGGTGTCTTGTGGTGTCCAGAGACCATATGTGCAGAGAGAGTCTGTGTGTGCTCCCCAACCCTGTTTGGAAGCATCGATTGTCAGCGTTTACTGAGGCTGGTGCATCTGAAAAGGAGATCCTGCTAGTAGATTTGCTGGGATGCACCACCACCAGAGGGAGTTGGCCATGGGAGATGTTATTTGGATCAGATCCCGTAGACTCCCTGTGGCCTGAGTCCACTGGGCTGAGAGAGTCCATTGTGTCTGACGCATCTGGAGTCTGGCATACGGGACTGCATGCACTGTGGAGGCCATGTGGCCTAGCAGGGTTAGAAATCAGTGTGCTGAAGCCTCTTGGCTTTGTCACATACTTGTGGCCAATGCTATTAAGCTTATAAGAGGAGTCTCCAACATTCGTAGCATTAAATTGTGTAGAATTTGATACACTGGCAGGATAGAACTTCTTTCAGTGCTGCGGGGTACTGGAGGATCTCCAGCTCCTCTGCCCTTGGTTCCAGTTCCGATGCCAAATGGATTGAGAGGCCCGCCGCCATATCCCTGATGAAGTCCTGAAAGAACATGTCCTCAGGAGGGGATGTTCTGTGGGTACTGGCCGATGGTGGCGAGGGTTCCGATGCAAAGTCCCAAAGGTCATCGGAGTCCAGCGACTGGTGATTGGAATCAGATACATCAGAATTGGACTCCAATGAGTATTGGCGGTGCCGATTTCAAGTATCATGTCGATGCCTCTTGATATCCTCAGGGTCGAAGCCCTGCACCATCCAGGAGGGATCTGTGGATGGTGGTGGTATCGGTACCGGAACCAAAGTCTCGGTGTCTTGAGGCCCTTGCTTCGATGTCTATGGTACCATCAGGGATGGCTGCTGGGGGATCAAGGTTGGTGCCACTAGCCAATTCTCTGGGGCTGTCAGTGTCAGTGGTACAGATGCTGCCAGGAGAGCTGCTAAGGTCCTTTCTAAGGACAGCATCCGCTGGTCCAAGGATGGAGCCTGTACCTGGTCCATAGGTAGAACGGGGCTGGGTGCTACAATACCAGTGCCCCAGACCACAGCCCCAGATACTTCCCGAATCCCTACTGGGGCTTTGGAGGACAAGTTCTCCCGCTGGGATGCTTGGACCTATGGCTTGAGTCCAATGAAGTCCTGGATGATTCTCAGTGCGAACGGAAACGTTCTCTCGATTCCCGAAGCTTACTGGAGGAGTCCTTGGACTTATGGCTTGGTTCCTTTGGAGTCTCCAAGGGTTCCCGGATCTGGACTTATCTTTTTGAGGGCAAGACAGAGAAGAAGGCTTCTTTGATTTCTTCTCCCCATATCTGGACTCCTTAGAATGTTTAGAAGTGTGAGAGCCCGACGATGCCCTTGAAGAAGTCGAAGCCAATGATACTATGCCCGAAAGAAAAAGCTCTACAAACTTCTTGGCCAAGTTCCCCAGGCTCCTTTTGGTCATTTGTTTGCATAGGGAGCACTCTTGAGGGATGTGGTGGAGACCGAGGCATTTAAGGCATCAATCGTGCTTATCAGTGATCCATTTATTTATTTGGTTTTCATTTGTATACCGCTATTTCCAGCGATCAGTAGTGGTTTACTTTGCACAGAAAACTTGGTTACATATGATAGGAATCAATATTATTTACATTTTCATTGGGGAATAAATGTATATACTCGTACATTTATACATTTTGTATTTTTTTTTTACATAATTTGAGACATGTATAATTGCGTATATATGGCTGAAAATATATAATTTTATAGCAGTAACAAAATAGGTTCTTAAGCTCTTGTTCATTTGGGTTACGAGGTGTGGTTCATTCTGCATTACCTAAGTTAAGTTATGAGGGTCATTTTTAAAGTAAGAACCGATTGCGCATCGTGTCCGCGCGATCTGTCAAGTGACGTCCGTTCAAGTTCAGCCACTCTTGGCCAGTCTCTCACTACGCCGCCATTACGTTTCACGTCTCTGCCAGTGTTGGTTGTATGGTTATACTGCTTCGTTTGTCGCCATGTCAATCAGTAATCCCTCCGATTGTGAAGTGCGCTCGGTTATCCGGTTTTAATGCAAAACAAGTTCGTCCAGCATTTTCGGCACCCATCTCGCACACATTTTTTTGTAGTGCAGTTTGTCAGTAACAATGTGATAAACTACTGATCTTGAAACTTGTGGAAATGTCTGATGCAGCTCGTCTATAGTGAAGCACCTGTTTTGGCGAATTTCCTCATCAACTTCTTGTGTCAGGTCTTCATTCATGACAGTAGGCCGTCCAGATCGTTCTTCATCATGAACATTTGTCCTTCCTTCCTTAAACATCATTCACTACACCTTCCCCATACACTTCAACAAGCTGCCGGTGAATTTCAGCTGGACGAACTTGTTTTGCATTTAAAAAACGGATAACCAAGCGCACTTCACAATCGGAGGGATTACTGATTGACATGGCGACAAACGAAGCAGTATAACCATACAACCAACATTGGCAGAGACGTGAAACGTAATGGCGGCGTAGTGAGAGACTGGCCAAGAGTGGCTGAACTTGAATGGACGTCACTTGACAGATCGCGCGGACACGATGCGCAATCGGTTCTTACTTTAAAAATGACCCTCGTATAATGTTCCTGGAAGAGGTGGGTCTTTAGTTTTTTCCTAAAGTCCTGTAGGTCGCTGTTCAACCTCAGTTCATCTGTTAACTGATTTCTTAACGTGGGTGCTGAATATGTGAATGCTCTATTGCTTGTGCAAGCTTTGACGGTTCTGATGTTAGTTGTGATGCAAAGAGTGTTTAAGTATGGTGCCTAAACATTTTGTGCATTTTTTAAAGCCGCTGATGGGCTTTTCCATGATTGGAAAGGGTGGGCAAGACCGCAGGACATGAAGCCCTAAAGAAAAAATCCTACTTTATTTTTTTAGTAAAATAATTGTTTTTATTTTGTTTTGTTTTTTATGCCATACTGGGTCACACCAACGTCCATCCAGCCCAGTATCCTGTTTCCAACAGTGGCCATTCTAGGCCATATGTACCTAGCAGTTTCTCCAAAAGACACAGGTTCCACAATGCTTGCATTGGGTCAAGCATTGATATCCTGGGTCCCTTCTTAATAATGGTTTATGGACCTTTCCTCCAGGAACGTCTCCAAACCTTTTTTAAACCCAACTACACTAACAGCCTTTACTACATCCTCCGGTAACAAATTCCAGAGTTTGATTACACGTTGAGTGAAAAAATATTTTCTTTTATTAGTCTTAAATAGTTTACCCTGTAGCTTCACTGCATGTCCCCTAGACTTTCTATATTCTGATACCGTAAACAATTGATCCACGTTTACCCGTTCCACTCCGTTCATTAATTTATAGACTTCTATCATATCTCCCCTCAGCCGTCTCTTTTCCAGGTTAAAGAGCCCTAACCTTTTTAGCCTTTCTTCATAGGAGTATCCTTCCATCCCCTTTACCATTTTGGTGGCTCTTCTCTGAACCTTTTCCAATAACGCTATATCCTTTTTAAGATACGGCGATCAGAATTGCACACAATATTCAAGGTGCGGTCTCACCATGGAACGATATAGAGGCATTATAATATCCTTTGTTTTATTTTCCATTCCTTTCCTTATGATACCTAGCATTCTATTTGCTCTCTTGGCCGCCGCTGCACACTGGGCCGAGGGTTTTAACATGTTATCCATAATGACGCCTAAATCCTTTTCCTGGTTGGTGGTTGCTAATGTGGAACCTTGCATCATGTAACCATAGTTTGGGTTGTTCTTCCCTAGGTGCATAACTTTGCACTTGTCCACAATAAATTTCATCTGCCATTTTGATGCCCAGACTTCCAATTTATCAAGATCCTCTTGCAATTGTTCACAATCCTCTTGGGTTTTAACAACTTTAAATAGTTTTGTGTCATCTGCAAATTTGATAACCTCACTCATTATTCCCTTTTCCAGGTCATTTATGATTATGTCAAAAAGCAACGGACCCAGCACAGATCCCTGGGGTACACCACTATTCACCTTTCTCCATTGGGAAAATTGGCCATTTAGCCCTACCCTCTGCCTTCTATCTTTTAACCTGATCCACAATAGTACACTGCCTCCTATCCCATGACTCTTTAGTTTTGCCAAAAGTCTCTGATGAGGGACCTTATCAAAGGCTTTCTGAAAGTCCAAATACACTATATCAACCGACTCACCTTTTTCTACCTGTTTATTCACACCTTCAAAAAACATAACAGATTAGTAAGACAAGATCTTCCTTGTCTAAAGCCATGTTGGCTGTCTTCCATTAAGCCATGACTATCTCCATGTTCAGCAATTTTGTTCTTTATGATGGTTTCTACCATTTTTCCCAGTACTGACATCAGGCTCACCGGTCTGTAGTTTCCTGGATCACCCCTGGAACCCTTTTCAAAAAGTTGTCGTTACGTTTGCCATCCTCCAATCTTCAGGTATTACAGATGATTTTAATGATAGTTCACAGATTACTAACAGCAGGTCTGCAATCTCATATTTCAGTTCTTTCAACACCCTTGGATGTATACCATCCGGCCCAGGTGAATTGATACTCTTCAGTTTACCTAATAGTTGTAATACATCTTCCCGATGTATCAATATTTCCTTCAATTCGTCCGCACCTTTAAATACCTCTTCAGTCATGGGTAACATCCCTACATCTTCCTCAGTAAAGACCGAAGCAAAGAATTCATTCAGTCTCTCCGCTATTGCCTTGTTGCCTCTTAGTGCCCCTTTAACCCCTCTATCATCTAATGGACCAACTGACTCTCTCACAGGTTTTTTGCTACGAATGTCCTTGAAAAAGTCTTTATTATGCGTTTTTGCTTCCGCAGCAAGCTTCTTCTCAAATTCTCCCTTTGCCTGCCTTATCAATGCCTTGCATTTAACTTGCCAGTGCTTGTGCTGTTTCCAGGTTTTGTCGTTTGGCTCTTTTTTCCATTTCCTGAAAGATGCTTTTTTGGCAACAACAGCCTCTGACCTCACCTTTAAACCATGCTGGCAGTTTTTTGGACTTCCTTCCACTTTTCTTAAAGCGTGGAATACAGCTGGACTGGGCTTCCAAGATAGTATTTTTCAACAACACCCAAGCTTGATTTAAGTCTTTAACATAAAGAATAAAGGGAAAGGTAGTATCGATCGATACTGAAATTAAATGGAAAATAAAGGTATGTGATGATTCTTCAGCAGTAACACTGTTGGCTCCGTGGAAAAAGAAGAACTAAGGAGAGTACGTTGGAAGAGCGGGAAGGCACCAGCACAGGCACGGTAGATTGCTCCCAAAAGCTTTCCTATTGGTAGCTGGGGAGCTTCCCACACGGGCTCCATCGGTACCTGATGTCATTCATATGTGAAGACTACATTCCTGCTTATTCCTGGAGATACAAGAGTGCACAGTATTTTAAACATTAATCTACATATAAAGTTTTCATTCCAGTCAACTATTCATTTCCATACCTCCTCCCCAATTTAACACAACTCCAGACCTCCCCATACATGATTCATCTCCCAGTTGCCCCCTCCCCTAATACATATGATCCTCCACTTGCATCCCTTCTAGAACATACACATTCTAGAATGTGCAGTGTGTGCAGAGAAGCACCAAGCACTGTGTCTCTTTCCTATATAGTCCCAGCTCATACCCAGGTTGATCAAGCAGATTGATCCAGTTCTGACTTTGTCACATTGGATTTATGGATTTGCACATCTGATTATCTAAGAAAAAACAACTGGACAAACAGAACTACAATTTTGTGATTGCAATGGGGTAAAGCTAGGATTGGATCAGCCTATCTAGACGAATCTAGGATGAATCAGCAACCCTATGCCCTCATCCCTCAATGCAATAGAATCCCTCCAGTGGTCTTTGAGCTCATCACTGACCTCGGTGGTCACCAATTGTTTGATGGCATAATTCAACAATTTTCTATGTGGAAGTGAAGTCTGAAGTCTATGAAGGACTGGATAAAATGTCAGTATATTAAACTCTGCACGTCCATTTCTGTAACACACATTACACATTCCTCAGCAACGAAAGCAGAATGTTTCTTCCTCCAACACACCTTATGAAAATACATAAATATTCAAACTGTGGTATATCTCAGGAACAACACAAACTCACGTTTCACTTTTGGACACTTTAGGCTAGATTTACTAAAGTGTATTACCATGTTAGCACTTGCTAATGCAATTAGAGGCATGTTTACTAAGGCATCCATTGGTAACACACATGTGTGCCGTGTTGCTAGTGAGGGGGGTCAGTGCTAACTTCAGGGGGAATGCACTTCCATCCCTCTGCCATTAGCACAGGTCCAGGACGCAGCACTGTGCAAGCCGGTACATGGATGCACTTCATACCACCCACTGAGGTGGCTTAAGTGCCCCCATAGTAAGGGCAGCAAGCGCAGGCCCCTAACACCAATGCTAACCACAAAGTGCCGGCGTTCCACCTCTGTCCTGTCCAGTCCCCGCCCCAACAGGCATACCAGTGTAGAGCAGGATTTTGACGTGAGAGCCCATGCATCTTTTTGGCGTGGCGCCCAAATCACGCGCTACACCCTGCACTACTGGGTACCGTGGTTTAGTAAGCATGCCCCTTAATGTGTTAAGAGGTCTCACTGCATATAATGCGACCAGTGATAAAGAACATTTGCTAATGCATGTTAGTATGTGGTAATGGGGCAGCCCCTTTTAGTAAATCTGGCTCTTTTATGAAGTACCAAAGAATCCTGTAAATCAAATACCAGGCCAAATTTGCATTAATTCTGAGGATTCATACTGTAAGAACTTTCCTTCCTATGAAAAGGAAAACCTGCAAATATACTAGGCCCTAGAACACCCATGTACCTTCTATAGGGATAACGGAACAAACAGGACTGCTACAGATCCTTACTCAGGAACTACACACTGGCAGAATCCGTCACAGGGGCGGCTCAAGGCAATCTGCTGCCTGAGGCGAAAGATGAGATGGCACCCTCCCATAGTGGGGTGGTGGGGGGGGGGGGGACCTTTCTCAAAATTCCAATCAGGGACTGAACCAAACAAAAAAGCCGATTAGATTATATGGAGGAAATGCAAGATGTTTGCACACCAAGGAACTAAAAGAGAGCGAGAACCAACAGCACAGTTTATAAAACTAAATTATAACTCATTTTTATTTTGTTGTTATAAACTGCATTATGGTTCATGCTTTTTTTTTAACATATATTTTGCATCCACAGAACCCCCCTTCCTCAACAGTGGGTGCAGAGCAGAACTAGGACATTTACCCACAGAACTCAGTATCTTAAAAAAAAAATCTGATTCTGATCATCTCGCTAACGACAACAACAAACATTCTCCATTATCAGGCATATTGTGAACTAATACAAAACCCTACAACAAAGTCACTGGGTATCTATAGAACAAATCTACCATACCATACCGTATCAGCACCAACTTCCAAACTCACATAAGGAGCCCATGCAAAAAAAGCATCACTGTAAATACTATAGTGGGTCCTGGATCATCCAACACCTATTTGAAAAGCTGAACAATTCAGATTACTACAGTACAGATTCCTAGGTACAAACAGCATAGTTATTCACCTGTAACAGGTGTTCTCCAGGGACAGCAGGAATCAGTCCTCACATATGGGTGACGTTGACACCGATGGAGCCCACGAGGAGCAAATCCCCAGCTTTCAAAGAAAGCTTTTGGGAGCTGCAACCACACATACGTGGTCCCCTTCCCACCCAAAGGAGTCATCTTGCTCAATCAAATGACATAGCTAAAGACGGCAAAAAACAAAACACTGAAGATAGGAGGACTGCAACTCCAAGGAGAGGAGGGAGGGTTGTGAGGACTGATTCCTGCTTGTTCCTGGAGAACACCTGTTACAGGTAAGTAACTACGCTTTCTCCGGGAACAAGCAGGAAGTCAGTCCTCACATATGGGACTCCCCAGCTATAGGCTACCATGAACCTATAGCCCAAAAAAGGCTCCCTCATCGAGAGCTGCAAACAGCCGCAATGAAATCCTCTGCATCAAAAAGGAATTAGCACTCTGGTACCTGAACACAGAAGGGTCGGAGGGCGGGAGTTGCCTAGATCTCAAAAAGATTATGGCGTAAAGCCTGGCTGAAGGCACTGTCCTGTCGGGACTCCCTATCCAGGCAGTAATGGGCTGCGAAGGTATGAACTGAAGACCAGGTGACGGCCCGGCAGATGTCTGCCAGAGGAACGGAGCGCAGATAAGCCACTGATGCCGCCATGGCCCTGACCTTGTGAGCCGTGACACGGCCTTCCAACGGAAGCTTCGCTTCCTCATAGGCCCGGGCAATACAGCCCGCCATCCACATGGACAGCATATGCTTGGTCATCGCCTGCCCCAGTTTACTGGGGTCGTAGGAAACGAAAAGCTGAGAGGCTTTCTGGTGGTCTTGAGTACATTGAATGTAGAAGAATAAAGCCCTCTTATAGTCCAGGGTATGGAGGACTGCTTCAGCCCGACCGGTGTGCGGCCTGGGATAAAAAGTAGGGAGGACCACCTTCTGGTTGAGGTGGAACGAGGACACCACCTTCGGAAGGAACTTGGGGTGTGTGCGAAGCACCACCCTATTCTTGCAGAGCCTGGTATGAGGCCTCTCCACCACGAGAGCCTGAAGCTCGCTCACCCTTCGGGCGGAAGTGAGTGCAACAAGGAAAACCACCTTCCAGGAGAGATAGCGGAGATGAAACGTAGCCATCAGTTTGAAAGGCGGCAGGGTGAGCCGCCCCAACACTACATTGAGATCCCATTTGGTCGCGGGGGGGCGGACTGGGGGCTTAGACAGGAGTAGGCCCTTAAGGAACTGGGACACTGTTGGGTGAGCCAAGAGGGGCTTCCCATCCGCCTGATGGTGGTTCACTGCTAGGGCACTGAGATGCACCCTGACGGAGTTGGACTTGAGCCTCGTGCTGGAGAGCTGGAGAAGGTATTGCAACACCGTAACCACCAGGCAAGAAAAGGGGTCGACCCCCCCCCATGCCACACACCAAAGCGCAAACCTGCGCCACTTAAAGGCATAAGGCCATCTGGTAGACGTTCTGCGTGAGGCCAGCAGAACATCCTCCACATCCTTCGGAAGTAGGAGCGGAGCTAGCAACACCCTCTCAGCAGCCACACCATTAGCGAAAGGGAGCTGGGGTTGGGGTGCAGGAGAGAGCCCCCCTCCTGGGAAAGGAACTGCGGAGCTGTCCTCAGGGGGGTGGGGGTCTCCACCGCTAGCAGCAGGAGGCGTAGGGCTATCAGAATGACTGAAGTTCTGTCACGAAGAATCTTGAACAGGGTCTTGGTGATCAAAGGTGTCAGGGGAAACTCATACAGAAGACCCACCGACCATGAAATTAGAAAAGCAACGGTGGCCACCATGGTAGGGTGTGGTTGCCTGGAGCCTGCAGGGTAACTGGTGATTGTCCGGGCTGGCAAACAGGTCCATCACCGGTTCCCCCCAGATCTGGAAAAGCCCACAGACCACTTCTGGGTCCAGCTGCCACTCGTGTGGCTGGAGCAGCCTGTTGAGTCTGTCGACCAGCCAGTTGTCCTGGCCTGGCAGGTACACTGCCCTAAGGAGAATGCCCTATTGGACTGAGAATGAGCACAAGTCCAGGGCTTCCCAACAGAGGGTGCGGGACCCCGTACCCTCTTGTTTGTTCACATAGAACATGGCGACCTGTTTGTCCATCTGGACCAGGATGGACCTGTGGCTCAAGGACTGCCGGAATGCCTTTAGGGCGAGATGGATTGCACGCAGTTCCAACAGGTTGATCTCTTGAGCATTCTCATCTGGGGACCAAATGCCCTGGGTGCGGTACCTCTGGCAGTGGGCTCCCCAACCCAGCAGGGAGGCATCTGTGGTGAGGATCCTCGAGTGGTGAGAGGCCTGAAAAGGCATTCCAACTTCCAAGTGATGGGGCGAGAGCCACCAGGTCAGGGACTGCGCCAGGTGCCTGGTCACTTTGACTCTCTCCTGGAGATGCCCTGTGGCCTGGGACCACTGGGCCCTGAGAC
This sequence comes from Ichthyophis bannanicus, assembly GCA_033557465.1. NCBI lineage: Eukaryota > Metazoa > Chordata > Amphibia > Gymnophiona > Ichthyophiidae > Ichthyophis > Ichthyophis bannanicus. The sequence continues at coordinate 978,359,236 of CM066031.1, forward strand.
ACCATTGTGCAAATCGCATGTGGAGGTGGGCATCTGGTGTGACATGGACCGTGGAGGCCATGTGCCGAGGAAGCGCAACAGGTGTCTTGCTGGCACTGAGGGACAGCACTGTATGTCCTTGGCCAGCGCCATGAGCCTGCCTACCCTGTCTGCAAGTAGGAAGGCCTTTGAGTGAAGGGTATTGATCCTTGCCCCAATAAATTCCAGCTCTTGAGTTGGGCGAAGGCTGGACTTGGGATAGTTGATAATGAAACCCAAGTGCTGAAGGACCTGGACAGTGTGTGCCGTGACCTGCTGTGCTTCAGGGGCTGTGGAGCCCCTGATGAGCCAGTCGTCGAGATAGGGGAAGACAAAGATGCCCTGAAGCCTGAGAAAGGCAGTGACCACCACTTGGCACTTTGTGAATACCCTGGGGCCGAGGCAAGGCCAAAGGAAAGTACCCTATATTGAAAGTGATGGCCCCCCACCGCAAAGTGTAGGTATTGCCTGTGGTTCAGGTGGATTAGGATGTGTGTATAAGGATCCTTTAAGTCTAAGAAGCATAGCCAGTCTCCCTGGCGGAGGTAAGGCAGCAATGTTCCAAGGGAGAGCATCTTGAACTTCTCCCTCACCAGGAATCTGTTGAGGTTGCGCAGGTCGAGTATGGGCCTTAGGCCCCCTGTCTTCTTTGGCACAAGGAAGTACCTGGAGTAGAACCTCTTGCCCTTGAGATGGTGGGGCACTGGTTCCACCACTCAGTCCTCGAGAAGACCTGCCAACTCCCTTAAAAGAAGGTCCCAGTGAAAGGGAGGCTGGAAGGGCTCTCCGGGGAAATAATGCGGATGTACTTTGGCTAGGCGGAGGAGGTAACTCTCCTTGATCACCTATAATGCCCATTCATCGGTGGTGATAGCGCCCCACCTGTGGGCGTACAGGGTAAGCCGACCTCCTGTGGGCTGCCAAGCTCCAGTTGGGAGAGGGGCCATGCTGCAGGAGTCAAAAGCTCCCTCCAGGCTGTGCTGGAGCCAGAGTCTGGGGCTTGGGAGCCTTCTGCTTACATTGGCCATGCCTCTGTCCCTTGGCCTGCTGCCTCTGCTGGGGAGCCGGGGTGGCCTGGTAAGGGGGGTAGTTTCAGTAAGCAGTGGACTTCCTCGGATAAAAGGGCTTTTTACCTGAGCCCTTCTTTCGGGAAGGGGCAGAGGTCTTCTTAGAGAGCCTAGTCCTCGTCATGAACTCGGTCTTCAGTTCGGCGGCTTTGTCGGTCATGGGTTTGCCGAAGAGATTCTCCCCCTGGCATGGGACATCAACCAACTTGTCTTGCAAGCATTGTTTGAGGTCCGACGACCATAGGCAGGCTTGGCGGCATGCGCCGATGCCCGCTGCGGCTACTCTGGCACCAACTCAAACCCGTCGTAGGCCGCCTGAGACTTGAACTTGGAGCATTCACCGAAAGCTTTGGATAGGACCCTGAAGTGCTGCAAAGACTCCTCGGAGAGACCAGCTGAGAAACTGGTGATCTCCTTTGCCAGGTCTCTCAGGTACATGCCCATGTATAGCTGGTAGGCCTGGATCCAACAATTCATCATTGCGTCCTGGTAACATTTCTTGCCGAGGGCATCCAAGGGCTCCCTGCCAAGTGGCACCGAGGAGTGCGTCTTCTCACTTTTCAGTCGACGCATGGCTGACTCCACCACCATGGAGTGTGCGGCAGTTGTGACTTCTGAAACCCATGGCTCTGGCACACCCAATACATCGAGTCGAGCTGCTTGCAGATCACCGGCGTTGATGCTGGCGTCTCCCACATGAGGAGCATAAGGCGTTCCAGGATAGGAGGAATGGGCACTGTGAGGACCTCCCAAGGGGGAGCCTCGTACTGGAGGATCTCGAGTTCATCTGCTCGAGGGTCCTCCTCAGACTCCGTAGGGAAAACCAAAGCCTTGGACATATCTCAAACAAAGTCCCGAAACCCCATGTCCTCCGGAGGGGACCTTCTCCGAGGCTCCGATACCGGGAAATCAGACGGGACAGCTCAGTGACGGCAGGTGTCAGGTGACTCCTCGTCATCGGACTCCCAAGCAGAGGCCTCCGAGGAAGACTGGTGGCACTCCTAGGGCCCCAAGGGGCCCGGTGCCAGCTGCCCCCCGTCGCTTGCTGGCTCGTCGGCGATGACCTTGGTCCCAATGAATGGGAGGCCGAGCGTGACCTCGGTTGAGGATCTACTCGGGCCCGCAGGGCCTCGAGGATCGGCTCGGCCTCCAGGGTCGAGTTCGATGTCCATCACCCGGTGATCGGGGCGGAGGAACCAGATGTACCGGATACCAACGCCCACTGCTGCTTCAGCAAGCCAGTGATCCTGTGCTCCAAGGATGCCATCCTGGACATCAGATCTGGAGGCTCCGCAGTCTTTGGCTTGGGCACCGACGCAGTCGGGCCCGAAGTTGGTTCCTCCAGAGGAGAGTCCTTGAGGATTTCTTCCTTCTTTTCAGTTCCCTTGAGGGAGACCTCCTCTCTGAGGCCCCTCGACGACTCGCGGATTCAGAGTGCTCCTCTCAAGGAATGGAGGCCTCAGACGAGGTCCTGGCTCTTGGAGGCATGGGGGAATCAGGAAAAATGTTTTCATGCTGCTACTGGTGGCTTCTCAAGGCCTTCGAGGACATCTTTTTGCAGAGGCCACAAACCTCTGGGTCATGGTCCAGGCCGAGGCACCGGAGGCAGCAGTCATGCGTATCAGTGAGGGACATAATCTTCCCGCACCGATCACACTTTTTGAACTTACTGGTAGCCATGGGGGGAAAAAGGACCCAAGCAAGGTCGAAGACCCTAAGGGCTGCCAGCAAGGAAACAAGGGCAGAGACACCCAAAAGAGAAAAATCGAAAAGAGAAAAGGGGGCCGGCCCGATACCAAGGTACCGGGGTCGGGCGGGAAAGGTACTGGTGCTTGACTGGAAAAAACAGCCAAAAGGCAAAGAAGAAAAGGAAAGAAAATTCAACTTTTTCCGGGACAGGGACAGACTACGTCTGATGGGCTCCGTGGAAAAAAGGAACATAAGAACATAAGATATGCCATACTGGGTCAGACCAAGGTCCATCAAGCCCAGTATCCTGTTTCCAACAGTGGTCAATCTAGGTCATACGTACCTAGCAGTTTCCCCAAAAGACACAGGTTCCACAATGCTTGTACTGGGTCAAGCATTGATATCCTGGGTCCCTTCTTAATAATGGTTTATGGACTTTTCCTCCAGGAACTTGTCCAAACCTTTTTTAAACCCAGCTACACTAACAGCCTTAACTACATCCTCCGGTAACAAATTCCAGAGTTTGATCACACGTTGAGTGAAAAAATATTTTCTTTTATTAGTCTTAAATAGTTTACCCTGTAGCTTCATTGCATGTCCCCTAGTCTTTCTATATTCTAATAACGTAAACAATCGATCTACGTTTACTCGTTCCACTCCGTTCATTAATTTATAGACTTCTATCATATCTCCCCTCAGCCGTCTCTTTTCCACGTTAAAGAGCCCTAACCTTTTTAGCCTTTCTTCATAGGAGTATCCTTCCATCCCCTTTACCATTTTGGTGGCTCTTCTCTGAACCTTTTCTAATAACGCTATATCCTTTTTAAGATAGGGTGACCAGAATTGCACACAATATTCAAGGTGTGGTCTCACCATGGAACGATATAGAGGCATTATAATATCTTTTGTTTTATTTTCCATTCCTTTCCTTATGATACCTAGCATTCTATTTGCTCTCTTGGCTGCCGCTGCACACTGGGCCAAGGGTTTTAACATGTTATCCACAATGACGCCTAAATTTTTTTCCTGTGTGGTGGTTCCTAAAGTGGAACCTTGCATCGTGTAACCATAGTTTGGGTTGTTCTTCCCTAGGTGCATAACTTTGCACTTGTCCACATTAAATTTCATCTGCCATTTGGATGCCCAGTCTTCCAATTTATCAAGATCCTCTTGCAATTTTCCACAATCCTCTTGGGTTTTAACAACTTTAAATAGTTTTGTGTCATCTGCAAATTTGATAACCTCACTCGTTATTCCACTTCCCAGGTCATTTATGAATATGTCAAAAAGCAGAGGACCCAGCACAGATCCCTGGGGTACACCACTATTCACCTTTCTCCATTGGGAAAATTGGCCATTTAGCCCTACCCTCTGCTTTCTATCTTTTAACCAGTTTCTGATCCACAGTAGTACACTGCCTCCTATCCCATGACTCTTTAGTTTTGCCAAAACTCTCTGATGAGGGACCTTGTCAAAGGCTTTCTGAAAGTCCAGATACACTATATCAACCGACTCACCTTTGTCCACCTGTTTATTCACACCTTCAAAAAAACATAACAGATTAGTAAGGCAAGATCTTCCTTGTCTAAAGCCATGTTGGCTGTCTCCCATTAGGCCATGACTATCTAAATGCTGAGTAATTTTATTCTTTATGATGGTTTCTACCATTTTTTCCCGGTACTGACGTCAAGCTCACCGGTCTGTAGTTTCCCGGATCACCCCTGGAACCCTTTTTAAAAATTGGTGTTACATTGGCTATCCTCCAATCTTCAGGAATTAGAGATGATTTTAATGATAGTTCACAGATTACTAATAGCAGGTCTGCAATCTCATATTTCAGTTCTTTCAACACCCTTGGATGTATACCATCCGGCCCAGGTGATTTGCTACTCTTCAGTTTATCTAATAGTTGTAATACATCGTCCCGATGTATCGATATTTCCTTCAATTCTTCCGCACCTTTAAATACCACTTCAGTCATGGGTAACATCCCTATATCTTCCTCAGTAAAGACCGAAGCAAAGAATTCATTCAGTCTCTCTGCTATCGCCTTGTCACCTCTTAGTGCCCCTTTAACGCCTCTAACATCTAATGGACCAACTGACTCTCTCACAGGTTTTTTGCTGCGAATGTACTTGAAAAAATCGTTATTTCGCGTTTTTGCTTCCGCAGCAAGCTTCTTCTCAAATTCTCCCTTTGCCTGCTTTATCAATGTCTTCGATTTGACTTGCCAGAGCTTGTGTTGTTTCCAGGTTTCGTCGTTTGGCTCTTTTTTTCATTTCCTGAAAGATGCTTTTTTGGCAACAACAGCTTCTCTGACCTCACCTTTAAACCATGCTGGCAGTTTTTTTTACTTCCTTCCACTTTTCTTAAAGCGTGGAATAAAGCTGGCTTGGGCTTCCAAGATAGTATTTTTAAACAACACCCAAGCTTGATGTAAGTCTTTAACCTTTGCAACTGCTCCTTTTAGTTTTTTCTTAACTGTTTTCCTCATTTTATCATAGTCTCCCTTTCGAAAGTTAAAAGGTAGTACTGTGGATTTCCTTACTATCCCTCCTCCACTAATTAAATCGGCAGGAGATTGAGCAAGATGGCTCCTGTGGGCGTGAAGGGGACCACGCATGCGTAGTAGCAACTCCCAAAAGCTTTCTTTGAAAGCTGGGGATTTGCTCTGTGCGGGCTCCGTCAGTGTCGACGTTACCCATATGTGAGGACTGACTTCCTGCTTGTTCCTGGAGAATCCATATTAACAGAACACCTGGTCTTGGTTACACATTCAAAACACAGACCCTCACCAAGTACAGAATAAGTGACCATAACCTAAAAATAAACATATGTAGATAAAAATTAAACTGCAACCCCAAGAAACCAGATTCTGCATACCGTGCAATACCAGAGAAATAGAAAGAGATGCATTTCTATGTACTGTATAAAATATAAAGATAGAACCAAATCCGATCATTAAATTGGAAATAAAATTCTCTTGTAAGTTTGTTGTCTGACCATTTTATTCTCTGATCATGTAGGTCCCAATCTGAGGTTTCTGCTGTCCTCTATCTCCCAGTGCACCCTCCTGTCTACTTTCCCCCAGGAACGGCATGCGGGTGATGCAGGGCCATGTGCAGAGACTCACTGTGGCATAATTTGCATAAATTTTGTATACTTTATTTTAAAATGTATATGCCACCCATCTAAAATCCTAGGTGGCTTCTAAACATACAATGCAATTTAGTAACAGATGATACAATAAAACAAACATAATAATAAAACATTAAATTTGATTAATAAAAAGCCACTTACACAACGAACTGCACTATCATACAAACCTTCAATATTCTCTTCCATGTATATTCTGATGATGTCATGATTTATGCACCCATCAATACACTGAACCCTGACATCACAACCTTAACAGAATGCTTCACCTCAGTCAAATCATGGCTCATCACCCACAACATGGCCATGAACATCAATAAAACTGAAGCTCTATATATCACCAGAGACAGCAGCTTCATCCCACCGGACACCATAAACCTAAATGGCACCCAGCTTCATCTACAACAAGAGATATGTCATCTAGGTATTACCCTTGATCAACACCTAACATTCTCTGCTCACAGAAGAAACGTCACCAGGTGCATATACTATAAACTCAAGATTGTACAACATCTCAAGCTTCTCCTAACCCAACAAAACTTCCGCACAGTCCTTCCAACTCTCATCTTCCCACATCTGGACTTCTGCAACCTCATCCTCCAAGGCCTGCTTAAGGAAACAGTCCACCTGCTTCAACTAGCCCTCAACACAGCAGCACGTACCCCCTGCAATGCCAGCATAACCGAGCACATAACTTTATTGCTCAAACAACTTCACTGGCTACCCGTCATTGAACACACAAAATTTAAAGCCATCCTTACAGTTTTCAAAATCCTCAACAACCTATCAGCTACTCACCTTCAAACAATAATACTTGAGACCAAAGATAACTGCACAAGAAAAACCGGGCCTAGAACACCCTAGCTACCCCAGCATCGTTCACCAGATCCAGTACCACCACATCCAGTAGAGCCTTCTCCCTATATGCACCCTTTCTCTGGAACTCGATACCATACAAACTCGGGGCCACAAATGATCTACTAACATTCAGAAAAGCCCTCAGGACTCACCTATTTACAGCCTAGTTCACTAAGGACAAGACATAATGCCTTTATGCAACCACCTCTGTCCCCTTACCCATCCCTTCCCCCCTACCCCTCTCTCCCCCATAAGCATTTTTCTCCCCTTATATTAACTCCTCTCCAAGTTCTTTGCCCTGTTAAAATGTATCAAGTTTTGTTTCAATGTAAACTGCCTTGACCATAGGATAAAGCGGTATAGAAAACCTGTTAAATAAATAAATATGGCCTGCTGCTGCCACCACCACCAAGCCGAGCTGAGCCATCCCATACCCTACCCTGCTGATGGACTCGGTGGCAGCAGGGGCGACAGTTTGGCGTTGGGGGGCAGCACAGCTGGAGTTTCTGCCTGGGGCAACGGAAACGCTTGGGCTGGTCCTGCCTAGAAGCATAGACTGTTAATGGCACGATGATGTAATGAGAAGCTTCTGGAAGCTTTCTCTGTCTCCACATCTGCTGTTAGGAGAATACAACCCACTTGTTTGGACTGGGCTAGCAGGACTCAAGGACTCACTTGTAACAGGTGTTCTCCGGGGACAGCAGGAATCAATTCTCACATATGGGTGATGTTGGCACCAACGGAGCCCTCACAGAAGCATCCCTCCAGCTTTCAAAGAAAGCCTTTAGGAGATGCCACCACACATGCGTGGTCCCCTTCCCACCCAAGGGTGCCATCTTGCTCAGTCAGATGACATAGCTAAAAGGCGGCAAAAATAAAAGATGGCAAAGAAGCAACTCCAAGGGGAGGAGGGAGGGTTCTGAGGACTGATTCCTGCTGTCCCCAGAGAACACCTGTTACAAGTGAGTAACTACGCTTTCTCCAGGAACAAGCAGGAAGTCAGTTCTCACATATCAGATTCCCTAGCTACAGGCTACCGAAAGCCCATAGCAAAAACAGGGGCTTCCTCACGGGGAGCAGCAAGCAGCAGCAATTTAGGCCGTGTACACAGACCACAGCAGGACCCCTGTGTCCAATGAACCAGCACTTCGGTAGCCTGAACACAGAAGGGTCGGAGGGTAGGAGTTACCTAAACCCCAAAAATGTTAAGGAGCACAGCCTGGCCGAAGGCACTGTCCCATTGGAACTCTCTTTCCAGGCAGCAATGGGCTGCGAAGGTATGGACTGAAGACCAGGTGGCGGCCCGGCAGATGTCCACCATCGAGACGTAGGAGCACCCGGTCAGTCATAACTGTCCAAGGATGCCGCCTTCGAGGGTTTCTTCTTCTTCCTGGGTTCCTTCAAGGGAGACCCCCTTTCTGAAGACCTCCAATGTGGCTCAGGTTCGGAAGTCCGCCCGAGATGTCGGGGCCTCAGATGAGGCCCTGGCCTTCGGAGGCACCGGGGACTCAGGGAAAAACTTATCATGCTGCTGCTGGCGGCTCTTGAGGGCCTTAGTGGACATCCTCTTGCAGAGACTGCAGGTTGCTGGGTCGTGGTCTGGCCCAAGGCAGCAGAGACAGCAGTCGTGTATGTCGGTCAAAGACATAATTTTAGAACACTGATCACATTTCTTAAAGCCACTGGTAGCCACGGGGAAAAAAATACCCCTGTGAAGTTGAAGACTCTCCGGGCTGCCAGTGGGAGAAAAAAAGGTGTGAAGACACCAGGGAAAGAAAAGAATGAAAAACTACAAAAATAGGCTGAACTCGACGCTGATGCAACGAGGTCGATAGGCGGGAAGAGTACTGGTGCAATACCGGAGGCGAGTATGAAACTCGGAGAGAAAAATCAACTTTTTACGGGGACAAGCCAGATAAACATCTGAGCAAGATGGCACCCTTGGGCAGGAAGGGGACCACGCATGTGTGGTGGCATCTCCCAAAGGCTTTCTTTGAAAGCTGGGAGGATGCTTCCGCGAGGGCTCCGTCGGTGCTGATGTCACCCATATGTGAGGACTGACTTCCTGCTTGTTCCCGGAGAAGGACATGTTACCTTTACATACAGAAAAAAAAATTATAAAATTATCCTCCATGGGGGAATCACGTGAGCACATGAGCGAGTGAGGACGTGTCCTCATCGCGCTCCCGGTCCGTTGCCCCAGATCGGCAGGAAAACCGCAGGAAAACTATATTACTCTCGGTGTGCATAGGTGTGTATAAGTGGGGAGAGAGGACTGAGTGGTGCGGACATCCTTGAGTGCCTAAAGAATGCGCACGGCGGCAAAGAAGGAGAAGCCGCATGGGTCCCGCGAGTCTAAAATGGCGGCTGCTCTGCGTCCCGGCAAAAGCCCGGACTCCCCGGGCTCTGGCACTGGAGAATCAGGGGCGGAGGAGCTAGCTCATGAGGTGGCTAAACCTTTGGAGCCCAAGTTTGACTCAGTGCTGCAGAAGCTGGAGGAAATGGCGGAAACCTATGCTGAAGTCACTCAGAGAGTGGAGGAGGTGGAGCAGCGCATCACGGTGCTGGAGGAGAGTGAGGTGCAGCGGGACGCCGAGGCAAAGCGGCATCAGAAGGAGATTGAAACGCTACTCCTTAAAGTGGACGACTTAGAGAACAGGTCCAGAAGGAACAATCTGCGATTGGTGGGTGTGCCTGAGGCCTAGTCTGACCAACAGCTTTCTGGCCTGTTTGAGACATGGCTGCCGCAAGAGCTGGGCCTGGAGGAACTGAAAGGGCACATAATAGTGGAGAGGGCACACCGGTTGGGCCCGAAGAGGGGTCCCAATGAGAGACCACGGCCGGTGCTTGCCAGGCTGCTAAATTTCCAGCATAAACTAATGCTGCTTCAGGCCTATCGAAAGCGGCGCTCACTGAAATTGGACAATCATTCGGTCCTACTGTTTCAGGATTACTCGGCCGCATTGGCGGCCCGGCGGAAGGTGTTCGCCCCTCTCTGCAGTGAGTTGGCGGGAGCAGGCATTCGGTTCGCGCTCATTTATCCAGCTGTGCTAAAAAATTTTCAAGATGGAAAGACGCACGTGTTTGAGCACTCCCGAGCTGCAAAGCAATTTGTTGGAACACTGCTCACGGGTTTAGGAGCGAACAAAGGAAGTCCTACCACTTGACATGTGACTGTAAGTTTTCTGCGTGCTGTAGGGCATGGGCAATGCCGGTATCACCCAGACTGGTGAGCAGTGAATTGGTGTGGCTGAGGCGATACTGCCTGTTGCCCGAGCGGCTGGACTGATTATTGGATACTGTTGCATGGACTGCTGTACAACGGCACCTTTTCTATAGTTCTATAGTTCTATGGTTTGTGGTTCTCAATGAGGGGGTCATCTGAGTTTGGCCTTCTCTCACTTTCTCTCTTTTTTCTTTTCTCTCTTCCCCTTCGTCTTTTCCTTCTTTAGCAGTGCTGGGGGGGGGGGGGGGGCCGGCCCGGACGTGTGGAAGTGATCTTTCCCATTGGAGGAGTATGATAGAGGCTCTCCATTTGAGAGGGGGAAGGGTAGGGGGTTTAGTGGGGGGAGGGGAGGTGGGGAGGTGGAGGGGGAGGGAGGGGGGGTGGGGTGGGGGTAGAGAGCAGGGGGTGGGGGGAAGGGGGGTGGGGCGGGGAAGAGATTTGGGGGGGAAGTAGGTGGGAACAGCGCCCTCTTTTTGATGTTTGTTGGTGGGTGGAGTGTCAGTCACATTTGGCAGTGTGGGACCATGAGTGGAACGACCGGGGGCCTGGAGACGAGGCTGGGCGTCTCTGGGTGGATGTTTTGGCTATATTGCCTATTGGTATTTTTTCAACCTGGAGGGATGCCAGCAGTTAAGATATTTTTGTGGAATGTGGGGGGCATAGGCTCTCCAGTCAAGCGCACCAAGGTCTTGCAGGGGCTGAAAAGAAAGGGAGCACACATCGCACTGCTACAGGAGACCCATTTGAGTGCCATTGAGCATAGGAAATTGGCCCGGGATTGGGTGGAGGTGTCATATGGGGCCGAGTCGGGTACAAAGAAGGCTGGAGTGGTGGTGTTAGTGAAGCGGGGGATCCATTTTGAAGTCTATACAGTGCAAACAGACCCCCATGGACGATATCTTTTGCTACAGGGTAAATTGTATAATGAACCAATGTGGTTACTGAATGTTTATGCACCTAATGTTTATGACCATGCGTTTTTCTCTAAGTTGGTGGGGTTGCTGAAAAATGCTGGGGGGGCTAAGATCATTGTGGCCGGAGATTTTAATTGTCCCCATGACTCAGGTTTGGACAAATCTCATCACAGGGGGGAGGGGGCTTGGACCCGGAGGGGGATAGGGTACCTTTGTCGGATGGGGGACCTAGTGGATGTTTGGCGACTTCTACACCCTGGGGTTAGGGAATATACACACCAATCGAGAGTACATCTCACCTGGTCACGCATAGACTATATTTTGGTTAGTGAAGGGGATTTTTCTCGGGTGATGCAGGCGGAAATAGAACCTATCGTGATATCAGATCATGGGATGGTCTGGATTACTTGGGAGTGTAAGGGGCCAATGAGGGGAGGGTGGAGGCTCCCAGTACATTTGTGGGAAGATGAAGCCTTTCGCAGCTATCTTACTAAGCAGTGGGATGAGTATGTTTTGTTTAATGACACTCCGCATTGTTCCCCGCTTTTATTCTGGGAGGCTAGTAATGCGGGGAGCAATTATCTCGTACACGATTATGCGTCGTAAACATTTAGATCGCAGTATTCTGGTCTTGGAGCGCCATCTTCGTAAGGTGCAGTGTCAATTGGGTAGGGGCAGAGGGGGTGTTCTCCAAAGTGACTATACTCGCTCGCAGGCGGCGCTCAATGCCCTGCTCCAGCAGAGAGCTACATTCTCGATGCAATATTATAAACATAAATTTCATCATTTTGGTAATAGGTCAGGGAAGTTATTGGCCAAACTTGTACGAGATCCTAGAGGTACTCGGTTTATTCCTGTGCTCAGAGACGAGGCAGGCACATTACAGCATCAGCCGGCGTCAATTGCGCAGATTTTTTGAGGCTTTTATAAGCAGTTGTACAGTGAAGAGGTGAGGGATTATGACCAGGGGGTGGCTTTCTTGCGTCGGTTGGATCTCCCGCGGATCTCGGAGGCGGAGTTGGCAGGGCTGAATGCGCCGTTGTCGGTACAGGAGCTGCTAGCTGGCATCAAACGCGGAAAGTCTCATAAGGCTCCTGGCCCAGATGGGTTCAGTATGGAATATTATAAGATACTGGTTGCTCGCCTTGCCCCTTCTATGGTGGTGATGTTTGAGGCGGCCCGCGATGAGGGAATCTTTCCACGGGATATGCGGTGTGCGGACATTACTGTAATTCCGAAGCCTGGGAAGGACTTGACGGATCCTGCTTCGTATCGACCGATATCCCTTATTAACTGTGATATGAAACTTTTGGCCTCAGTTCTGGCGGCCCGACTTGCTCCTTTGTTGCCGTCGCTTGTGGGCGCTCACCAGGTAGGTTTTGTGCAGGGGAGGGAGGCGACCCGGAATATTGCTAAATTGCTCATGGGTATGGAACACTGTCTGCAGAGCGAGGAGGCGCTACTTCTTGTTAGCCTGGACGCTGAGAAAGCGTTTGATCGGGTGGCCTGGGTCTATATGTGGGATGCTTTGTCTGCCTTTGGATTGCAAGGGAACTTTGTGCATTGGATTCAAGCGTTATATGCCCACCCTATGGCTCGTGTAGGCTCTAATGGTGTTCTTTCGGATCCTTTTGTGCTGGAGAGAGGTACTCGGCAAGGTTGCCCTTTGTCCCCCTTGCTTTTTGTACTTGCCTTGGAACCGTTATTGTGGGCCCTGCAACACGATCCTGAAATTGCTGGTATACGACTGGGAGGGGAGGATCTAAAAGTTAGCGCTTTTGCTGATGACATGTTGCTTTGCCTTACGAAGCTACCATTGTCCTTAGAACATGCACTTCGGTTGATACAGGAATACGGGGGATTTTCGGGGTTGAAAGTTAACACCATGAAGTCGGTAGTTTTGGATGTTGGGGGTAAAGTGCGGCGTGAGTGGAAAGGGACGTTTCCGTTGGTGTGGGCGGAGGGGGAAATCAAGTATTTGGGGATACAGCTACCTGCTCGGCCTGAGCATCTCTACCGTGCTAATGTACCTGGGCTGCTAACTAGAAGTATTCAGACTTTGTCGGGCTGGCGCAGTCTGCCTCTGTCTTTGAAGGGCCGGATGGCGTTGTTTGTTATGGTGGAGTTTCCTAGGTGGTTATACGTGTTGCGCATGTTGCCTTTATGGATCCTGGACAAAGATTGGAGGCGCTTAGAAGGCTGTTTGCGTGGGTTTTTATGGGGAGGCCGTAGAGCTCGGATACCCCTGAGGGCATTATTTAGTAGGCGAGAGGAAGGGGGGTTGGAGATGCCTTCATTACGCAATTATAATCTGCGGTATCTAGCTCGACATATTAGGGCCCTGGTGGAGGGGGATGGGGGGTGCGCCCCGGTCTGGCAGCTGGCTGTAGCGACAGCACCGTACCATAGTCTATATCTCCTGCATGCTGGTCAAATGCCCCCGGCGCTTCAGGCTGGGGTAGGGGGGACCTACTTGCGGGCTTTGCGCGCCGCCTGGAAAGTGTTATGCCAGCGATTTGGCTGGGACTGGCATGCGTCACCCCTGCTGCCTTTGGTGGGTAATCCTGATTTTGCCCCTGGGTTTTCACAGCGGAATATTTTTCGTGATTGGGCTGAGAAGGGACTTGTTTGCCTAGGGGATTTCTACTCCAGTGCGGATGGAGTACTGGATAGTTTTCAACAGGTGCAGCGTCGATATCAGCTTCGCCAGCATGATTTTTATGGATACTTGCAAGTCCGCTCTTATTTGACTGCGGTCAATATGCGGGAGGGGGCTTGGGTTGTCTCTGGGTCCCCCCGAGTGATTCTGGAGAAGGTGGAGGACCACCTCCCGGGCGACGAGATGTCTCGGCGGGTGCTCCGGCCGCCGGGTAGAAACGTGTTTCTTACTGATCTTGCGTGTCGCTGGCGAAGGGATGGAGTGGAAGAGCTGACAGTGGAGATATTGCAGACGGCCTTTGAGAGGATATCGAAGGGACCGGTGTGGGTATATTTGCAGGAGATGCAGTACAAAGTTTTGTGGCGTGCCTATACTAATGATAAATGGGCATGTCAGGTTGCTTTACAGTGGTCGGCCACCTGTGCGTGGTGTGGAAGAGGAGTGGGCACCCTTACTCATAAGTTTTGGGGTTGCTCAAGGGTGCGTGAGTTATGGATACAAGTTTGTGCTACGCTGCAGGGGTGGACGGGGTTAGAGTGTGCTATGCTGAGAGAGGTTTGTCTCTTTCATAATTGGGATTTGGGCTTTGCACGCTTCCCTCTTTGGCACAGAGCGCTGCTTGAGCGTGGCTTTTTGTTGGTTAAGAAAGTCCTGTTGACGCAGTGGGTGTCTACCTCCCCTCCTTGCTTGACCTTTTGGGAGAACTCTATGATTGATTTGATGTGTATGGAAAAATTGACCGCGCAACAACGGGGGGGTAAAAGTTGGGAGGGATTTTTGGAAATATGGTCCCCTATGATTTCCCATTTGTCCCCTAGGGAGCGGGGGGGTATGTTCAACGTTTAATGGGGGCATCTTGTTTCTTTGGAGAGGTTTCCGCCACAATGATCTCTCTGGGTGCTAGTGTTTACCGTTATAGTTTGCTATGAGTGTGTGTGGTAGTGGTTGTGTTGTGACGGGGGGTTGTGCCCTTTCCCTTCTGCTTTCTGCTTTCTGATTTTTGTTATATGATGTTCTTTCTACCGACTGCCTAATGTCTCTCTTATATACTCGTTGCTGTAGTCCCATCAATGTGGTTTCCCACGACTGCCATGGCTGTTCCTACCGTTGGGTATCGTGACTGTTTGTAATGGATTTTAGCTCGGGTGGGGGGGGGGGGGTTGGGCGGGGTTTGATTTAGCACTGTGTAACAGAGATTTTCTTGGTGAAGTGTTTTTTTTTTTTTTCCCCCCTGAAGCCTGTTTCAGTCTGGAGAGATTCAAGGGCCTCAGTCTTATTGCCTTCATGTTTGCTGCATTTTTGTGGACATATATTTTTCTGTTTCTGTATTTCTTAAGGATGTTGTAGTTGTAGAGCCCTATGTATGGTACTTCAGCTGTTTTATTCGCTTATTGTTCCTTGCCTATGTTAAAAGGGGAAGGACCTTGTTTGGGATTATGTCCCTCTTATTGTTGGTATATATTTTTTTTGTGTGCTCAATACTAATAAAAATGATTTGAAATAAAATTATCCTCCATGAACCGCAATATTAAAAAGCCCTTTACTCAACTAAAAGCACTTTTTTGAATATTGTCCACTCTGTACACAAGGATATGTGTAATTTCAAAACATGCATCCTTTTACCTCTATCTTTGCAAAGGGGCATTTCCATGGCAGTTTTAGTCCTAGGAAAGCAACAACAACGCATAGTTTGTGCTGGAAAAAGTACCTGCAGAATCTCTGCAGAAACTTTTCTCTTGCACAACTTTCAAAGCATATGGGAATCCAGTCAAGAATATCATGACCTGGTTAAGAATGTTGGAATCTGAGAATGCTGAGATTTGGCTACAAGTATGAGAACTGCCTACAAAAGGACTGATGCTGAGAATGTAACAATTTGGGGCTCTTCAAAACTCAGGCTTTGGGGTATTTCACTAGTTCCCAGATCCTGGCCTTTCATCAATAATCATAAAGCTCTCTAGATGTTTGCCTCTGTCGCAGGTCTTGTACTTCCGCGGTGACGCTTTAAGGTCCAGGCTGACTCTGACAGGCTTCTGTTGCTGTCGATGTACCTTTAGAAAGAAAAAAGATAGGCAAGAATTATTTCTCATGAAAAATCAAGGAAGGAATAAACTCCTTCTTCCCTTATAAATATGACTCTGAATGAACTTTCCAGTTCATTGTTGCAAAGCAGGGGGACAAGGTTCATTTAAAAACTACACATCTACGGTAATTATATCAAACCCTGGAGGCTGCTTTAGAAGACTTTCTTGGCTTCTATACATGTAAAGAGTGGCAGCTGCGCATGTATATGCACTATAGATGTAAGTACCAATTTTACAGTGCTGCTATTTACACATGCAGAAGCCATGGGATACACAAATTTAAAGAGAGTGTTTACTGGTTTGGGTGGGTCCAAAAAACATAAACATGCATTTGCCACTTTACAATGGGAATACATATATACTATAAAAACTTCTCCAATAGCATTGATACCTGCTCCAAGGCAGGCCTAAGTATTAGCTACCTGCTCATTCGGACCTAGGCTCTCCACCAGTGATGAAGGGGGCATTGTGCTTAGCTCAGTGTTGTCTAATATCACTTCAAAAATTCATTAAAAATACTTATTTCACTCTGCTCCTTAATTGGCTCCTCTCGTACATGCAGTCTTGCAAAATCCGGCACTTATACATGTAAGTGAAATCCAATACACATGTATATTGCTAGATCAGCACTTGCAGAGCCTCCAGTGATGCAGCTCTTTTTTTAATGCATTTTTTGTGAAATTGATGCTCCAGATCAGTACTAACAAATACGCATGTATTTTCTGGCCTCTAAAGCCTTCAAAGCAACTACGTTTTAATACTCCAAAGTAGCATTGGGTTTCTAAAGGGAAGGGCCAGCTGTGGCATCAGTTCCTGGAGAAAATGGAGGAGCACGAAGCGATCCCCTGAGGGAGCCACTCTAGAGAGACAATGTTTGGAGTGCCTTTCTCACTGCTGAGATGGGACTAGGGTTATACTTCTTTTTTGAATAATTGCCTTCTTTGCTAATACTAAAGAGGGAGGTTTCTGGTGGGAGGGGGCAGTGTGTGTTTGGAATGCCTGGGGTCCTGTTTGGATAGACAGCTGTAATCGGTGATTGCAGTTGCCCTATATTGCCGTGCTTGGTATGTTTGACGTCAAGTATATGGAGTTTTGGTGGGGTCACTTCCTCTTACTGGGGTCTGAGTCTGACTGGGTGGGATGACAAGCTGAACTGTTGTCTGAGTTTTGGGTAAGGGGTATAGAGAAGGTATTGGGGTTTGCGACTTGGGGGTTGGGGAAGGATGGGTAGGGGTTTCTCCCAGTGGCAATTATTTATTTGTTTATTTTATTTAACAGAGATTTATATACCAAAATGTCCAAGGATCAATTGCGGTTTACAGGGAACAACAAGTTTGAGAGGTACAAACAGCTACTTGCTCAATTACATAAAACAATTATTTACATTGAAGTAATTCACTATGTTTTTTCATATTGTGCTTGTGTTATGAACAACTGGATAGTCAGACAGTGCTCTCGCAAAATAGCTTTTCCTGTGCCTATATTTTAAAGCGTGCATAGCTAGTGAACAACATCTCACCTATTCATCCATTACCTCTATGGTAAGTTGTCTTAAGATATTGTCCTTAAAAGTCAATGGACTGACTTCCAGTGACGTCATCGGAGCATATGGCGGAGTAAAAGGCCAGCTCCGACATCAAGGCCTGCCAAAGAGGGGAATGGCATTGGCACCCCAGAAAGTATAAAAAGGCAGCGAAATGAGAAGGCATTAGAGGAGGAGGACCCAAGGCACAATTGGAGCCGGAGTGAGCCGTGGCGATCACCTGATGCACGGTGCATGCGGAGAGAGAGGCCCGGTCGGGACGGCACATGCGGGAGAGAGTGCAGAGGGCAGTTCTAAGTGGAGTCCAGAGAGCGACCGGAGAGCCGGTGAGAGTTGGGGCGGCTGTATATTAATATCTGATTTCCCGGAGGAGAGCCGGAGGAAGAGTGATTGGCGATTCAGGGGAGAGCAGCTGAATCGGGAGCAGTGAGAGGCCCGAACGAAGAGCCACATGTCTGGTGAGAGCGGTGTCTGCGGGAGAGGAGAAGACTGAGAGCAGGGCTGGCTTGAATGATACTGAAACGAACGGAATAAACGGCTCCCTGGGGAGACACCGAGGAGGCAGACAGACCAGAGGTGTGTTTGAAGAGACACATGGGTGAGGAGGTGAAGGGGGATTCAAATCGGAGGCAGAATAAGGTATAGACGGGAGCAACACTGGGCAGGAAGAGTACCTGCAGTGCAGCACAGTACAGGCAAGCTGCATAAGCAATAGTAAGGCTGTGTGAAGCAGCAGGGAATAAATCAGGAGGCCCTAATACACCTAAAAGAAGGCAAGAAAATATAAACATAAGTGGCTACCCTAGCCAGGAAGAACAGGAGGGCACCAGAAGGTGGGAGAAGCGAATAGACCAGACAGAGCACTCCATGCAAATGCTTATCTTTTTTCAGCATTCCCCCTTGTAGCCAAAAAAAAGATAAGCATTTGCATTTATGTGTGGATCTCTATAGATATATAAGTTTGGTGGTGGACGTGATGAAAAAATAAACCCCAGAGAAGTCATTGATGCTAAGAGCGCTATTGACGGTATTTTTATACTGTTTGACTGTTGCGCTAAAAAGTCTGAGACCCCCTGGTGGTATGAGAAATGATTGACACACACAATTTGTTTTAAATACCACGGAATTGTTATATTGGAGCATTTTTCATTATAAATATTGGTTACATACCGTGCTATGATAAAGACCGTTTAATAGAGTTGAATATTAGTACCACGGCAAAAGTTGAAGCATTTACAAAGAAGCATTAATCAATTTATATGGCAAAATAAGAGTCCTAGGGTTGTTATGTCCACACTGCAGAGAGCTAGGGGAGAGGGGAGGTTGGGGGTTCCCAGTTTTAGCAAATATTATATAGTGGCGCAACTGAAAACGCTATATGACTGGCATAGAGAAATGCGGAAGCATTGGGTGCAGCTGGAAGACGACTCAGTAAGGGGAATGGGATTGGAAAAGCTGGTGTGAAGGGGAGGTATAGTGCCAGCCAGTAGTGCCATGAATCCTTTCGTAGTGCATACCTTGAATATTTGGAGACAAGATAGGAAAGTATTAGCACACGACAAAAAATATACACAAGGGATGACACTAGAGGCTTGTTTTGGGAGGGGACAGGGCCAGGAGTGAATATATTGAGGAGATGGGAACAGCGGGGACTTACATATCTCTCAGATAGTAGTTAAGGAGGGAATATGGGATTTTGAAGGTATCAAGGACTTATATGGATTATCTAATACGGATTATTATAGTTATATCCAGGTCGGTCATTTTGTGCGGCAGCAGAGCGTTTGGAGGGACCTGTGGAGTAACAGAGGGTGGTTTGAGGCCTTATGCTCAGGACACTTAGGTCAGAAAGGAGCCTTGTCCAAGATTTATAAAGGGCTAATGGAGGGCGGAGAGGGTAAATTAAAGTTCATGAAGAAATGGGAGGCAGACTTAGATGTACAATGGACTGAAGAGCGATGGGATAAAGTAATACAGACAATAGCAGGAATATCTATCACTACTCAAATAAAAGAAAATGCCTACAAAGTACTTTATCGGTGGTATTGGACACCGATACGTCAAAAGAAAGCAGAGTTAGGGGCAAATGATCGGTGCTGGAGAGGGTGCCAGGAGAGGGGGGATACGTTTCACATGAAGTGGAAGTGCGGGCAGATTCAAGGTTTCTGGGATGAGGTGTTACTGCTAATTTACCAAATGACAGGATACAGATTGGGAAAAAAACAGGGGTCTGTCTTCTACATCAGCTGGGGGAAGATATTCTGGAAAGGGAGAAGGGGGTGCTGAATCACTGCATAGTGGCAGCAAGAAATGAGATAGCACAACACTGGATAGGGTTGGGGAATCCTCAGAGGGCGGGTTTTATCAGAAGAATGGAGGATCTGTGTTTGATGCATCGATTGACAGGGTTGCAACATGGGAAAGGGAATAAGTGTATGGAACAATGGAAGAGTGTCTGGAAATGGTTGGGAAAATGGAAAGCAGACGAGAAGGAGGGAGGGCCAATGTAAGCGGGTCAGAGCCCAAAGGCACTAGTATTGAGCTAACTGGCAAAAGCACGTATATGTCTATAAGTGATGCATAAGGAAGAGTGGTTGTGAGACAGTAAGCATGTTTTATTGAAGGGGATAATTGCGAGGGGGGGGGAAGGGTTGATGACTAGATAACCAGCAATGATGTAATAGAATAAGGGGAACACAGTTATGATGAAGACAGTCTGTTAAGATATGAATGTAATGGGTTGGGTTAAGAAGATGTTTGTATGATGTATGGTATAAGCTTCATAAAAACGTAAAAATGGGAAAAAGTTCAAGTTCAATGCATTTAACAGAATAAATAGGTTAGAGACAGTTTTGATATAGAATAAAAAATGTTTAATAAGGTTGAGTAATGACAACAGCTAATTATGGTATCATAGCACATACTATTTCATAAGCATTTTGTCTGTACTATATAAGAGATAAATATGGATCTAGCTATATTACGTAGGCTGTACATATACCATATGCAACTGTATATGATTTGGAAATATTGGTTAATAAAAATCTAAATGGAAAAAAAAGTCAATGGTTTCTACAAGAGACAATCTCTGTTTAAGGAAGCCTCATGACTGGCAGCCTCAGTTTGTCTAATTCAGGCAGCTCACTTACTTAAAAATGATGAGCATCTGGTTAGATCACCCAAATTTCCCACATGTATTTTGCCTCAAATCTGGGTAAGCATAAGAAAGGTGGGGTGGGAATTCTCTTTTCACAGGACCTCCTGGTAAAATTATTGGAAAAACTGGGGGATCCCGGGGGGAGATTTCTGGTACTGCGGGTCTCTAACTTTTCTACTGTGTATAGAATTGTTTGTCTGTTTTCCCTCAAAACCAATCAGGGATCATTCTTTCGAGATCTAAACTATTGGATATGGGTGAGGGCCACTGGATAATAGGAGGTGATCTTAACACAACATCACTTCCTATTTAGATTCTACCTCTCGGGTATCCCATAAGAAAGTGGATAGGAAGGAGTTTCAGAGTTTCATGAAATGGCTGGGGTCAGTGATGTTTGACATGTTTTATATCCTTTTCAGAAAGAATACACCTTCTTTTCGGGTCTACATGGTTCTTTCACCCAAAGTGATTATATATGGGTGGATCATGCAACTATGTCCCTGGTAACACATATAACTATAGAGGGTAGGGTCTGGACAGATTACTTCCCTATTTGGGTAGAGCTTAAATTGATGCACAGGTCTACTGAACTGAGGTTCTGGAAACTTAAAGAGAGTATCCTTGACAATCCAAAAGTGGCTGAAGTGACTGAGAAATAATCAATTATTTTGCTACCAATGCAGATGAAAGTACGTCTCTGAATCTAATCTGGGATGCTTTATAGCTGTGAAACATGGTATTTTTTTCCAATGTGCTAGCCACCAAAAGTGGGCGAGAGAAGCTGATACAGCCAAGCTAAAGACTCAGATTCGGCTCTTGGAAGGTACAGTGCATCGGTCCCCATCACGTGAGGCATTTAAGAAGTTAGCTGCAGTGCATGGTTAAGTGCAAGCACAAAGGGTGGAGAAAATTGACATTAGTATGGGTGAAGCAAATGTTTTTTTGAGGACGGCAATCGAGCAAGTAAGCTCTAGGCCCATCAGTTGAGACAGAAACACTTTTGCAACAATATAGAAGCAGTGCAGGAGAGGCAGAGATGTTGGTGAAGAATGATCCCTCAATAGAAACAGAGAAAAATGACAGCAGATAAAAAACATATTGCTTATCCAGTCTGCCCTTTCATACCAACTACTAAGCTTTGTTGTTGGTAAATGCCATTGAGTCAGTGCCGACCCATGGCAACCCTCTGGACAGTTTTCCTAAGCTTTAGTCATACAGCTAAAATTATTACTGCAAGAATAATACCAGCTAAAGTGCAGGGCCAGAAGAAAAACAAAACAATAACAATTCCTCCTTGGAAAAAGCGCATCAAGGAAAAAATACAGTCATTGCATGTGGAGGTATCCCTGAGAAGGGTATCTAAAAAGATTAAGATCATCAAAGATATTAAGGAAGATCCAAGACATCAAGCTGAAGCATGCTGCATTAACAGAAGACCTGAAATTTATATGTTCCAACAATAAACTGAAAGTAGCAGAAGAAGCGCAAAAACTGTGAAGATATGAAGGAAATCAAAAAGAAAGATATCAAAACAAGCTATTTAGAGAGAACCTAAAACAATTCTACAGGGAATTGGGAAAGAGCATTAAGATAATAGTAGCACCACCAACCCAAAGTCGAAACAAAAAACTTCTGGAGAAAGCTATACGAGGACCCTATAAAGCATAATCAAGAAGCAGAATGGTTACCCTGCATACAGGAGCATTTAGAATGCTATGGAATGTCCTGCAGTAACAACAAAAGAGCTGGAAAGCAGGTTAAAGCAAGCCCCAAAGTGGAAGAGCTCCGGTCCAGATGGAGTAACCACTTTTTGGTTCAAACAGTTAAGATCAATCCACCCAGACCTGATGAACTATAAAAATTAGTTGTTTAAGCAGCCAGATTTAACACCACAATAGCTTACTACAGGAAGAACCCTTCCAAAAGGAGAACCAAGTAACACTCCCAACAATTATAGACCAATAACTTATCTACCTACAATCTATAGGCTGTTCACTGCAGTAGATGCAAAAAGAATATATGATCATATCAAGTCCAATAACATCATGGCAATAGAGCAAAAGGGCAACAAGAGAGGGGCATATGGCACCAAAGATGAGTTAATGTTGAATAAGGCCATCATAGCCAACACTAAGAAAAGCAGAAATCTCAGTATAGCATGGATTGATTATAAGAAAGCTTTTGACAGCGTCCCACACTCATGGATAATAAAATGCCTTGAAATGTATAAAACAAATCCTGGTTTGATAGAATACATTAAGTTCACCATGACAATGTGGCAAATCACACTCTTTTTGAAATATGAAGAAGGTCAGAATACCATTCCTAACATCAGGATCCAGCGAGGAATATTTCAGGGGGATTCCCTGTCTTCCCTTTTTTTATGTGGCACTTAATCCAATGAGTACTCTCATCAACTCTTTAGCATGAATACTAAAGAATGTAATAACCCAGAAACAACATCTCATTTATTATCTGCAGACGATCTGAAGCTCTATACAGCGACCAACAATTAGCAGAACAACTCCGTGTGGTGAAAAGTTTTTCTGATGACATCAGGATGACCTTTGGCCTTGACAAATGTGGTAAGGCAACTTTTGTTTGGAGGAAAATTGAGGTAAACATAAAACATCTCTCTGGCTGAAGGCTGTGATATCAAGGACCCTTATGTGTTGTTTACTTGTAGCTGCCCCTGATGCAGGAAATTGGGCATCATTAAACATTCGCTCCCTACTTTATTGCCCCTGCTCTTTTCTTTTCAGGTTAACCTTGCCAAGACCAACCTTTTAAGTATCTCTGCGGAGACCTTATGCAGAAAATACAAAGTATCTTCCCTTTTAGTAAAGCAGGTAGATCATTATGTTATCTAGTGTACAGATCTCTAAAGAGGTTGCAGATATGTATAAGCTGAATTTTCTGGCTTTGTTTCAGGTATTAATTTGGAATCTGGGGAGTTGGCAACAACTGAACCACTCTTGACATGATAGGATGGCATGCTTCAAAATGATGATACTTCCGTGCTTTCTGTATCTGTGCCAGACCTTCCTCTTCCAGTATCTAATGGAGTATTAAAGACATTTGGATGAAAGCTATTGTCATTTATCAGGAAGCACCAGACCCCAGGCTTTTGTGAAATCTTCTCATGCATAATAAGTTGTCAGGTGGGTTGGCAGTACAACTGAAGGCACATCTTGAGTGCTGACATGCTCACCCTAAGCAGTGGGTCTGCATAGAACAGGCAGTGGTGGGGTAGCTATCCCTAGAGTCCCTGATATGTGTAGGAGTAAGGGGATAAGGTCCTCTTTGGGTATATCTCCCCCTGCGAATCTTACTTTTAAGGTTTGGAATCAGCTGAGGTGACAGCTACTAGTAAACAATCAAATTTCTCGACTGACACCCTTAGGAGTCATTCCATCTCTACCTGTGGGAACCTCTGTGCAGGGAGAAGTCTGAAAGTGTTTAACTTTATTTGGTTTAAGATAACCTGCCAGTTAATGCCCTAATGCTACTCGGTTAGTATCAGGGTGTTTTGTGCTGCTAAATATCTCCTCCTAACGCCGTAAACAGCTATGTGCTGCTGAATATCCCGCTCACTGCAATTAACTGGTTAGCAGATCTGCTAATCACGTTAATAATTTTTTTGATGTCACAGCAGAGCTGTGGATTCACTGAATCCCTTGAAGGCCCTGACCAATGCCATTGACTTCAAGAGTAATATGGTCTCCCCTGTGGTGATTTTTAAAATTTATCTCTAGCTGTGACACATTTTGACTCACTCCCCTTACCGAGATGTGGCATGCAAATTCTCTCTGTTTGAGGTTCTTCTAAAAGTGGGACCAGGACAAAGTGGTTTACTGTCTAAGCTGTATAGAGTTTTGGTGGTTATTAAGCATCTTAAGCTGTGGGAAATGGATTTTGGTGAAGAGTTTGAAAATAAAGCAAGGGTTTAAAGGGCAAGGGAATCGCAGCAAAGACGAGTATCTCTTATTATGTGAACAGAAGTGGATTTTTTGTTTAGGGACGGTTGCTCTGGGGGGATTAAATGCACAGGAGGATTGGAATGTCTGCTTGTGAGCATGGGTTTTGTGTTTGGGGAGGTCTGTTTTATACGACTGTGCTTTGGTGGAGAGATTGGCATCCTGGTTTTGTAGATGCAATGTTGCCTCAGGTGGTATGTTTTTTATGGATGCGTTTGTTTAGTGGTGTGCTTGGCGGACATTGCTGCAATTATTTTTAAGATAAGTGTTTTCAAGGCTGTTTTTGCCTGACGCATCATTGAAGCCAGGTTCTTTGTTTGTTTTTGGTGATGTGGTGACGCTCATGTTTCTAGTTAGATTGTCATTTGTGTGGGCTGGAGGTTTGATCAGGGAGAAGATTTCCTGGTTCGTTCTTGGATGACGTCATGGACATTCCTTTTTTAATGAGGCACATGTGTGGCGTTTTTGTAAAAGTAATGGCTGTGTTGGTGGTATGGCAGTTGGATTTTTTGAAAACAGCTGGAGTTGGTATTTTATTTTGTGTATTTCTGGGCATGTGGGGGTTTTAGAATTTTGCTCTTACTGATGGCACTGGGTTTTTGACATCTAAGTTTGTATGTTTATTTTCTCTCACATCATACCGAGCACTATATGGGTGGGGCATTCCTTGAAGAAGCCTCTAGCAGAACGCTTTGGCAGCCAGTGTGTGGCGTTGGGTGTGCTTGCCCTGCAGTCGTGTGTTTGCTCAGCGGTGTGCTTGGTTAATAGCGATGTTATTACTGTTAAGATAAGTGCTTTTTAAGGCAGTTTGCTAGTTTTATGTGTTAATATAGCACTGCTTTCAAGCCAGGCATTCTATCTAATGAAGTGGTGTTGTGTGTTGAGAGATTATTATTTTGAAGAAAAGAGAGAAAATTATTGAAAAAGAAGAAAATTATTGAAAAATAGATTATATTTATTTTGATCAGTATTTTGAAAAAGCAATAAGATGAAAGGAGTTTTTCAGAGCCGTTGATGTTCTGAGAGGTATGGCTTCGTGTGTATGAAGCTTGAACTATTCTACCTCATTGGATTCTGAGGCTCTTTTCTCCTTTCATGCATCTAAGTCATACTAGTACCTGATGTGATTTTGAATATATTGGTGGAGTGATTTAATTTTTTGTTTTGTGAAGATAAAGCATGGCAATCATTATTTTAACTTACCCATCGAATATCCATTTCAGCTAATTTAATGGAGTATGGATTAAAGCTCTTCCTCACGTGATATATGATGCCATAGTGTCTGCACAATTCCATCCTTCTGTTGATCAGCAATATTGGCAAGGATGTGGCCAGTTGCGCACACTCTTGCATGTTTGGTGGGAGTGTCCGTATGTTGTTTCTTTTTGCAAATGTGGAAAAAATTGCTATTTGAGATTACAGTTATCTCACTAGCTTTAGCAGCCAAGGTTTTTCTTTTGCAGGCTCTGCGACGTGATCTCTGCAATGGAGCAGTGAAAATGTTATTGTCTCTGATCGCAGCCTTACGCTGTGAGGTAGTGAGGTATGACGGATGCCCAGCCTTCTGGGATCCCTCACCATTTATCAAGGATTGTGGAAAATGTTTTTTTCTTAGAACACCTTTTACTAAAGCCCACAAAGAATTTACCATTAATGTGCCAATAGAGGAGTTGTTAGGTGAACCCACATTAAGAGCTGCATTGCCACTAAGTGTGTGGCAATTGGCCTGGTGCTAGCATAATACGCTCCGATGCCCACTCTCCACCCATTCTCTGCCTCATGCCGCGATCATTGATTAATGTGCATCTTAGTGTGCGAAGGCAGACACTATCGCAGGTTAGTGTTCCTGACTGTCTGTAGCTGCGCATTAAAATGCCTGTTAACCAGCCAACGGTCTTTAGTGAAAGAGGTCCTTAGTAAACTTACAGCTCTTTGACACAGGAGAATTACTACCTTTAGGAAAAATTGGACCCTCTTTTCTTGCAAGGATTGGTCAAAATTCTTCACCTCACTTACCAGTTTATGTATGAGCACTTTTGCTTTGCAGACCGAGAGGACACAATCTGAGACATTTGAGCTTGGTGTATAATGAAACCTATAATGCCATTCATAAAAATACTGATATAATAATGATTATAATACCGATGTTTATAATGATGGTTACAATGATGTTCATACTAATGTTAATAATGCTAATAATGATGCCTGCATGGGACGTCTTATCTTTGCTCATCATTCTGGGGTGTGTGTTATCTTAGAATGCCAGTGGGAGAGGGAAGGGTTCTGAGGTTCTTTTCTGAATGTGCTGTAATGTTTTTGTTGGCTATGAATCTCACTCTTGAGCTTCAGTAGCAATGCTGTTATTTTGTAAAGCTATAAAAACAGAAGTTAAAAACGATACTCATAAAGATACTATGAGGAACTTGACAATGGGTCACAATGCAAGTAGAATAATACAGTTTGCAGTAAATACTGCAAGGTGTATTATTCCAGGAATGCCAATACCACCTCTCCTGGAAGTACTGATATGCTAATGTATGAATGATGCACCCAGGGAGCAGTGTTAAGATTCCAACAGTGAAAGAAAAAAGACCTCGCCATCCCACTCCCTAGTACTCCTAATTCTCTCTTATTCACCATAGAGTCACCAAGTCCCAAAATGTGTGCAGCATTTATTTATTTAACATTTCTTTTATACCACGCTCTTACCATCAGCGCGGTGTACAATGAACAAACATATACATACAGGGTAACTGTAGTGTATTTTACATTTAACAGGAGTTGAAACTTGGGAGAACATGGGTAACTATCTACAGTTATTCACATAAGTTGGCCCACCAATCTTGCTCTTTTTAAAAAGTTTGAATGCCCCAGCACCCAGCACTCCCTACACCTACTAGGGCACACCTAATTTTCCAGTGGAAGCGAAGGACTGATCCTTGGTCATTTTTGCCCTGGCAGGCCCATTTTCCAAAATAGTGCTGCCTGACACTAGCAGTAGTGTTGTGGTACTACTGGTACGACTGCTAGGTTTGATCCCTGGGGAAATAACGTAGTTACTCACCTGTAACAGGTGTTCTCCAGGGACAGCAGGAATCAGTCCTCACTTATGGGTGACGTCGGCACCGATGGAGCCTATGCGGAGCAATTCCCCAGCTTTCAAAGAAAGCCTTTGGGATTGCTGCCACGCATGCGTGGTCCTCTTCTCGCCCAAAGATGCCATCTCGCTCAGTCAGGTCCTAGAACTAGAGCCCTACTAAGCAGATGGCAAGGGAACGACAAAAAAATTGCAACTCTTCAGGGTAGGTGGGAAGGTAGTGAAGACTGATTCCTGATGCCCTGGAGAACACCTGTAACAGGTGAGTAACTACATTTTCTCCAGGAACAAGCAAGAAGTCAGTCCTCACTTATGGGACGCCCCAGCTACAGGCTACCGAACCTGTAAGCTAAAAAGTGCCTATGCAAGGCCATGAGCAGAAGCTGATGTCCAAAGGAAGCCTGAGTCCTCGGGCCCTCGAGGCAAGCTCTCGGTAGCCACAGAAGAACTGGAGGAACTGGTTCATGAACCGACCAGAGGGGAAGCCATATTAGACCTAGTCCTTAGTGGAACACCAGATCTAGTGCAAGAGATAAGGGTGTTGGGGCCACTTGGCAATAGTGATCATAGCATGATCGCCTTTGATTTAATTAGTGGAGGAGGGATAGTAAGGAAATCCACAGTACTACCTTTTAACTTTCGAAAGGGAGACTATGATAAAATGAGGAAAACAGTTAAGAGAAAACTAAAAGGAGCAGTTGCAAAGGTTAAAGACGTACATCAAGCTTGGGTGTTGTTGAAAAATACTATCTTGGAAGCCCAGACCAGCTGTATTCCACGCTTTAAGAAAAGTGGAAGGAAGTCCAAAAAACTGCCAGCATGGTTTAAAGGTGAGTTCAGAGAGGCTGTTGTTGCCAAAAAAGCAACTTTCAGGAAATGGAAAAAAGAGCCAAACGACGAAACCTGGAAACAGCACAAGCACTGGCAAGTCAAATGCAAGGCATTGATAAAGCAGGCAAAGAGAGAATTTGAGAAGAAGCTTGCTGCGGAAGCAAAAACGCGAAATAAAGACCTTTTCAAGTACATTCGTAGCAAAAAACCTGTGAGAGAGTCAGTTGGTCCATTAGATGATAAAGGGGTTAAAGGAGCACTAAGAGGCGACAAGGCGATAGCGGAGAGACTGAATGAATTCTTTGCTTCGGTCTTTACTGAGGAAGATGTAGGGATATTACCCATGACGGAAGTGGTATTTAAAGGTGTGGAAGAATTGAAGGAAATATCGATACATCGGGAAGATGTCTTACAACTATTAGATAAACTGAAGAGTAGCAAATCACCTGGGCCGGATGGTATACATCCAAGGGTGTTGAAAGAACTGAAATATGAGATTGCAGACCTGCTATCAGTAATCTGTGAACTATCATTAAAATCATCTCTAATACCTGAAGATTGGAGGATTGCCAATGTAACACCAATTTTTAAAAAGGGTTCCAGGGGTGATCCGGGAAACTACAGACCGGTGAGTCTGACGTCAGTACCGGGAAAAATGGTAGAAACCATCATAAAGAATAAAATTACTCAGCATGTAGATAGTCACAACCTAATGGGAGACAGCCAACATGGCTTTAGACAAGGAAGATCTTGTCTTACTAATCTGTTATGTTTTTTTGAAGGAGTGAATAAACAGGTGGACAAAGGTGAGTCGGTTGATATTGTGTATCTGGACTTTCAGAAAGCCTTTGACAAGGTCCCTCATCAGAGACTTTTGGCAAAACTAAAGAGTCATGGGATAGGAGGCAGTGTACTATTGTGGATCAGGAACTGGTTAAAAGATAGAAAGCAGAGGGTAGGGCTAAATGGCCAATTTTCCCAATGGAGAAAGGTGAATAGTGGTGTACCCCAGGGATCTGTGCTGGGTCCGCTGCTTTTTGACATATTCATAAATGACCTGGAAAGTGGAATAACGAGTGAGGTTATCAAATTTGCAGATGACACAAAACTATTTAAAGTTGTTAAAACCGAAGAGGATTGTGAAAAATTGCAAGAGGATCTTGATAAATTGGAAGACTGGGCATCAAAATGGCAGATGAAATTTAATGTGGACAAGTGCAAGGTTATGCACCTAGGGAAGAACAACCCAAACTATGGTTACACGATGCAAGGTTCCACATTAGGAACCACCACCCAGGAAAAAGATTTAGGCGTCATTGTGGATACCATGTTAAAACCCTCGGCCCAGTGTGCAGCGACGGCCAAGAGAGCAAATAGAATGCTAGGTATGATAAGGAAAGGAATGGAAAATAAAACAAAAGATATTATAATGCCTCTATATCGTTCCATGGTGAGACCGCACCTTGAATATTGTGTGCAATTCTGGTCGCCGTATCTTAAAAAGGATATAGCGATTTTAGAAAAGGTTCAGAGAAGAGCCACCAAAATGGTAAAGGGGATGGAAGGATACTCCTATGAAGAAAGGCTAAAAAGGTTAGGGCTCTTTAAACTGGAAAAGAGACGGCTGAGGGGAGATATGATAGAAGTCTATAAATTAATGAACGGAATGGAACGGGTAAACGTAGATCGATTGTTTACGTTATCAGAATATAGAAGGACTAGGGGACATGCAATGAAGCTACAGGGTAAACTATTTAAGACCAATAAAAGAAAATATTTTTTCACTCAACGTGTAATCAAACTCTGGAATTTGTTACCGGAGGATGTAGTAAAGGCTGTTAGTGTAGCTGGGTTTAAAAAAGGTTTGGACAAGTTCCTGGAGGAAAGGTCCATAAACCATTATTAAGAAGTGACCGAAGATATCAATGCTTGACCCAGTACAAGCATTGTGGAACTTGTGTCTCTTGGGGAAACTGCTAGGTACATATGACCTAGTTTGGCCACTGTTGGAAACAGAATACTGGGCTTGATGGACCTTGGTCTGACCCAGTATGGCATATCTTATGTTCTTATGTTCTTAGGGCAGGAGTTGCTTATACCCCAAACAGACTACGGAGTACAACCTGGCCGAAGGTGCTGTCCCAGTGGGACTCCCTCTCCAGGCAGTAGTGCGAAGTGAAGGTATTCGCTGAAGACCAGGTCGTAACCTGGCAGATGACCGTCGGAGGCATGGAGCACAGTAAAGCCACCGATGTTGCCTTGGCATGGATGCCGTGCGTGGTGACCCAACGATCCAGCGGGGCACCTGGCGATGCAGTCTGCCACCCAAATGGAGAGGGTATGCTTGGTGACTGCCAGTCCAGGCGGTTGGGATCATAAGCGATGAAGAGCCGGGCAGACCTGTGATGCCCTTGGATGCGTTGCAAGTAGAAGGCGAGAGCCCTCTTATAATCGAGTGTATGCAGGACCTCCGATCCCCGATCGGCATGAGGTCTCGGGAAGAAAGTCGGCAAGACCACCTCCTGATTGAAAGGAAATCCGATACAACCTTCGGTAGGAACTTGGGATGGGTGCGAAGGACCACCCTGTTCTTATAAAACCTGGTGTAGGGGGCCTCGGCCATGAGGGCTTGAAGTTTGCTGATTTGTCGCACCGAGGTGAGTGCCATCAGGAAAATCACCTTCCAGGAAAGGTGCCAGAGCGAACACGTCGCCATCGGCTTGAAAGGTGGCCACATCAGCTGCATGAGCATGATGTTCAGGTCCCATTTTGCTGGTAGAGGCTGGATGGGGGGTCTGGAAAGCAGGAGGCCCTGCATGAAGTGGGAGACCAAAGGCTGACCTGAGAAGAGTTTGCCCTCAATGGGCATGAGGTTGGCCGAGATGGCGCTCAGATGGATCCTGACTGAGTTGGACTTCAGTCCCACCTGCGAAAGGTGGAGATAGTACTGGAGAGCCCAATGGGTGGAGCAAGAAAACTGGTCGATCTGGAGCTTGGAGCACCAGATCGAAAACTGCTGCCACTTCAGGGCATAGGCTCGCCTTGTCGAGCCCTTCCTCGACACGAAGAGGACGTCCTCGATCTCCACTGGAAGGAACAGCAGTGCTAAAGAGACGTGTTCAGCTGCTAGACTGTTAGGGATAGGGAGACCAAGTTTGGGTGAAGCACACGTCCGTCCTCCTGTGTCAGCAGAGTGTGGGCTTCGACAAGAGCCGGAGTAGAAGCGGGAACCAACGTTGTCGGTCACGCAGGAGCCATGAGAATCACCGAGGCTCGGTCGCACTGGACCTTGTGGAGGGTCCTCACTAGAAGAGGAGTGGGAGGGAATGCATATAGAAGCCCGGAGGTCCAGTTCAAGAGGAGTGCATCCGGGGTCACCCTGCTTGGGTGTGATGTCGGCCCATAGAAGCAGGGGAGCTGTGCGTTCGCTGGGCTGGCTAACAGGTCCATGGACAGAGTCCCCCAGCGGCAGAACAGGTGGAGAACCACCTCCGGACTCAGACGCCACTCGTGCGGGCGGAAAAGCCTGTCCACGAGGACACTGTCTTGGCCCGGGAGGTAGACAGGGTCATGCCCCGGCGCACTGCGAAGGAGCAGAGGAGGACTTCCTCCTGACAGAGGAGGCAGGAGTCCATACCCCCCTCCTTGTTTATGTAGAATGTCGCTACTCTGTTGTCGGTCTGCACAAGCACCGACCTGCCCTTCAGGTGGTACTCGAAGACCTTCAAGGCCAACCGAACCACTCGAAGCTCGAGCAGGTTGATCTGCTGTCGAGATTCCTCGAGTGATCATCACCCCTGGGTGCAGAGGTGGCTGCAGTGGGCTCCCCAGCCCAACAGCAGAGAAGGCTCTGGGGGAACTGCCACCAGGCCAGGGACTCGACTAGGCTGCGAGACACCCGGATGGGGTCCCGGAGGTGACGCAAGGCCTGGGCCCATTGCGCCCTGAGGCACCATTGGGCCGCTCGCATGTGCATGCGAGCATGGGGAACGACATGTACAGTCAAGGCCATGTGCCCCAGGAGGCGCAGCATGGCCCGTGCTGAGATTCTGGGCCAGCCTTGGACCTCGGCAGCGAGAGTGTGGAGCTGATTCATGCATGCTCGAGGGAGAAAGGCGGTTGCAC
Organism: Ichthyophis bannanicus; assembly: GCA_033557465.1. Taxonomy (NCBI): domain Eukaryota; kingdom Metazoa; phylum Chordata; class Amphibia; order Gymnophiona; family Ichthyophiidae; genus Ichthyophis; species Ichthyophis bannanicus. Next base: position 978,391,637 of record CM066031.1, read on the forward strand.
GCTCTGTGTCGAGAAGAACACCAATGAACTCCAGGGTCCATACTGGTGTGAGGTGGGATTTAGAGTAGTTGATCAGAAAACCGAGGCACTCGAGGAGGAGGCTCATGCGTGACGCTGAGAGATAGGCCTCCTCCACCGAGGTGCCCGAGATGAGCCAATCGTCCAGGTAAGGGGAGACGGGTATGCCCTGCAGCCAGAAGTGGGCCACAGCTGCTGACAGGCCTTTGGTGAAGACTCGTGGAGCAGATGCGAGCCCGAAGGGGAGCACTCTGTACTGGAAGTGCTCTCCCTGCACCCTGAAATGCAGGTACTTCCTGTGCTTGGGATAGACAGGAATGTGAGCGTAAGCGTCTATGAGATCCAAGGAGCATAGCCAGTCGCCCTGCCAGAGGTAGGGCAGCAGGACGCCAAGGGATAGCATTTTGAACCTCTCCTGCACCAGAAATTTGTTCAGGTTCCTGAGGTCGAGGATGGGGTGCAGGCCCCCCATCCTCCTTGGATCGAGAAAGTACCGGGAATAAAATCCCTGATCTCAGAAGTGCAACGGAACCCTCTCGACCACCTGTTGACCAAGGAAATTGTTCAGCTCTTGCTGCAAGCAAGCTTGGTACGAGGGAAGCCGGGTTGGCTCTGCCGGAGAGAAAGGAGGAGGGAGTCTGTCTAGACGAAGACGATACCTGTCCCAGATCACCTGTAAGACCCAGATGTCCGATGTAATGGCCACCCATTCGGGGGCAAAAAAAGACAGGCGTCCTCCCACCAGCGGAAGCGTCCCCTGAGGGCAAGAGGCTATGCTTTCAGCGTCAAAACCCCGGGGCTGGCTGGGGTGGCACCGGAATCTGGGTCTTGGGCCCCTTGGGTTTCCAGTGACCCTGAGCACCTCCTTTGCCCTGAGCGCTGGTCGTCGGCACAGGCAGGGATGGCCCAAGGAGGGTGCAGGACCATGTGCGGAGATTAATTGTGGGGCCTCATTTGAATAAAGAGCCTCATTTGCATAAATATTTGCATAATGTTAACATGCGCATTTAGTAAACATGCCTCTTAATGAGTGTCTGAATAAAGAAAGACTAACAGATTTCTACATTACTATATTGCAGTGACAACCACCAGGCCCATTAGGAAGTACTACAAACACTGATCATTTAGAACTCATAGCAAACCCACCATATAATAACAACACTATCAGGACTCACAAAGCACCAAACCCTACCTATCAAAAGGCAACACTGCAGATATTAAACCAATACATCTCAGAAAATACCAATACATCTCACTGGGGGAAAGAGAACAAGTGGGACTGTCAAATAGAAACAATATGAACAGAATACCTCAACTTGGTTACACATGCAAAACATAGACCGTCACCACACAAAGAACAAGGGATCGCAATTTAGAAATAGGAAGATGATAATTAAACTGGGAACCCCAAAAGCCAAATATGAAATGTAGAACACTGGAGAAATAAAACTATAAATTAATTTTTGCTTGCACTAAGCAAAAACGCGAAGATGTTAGCAATACACACTTCGCAGACCTGACATATTCCAGTAAATAAATTCTAAATAAAAAGTAGTTTTCTACCTTTTTGTTTGGGATTTTATTTTTCAACTGCAATTGCTCCAGTCACTTTCTTCTGGTTTCTTCGTGTCTTCTGCAAGCTATCCATTTGTCCTTTCTTCTCTTTTAGATTTTTCCCATTCTCTCTATATATCTGCTTTAACAAACTGATCTTTCCCCTTTTGCTCTTTCCCCCTTTTCTTTCCTTATTCCTTTATCATCCACTCAAATTTCACCCTTCCATTCTCAATCCCCACTTACTCTCCCAATACCCAGCCCATCATAGACATTTCTTCCCTCCCACACAAAATATTGTTTCCCCTCTCCATTCTCATTCCCCATCCCAAACCCTTTCTAGTCCTCCCCCAAAATCAGCTCCCTTATAGTTCTAGACCCACCCAACATCTGCTTCCTTCTAGTCCCAATCTCCCAAGCCCCACATCAGCCCATTCCCAGTCCTAGCCCCCCATATCCAGTCCCATTCCTGTCCCCCATCAGCCTATTTCCACTCCAAGCTCCCCCATCAGCCAATTTCCAATCCTAGCCCCCTTATCAGCCCATTTTCAGCCCTATTCCAACTCCCCTTAGCTGGCTTCCAGTCCTATTTCAGCCCCATCAGCACATTTCCAGTCCTATTCCCCCATTAGCCATTTCCAGTCCTATTCCAGCCCATCACCCATTTGCAGTCCAAGATCCCCCCCATCAGCTCATTTCCAGTCCTAGCCTCCCATATAATCTTTTCCAGTTCCAATCCTAGCCCCCTCGTCAGCCCATTTCCAGTCCTATTCCTGCCCCCATCAGTCCATGTCCAGTCCTAGCCCCCCATATGCTCTTTTCCAGTTCCATTCCAGCCCCCACTCATCAGCCCATTTCCACTCCAAGCTCCATAAGCCCATTTCCAATCCTAGCCCCCTCGTCAGCCCATTTCCAGCCCTATTCCAGCCCCCATCAGCCCATTTCCAGTCCTATTCCAGCCCCCATCAGTCCATTTCCAGTCCTAGCCCTCCATATGCTCTTTTCCAATTCCATTCCAGCCCCCCATTAGCCCATTTCCCCATTTCCACTCCAAGCTCCCCCATCAGCCAATTTCTAGCCCCCTTGTCAGCCCCCAGTTCTAGCCCCCTCCATTTCCAGTTCTAGCCCCCCCCCCCCACTATTACAACCCATTTGCAGTCCTATCCCCCCCATCACAGTCCATTTCCAATCCAAGTCCCCCCATCACAGCCCATCCAGTCCTAGCACCCCATCACAGCCCATTTGTAGTCCTAGCCCCCCATCACAGCCCATTCAGTCTTTGCCCCCCATCACGGCCCATTTACAGTCCTAGCCCCCCATCACAGCCCATCCAGTCCTAGCCCCCTCCATCAGAGGCCATTTCCAGCCCCAGTTCTCCCTCCCTATATCACAGCTCATCCAATCCTAGCCCTCCTCCCCCCCGAACAGCCCCGCGGCCGTCTAAGAGGCTGCAGAGGGAGCCGGGGAAGCTTGCGTGAGGCCCCGGCTCCCTCTGCACAGCCGCCCACGTGAGGAGTCTTTTTTTCCCTCATGCGGGCGGCTGTATGTATCTGTGAAGCCGCGAATGCTGGGAGAGGTTAAAGGCAATGCCCTTTAACCTCTCCCAGCATTCACGGCTTCACAGATACAGCCGCCCGCGTGAGGGAAAAGACTCCTCACGCGGGTGGCTGTGCAGAGGGAGCCGGGGCCTCACGCAGGCTTCCCCGGCTCCCTCTGCAGTCGTCCACATTGGGTAATAATGGAGTTCACGCGGGGTCCCCTGAAGCGCAGAGCCCTGTGCGAACAACATTATTGCACAATGGATGGGCCGGCCCTGGGCGCAGGGGTAGGCGGGTATGGTGTGTATGCCCGGTAGGGGAGCCCCTTCCTCTGGAAGAAAGGCTTTTTGGTATGCTGCTTCTTCCGTGGAAGCGAGGAGGTTTTGTGAGAGAGATGAGTGCGAGTTATGAACTCCGTCTCGATCACAGCTGCCTTATCTTCCATGGGCTTACTGAACAGCTGTTCACTGAGGCAGGGGATATCCAGGAGCTTCTCCTGGACCCACTGCTCCAAGTCCGAGGACTGGAGCCACGCCTGGTTCCGGGCTCTGATACCAGCCCCCGCTAAACTGGCGGAAGACTCAAACCATTCATACGCGGCTTGGGAAAGGTATTTCAAGCAGTCTGCAACTGACCTCAGGAGGGTCTGGAACCTGAGGAGATGCTCCCCACTCAGGCCCAAGGAAAAACCGCTGAGCTCCTTGGTGAGGTTGTGAAGAAACATGCCCATATACAATTGGTATGCCAGATGCAGCACACCAGCATGGATCCCTGGTAAGCCTTGCGCCCGAGGGCATCGAGGGCATGGGATTCCCTACCAGGAGGGACCGAAGAGTGTGACTTTGGGCTCTTCTGCTTCTGCATCACGGATTCAACTACCATGGAGGTGTGAGGAAGTTGGGTCTTCCGAAACCCTGGGCCGTGCTGGCATCGAGTCTTCTACTGACAATAGGGACTGAGGTGGGTGTTTCCCACATGCGGAGAAGCAGCCGGGACAGGATGGACAGTACCGGAACCGTAAGAGACTCCCTGGGTGGAGACTCATATTGCAAGATGTCAAGTTCCTCTGCCCTCGGCTTCTCCTCGGTCTGCGTTGGCAGATTGAGGGCCCGAGCCATATCCCGCACAAACACCAGGAAAGAGGTGTCCTCGGGAGGTGACTGCCTCTGCGAGGCAGGCGGGGATGGGTCAGAGGGGAGATCCTTATGGGCGCAGGTCTCCGGGGACATGTCCCCATCAGATTTCCAGCCCAGGAGATCTGGGACGGTGAGCGAGACCAGTGCCGAGGACACTCATGAGGTCCGTGGCTCTCGGGGGTTTCCAAGGCAGTTTTCAGGACTCCAGTCGGGTGACCCTTGGTCTCGGGGTGCGAGCCAGCTATGCTGGGCAAAAGCACCTGCTGGGCAGTGAGGAAGGCAGAAACACTGTGCTCCAGTGTCAGCATATGGGACTCGCACTTGGGAGCGGATCCCTACGACGCCAATGCCAGAGTTACCGGGTCTGGCATGGAGGAGGATAGGCGTCCTCACCGGGACGACCTTCAGGAGACCAGGCACCATCGCCGGAGGTCTCTGTGTCCGTACAAGATACCTTGCAAGGCCGCTCCTTGTCCGACCCTCGGGAACGCCAGGGAGGGCTAAGGGAACGAGCACGAGACCGCTCCCACTTATCCAGAGCTCCCGACAGCGACTTTGAGACCGCCTTCTTCTTTTGCTGTTCCACCTCGGGTGAACCATGATCAGAGTGATGCCTGGGGCACGGGGTCACTGCAGAGGACCCCGCCAGTGGTGTATCAGTAGGGCGAGGTACCACCAGGGATCCCGGGGCTACCTTGTGGAAAATGTCGTCGGACTTCTGCTTATGGCTTAGCAAGGCCTTAGCGGACATTTTCTTACAAAGTGAGCAGAGTTCTGTGTTGTGGTCAGCCCCCAGACACCGTAGACAGCAGTCGTGGGTGTCTGTGAGCGACATATTTTTGAAGCATCTGTCACACTTCTTAAAACCGGTGGCCATGGGGGCAAAAAGGGCTCTTGCGAGGTCGAAAACCCTCGAGACCAGTGGTCGGGGAAAAAAGGATGCAAAAAGGGCCCGAAAGAAAAACAACTAAAGAGAGACAAAAAAAGGTGTCCCCTAGCCCACAGCCGGAGCAGGGGCAAAGGGGAGGATGAGAGAGGACCGGTGCTACCAGAAAAAAGGCCAAAAAGGCCAAGGACAAGAAAACCTTTTCCGAGGGACGAGGACGTGCGTCCAAAGGGCTCTACAGAAAAAGGGAGACTGAGCAAGATGGCACCTTTGGGCGGGAAGAGAACCACGCATGTGTGGCAGCAATCCCAAAGGCTTTCTTTGATAGCTGGGGAATTGCTCTGCTCGGGCTCCATCAGTGCCGACGTCACCCATAAGTGAGAACTGACTTCCTGCTTGTTTCTGGAGAAAGAAAAGATGGTTTGCTTTCAGCTGCAGGAATTGCTAAAGGATTTAGAATACCTTGACCCTTTACTAGTTACTAGTTTACTAGCTCTGGCAATAGCTCAGAAACTGCTTTGTTAACCTTAACAGACAAATTATAGCAAGATTTGAATAGAGGGACCAATCTGCCGCCTTTTATACAGTAATTATGCTATTATGATAGAACACAACAGAACTAGGTTGGGTAGGAACACTTTACGGTGGTCTGAATCTTAAAGTGGGGATTCTGGGAGATCATTATTCGACACTATGTCACAATGGCTGTTAACCTCTGGAGGTCTGCAAGGCTCTGCCTTGTCTCCATTGCTCTTCAGTATTTATTGGAAACCATTATGTAATGTTATTAAGAAATATATATTACACTACTAGCTGTATGCTGATGATGTCTAGACTTTGTTACCTTTGAGAACTGAAACTAATGAAATCATAAGCAGATTAAACTGTTGCTTAGAAACAGTGGCTGAAGGAATTAAAATGAATAGCCTAAGACTTGATCCAAGTAAAACTGAAATACGCTGGAGGGATTAATCTTATAACAGAGCCCTGGCTGGTGCAAAAATATCTTGTGCTCTAGGCAAACTCTCAATATTATGCCTGCCCTCTCATCAATCTTGCACTGCCCCCACCCCCATGCCATCAATCTTGCAATTTCCAACCTACTGTTGTCGCTGGCACGAGCCTGTCTATTGTAAACCTGGAAATGAGCCGCAAGCAGACTTTTAAAATTTACTAGTGGCTCTGTTCCTGAAGCCGGCAGGAGGAAGGATGCTTAAGAGCTCGTCTGTTTCCTCTGAGCACAAGGTCATACCTCAGTCTTGAAGGACTAGAAAAGGGGACTGCTACTTCTGGAGAGAGATCTACAATTGTGAGTATATACGTCTGGGAATTTTTCTGAAGGGATTTCTTTGGATTAAAGCTGATTAATCTGTGAACCCAGTGTATTTGTTAAATCAGTCAGGGCCTAGTAGCAGCAGTTTAAGTTTAAATTTAAAACACAGAAGAGAGCTTTCTGGTTAGATTTCATACCCAGCAGAGAGCTTGTAGTTTAAATTTAATACTCACTCAGGGCCTAGTATCAGCAAAGTACTTTTAGTTTAAATTTAAAACACAGAAGAGAGCTTTCTGGTTAAATTTAGAACCCAGCAGAGAGCTTCTAGTTTAAATTTCATAATAAGTCAGAGTCTAGCAGCAGCAAAGAGCTTTAATTTAAATCAAATCAGAATATAACTTAGCATAAAAGGCAAAACAGGGTCAGTATTCTTTGAGCAACAAATAAAGTCTTCTAGAGACCTTTACAAAGAGGCCTTCTACCTAGGGGGCAAGAGACCTGTGAAACTTTTTCAATAGGTGTTAACGCCAGGTGGCAGGTCAAAAGGCCATTTTGAAAGACTCCTTCTATCCAAGCAAGGACTGTTAATCACCCAGGAAGTTGGTCACAGCTTACCTCAGAAGCACAGGACAGGGTACTGTGTAGCAGCCCTCTTTTAATAAGTGTTCCCTCCCCAACACCCACCCACACCTGGGATACTCGTAGCTTTATTGGTACTTACACATCTTAAAGAAAAGGAGGTGCTCTCAGGTGCAGCTCATTATCCAAATCATTCCTACACTAAGGACTTGAGATAATTAAGCTTCAGGTGAACAAGGTATATTAAACGTATTAGGTACAATTTTATTAGTATAAGTATCCATAGCAACCCTTAGTAAGTAAAGAACATAATGATCTAAACACAAGCTTAAAACCAGCAGCAAGATGGGGGCTTTCCAGTCTTTTGCATTGAGTATCACATGTATGATTTTTTCCCAGTTGGTAAGAGGTCTTACGAACTGGGAGAAAATCATACATGTGATACTCAATGTGATACTCAATATACGTGTGCTACTCAATGTGATATTCAATATACGTGTACTCAATGTGATACTCAATATACGTGTGCACTAGGTGCAAGGAGCTCTTTGCTCTCAGGGAACGAGTCCGTTCTCTAGAGGCTAGAGTAGCAGACTTGGAAGACATAAGAAAGACAGAGAGGAACACAGACGAGACCTACAGGGATATAGTCCTGAAGTCCCTCCTCCAGTCTGGCAGCATCCCTGTTGCCATGGAGGAGAGAGGTCACGTGACAGGAGAGCATCACCCTGGTGTGGCAAGAAGTGATCCTGTAACTAGGACCTGTCCTCCAGGTGATGTAAAACACTCTTGCACCAAGGAAGTTTCTCCAGGGCCATGTGCCCATGAGGGAAGGGTTAGGACAGCCGTTATAGTTGGTGATTCGATCATTAGGCATGTAGATAGCTGGGTGGCTGGTGGATGTGAAGATCGCCTGGTAACATGCCTGCCTGGTGCGAAGGTAGCAGACCTCACGCGCCACCTAGATAAGGTCTTAGATAGTGCTGGGGAGGAGTCTGCTGTCTTGGTACATGTCGGTACCAATGACATAGGAAAATGTGGTAGGGAGGTACTGAAGGCTAAATTTTGGCTTTTAGGTAGGAAGTTGAAATCCAGAACTTCCAGGGTAGCGTTCTCCGAAATGCTTCCCATTCCACGCGCAGGACCCAAAAGGCAGGCAGAGCTCCGGAGTCTCAATGTATGGATGAGACGATGGTGCAAGGATGAGGGTTTTGGATTTTTTAGGAACTGGGGAATATTCTGGGGAAAGGAGGGGCTCTTCCAAAGGGATGGGCTTCACCTTAACCGGGATGGAACCAGGCTGCTGGCATTAACCTTTAAAAAGGAGATAGAGCAGCTTTTAAACTAGATAATATGGGAAAGCCGACAGTCGCACAAGAGCACATGGTGCAGAAGAATGTATCCTTGAAGGATACTACCAAAAGCAGAGAGGTTCCAAAAAAGAGTAAAGTAGCCCAAATGCCCTCGAGTATGCAGCAGACAGAGCTTAAAGATCCCAAATTACCCATGCCTACCAATAGCCAAATTAATATGAATAAAATACAGTCTCTAAAATGCTTGTATGCAAATGCTAGAAGTCTAAAAAATAAGATGGGAGAGTTAGAATATATAGCACTAAATGAGATGTTAGATATGATTGGAATCTCAGAGACATGGTGGAAGGAGGACAACCAGTGAAGACAGACGTGTGAAATTGAAAGGGGAGTAACTTGGAACTTCAAAGGACAAATGTGTGTAATTTTACAATCGTCCGACAAATAGCGAGGCGGTAGTGAGCCCTCAAATGGCGTCTGTGAGTGACACATGGTACAAACAACGAGCTGTAATTGAATTCTTGGTGGAGGAGAAAGAAAGTGTGAGAAACATTCACAAACGGTTGTGTGCTGTGTATGGAAGTTCTGTGGTAGATAGGAGCACCATTGGACGATGGGTGAATAGAGTAAAGGCTTCAGGAAGTGCTATAATGGAACTGGAAGATCGGCCGCGGTCTGGGCGTCCTGCCTCAGCCACCAGTCCAGACAAGTTGCAGCGTACTGATGACATTATTTGTGCGGATCGGCGCACCACAAGCCGGGAATTGTCCGTACAGCATTCCATCAGTAGAGGTAATGCAATAGCAATTATTGACTGTGGGATAAAGGCCTCCCCCTCAGCTTCAAAACACTCCAAAAAATCAGAGCAGATGTCTTTCCTTTAGCGTTTGTGTTCGGTTGTGAGACTTCGCGGAACCCATCTTGCACACACCTTTGAATATCCCAAAGAGTCAATAATTGCCATTGCACTACCTCTACTGACGGAAAGCTGTACGGACAATTCCCGACTCGTGATGCGCCGATCTGGACTGGTGGCTGAGGCAGGACTTTCTTTCTCCTCCACCAAGAATTCAATTACAGCTCATTGTTTGTACCGTGTGTCACTCACAGATGCCATTTGAAGGATCACTACCGCCTCGCTATTTGTCGGACGACTGTAAAATTACACACATGTGTCCTTTGAAGTTCCAAGTTACTACCCTTTCAATTTCACACCTCTATCTTCATTCTGGACTGAGAAAAAACATGTGGGGCAACTCATAAAAGAAGCAGTTGCAAAGGTTAAAGATTTACATCAAGCTTGGGTGTTGTTGAAAAATACCATCTTGGAAGCCCAGACCAGCTGTATTCCACGCTTTAAGAAAAGTAGAAGGAAGTCCAAAAAACTGCCAGCACGGTTTAAAGGTGAGATCAGAGAGGCTGTTATTGCCAAAAAAGCATCTCAGGAAATGGAAAAAAGAGCCAAACGACGAAACTTGGAAACAGCACAAGCACTGGCAAGTTAAATGCAAGGCATTGATAAGGCAGGCAAAGGGAGAATTTGAGAAGAAGCTTGCTGTGGAAGCAAAAACGCATAATAAAGACTTTTTCAAGTACATTCGTAGCAAAAAACCTGTGAGAGAGTCAGTTGGTCCATTAGATGATAGAGGGATTAAAGGGCACTAAGAGGCGACAAGGCGATAGCGGAGAGACTGAATGAATTCTTTGCTTTGATCTTTACTGAGGAAGATGTATGGATGATACCCATGACTGAAGTGGTATTTAAAGTTGCGGAAGAACTGAAGGGAAGATTATTACAACTATTAGATAAACTGAAGAGTAGCAAATCACCTGGGTCGGATGATATACATCCAAGGGTGTTGAAAGAACTGAAATATGAGATTGCAGACCTGCTATTAGTAATCTGTGAACTATCATTAAAATCATCTGTAATACCTGAAGATTGGAGGAAAGCGAACGTAACACCAATTTTTAAAAAGGGTTCCAGGGGTGATCTGGGAAACTATAGACCAGTGAGCCTGACGTCAGTGCCGTGAAAAATGGTAGAAACCATCATAAAGAACAAAATTGCTGAACAAGTAGATAGTCATGACTTAATGGGAGACAGCCAACAAGGCTTTAGACAAGGAAGATCTTGTCTTACTAATCTGTTATGTTTTTTTGAAGGTGTGACTAAATAGGAAGACAAAGGTGAGTCGGTTGATATAGTGTATTTGGACTTTCAGAAAGCCTTTGACAAGGTCCCTCATCAGAGACTTTTGGCAAAACTAAAGAGTCATGGGATAGGAGGCAGTGTACTATTGTGGATCAGGAACTGGTTAAAAGATAGAAAGCAGAGGGTGGGGCTAAATGGCAAATTTTCCCGATAGAGAAAGGTGAATAGTGGTGTACCCCAGGGATCTGTGCTGGGTCCGCTGCTTTTTTACATATTCACAAATGACCGGGAAAAGGGACTAACGAGTGAGGTTATCAAATATGCAGATGACACAAAACCCAAGAGGATTGTGGAAAATTGCAAGAGGATCTTGATAAATTGGAAGAATGGGCATCAAAATGGCAGATGAAATTTAATGTGGACAAGTGCAAAGTTATGCACCTAGGGAAGAACAACCCAAACTATGGTTACACGATGCAAGGTTTCACATTAGACCACCACCCAGGAAAAAGATTTAGGCGTCATTGTGGATAACATGTTAAAACCCTCGGCCCAGTGTGCAGCGGCGGCCAAGAGAGCAAATAGAATGCTAGGTATCATAAGGAAAGGAATGGAAAATAAAACAAAGGATATTATAATGCCTCTATATCGTTCCATGGTGAGACCGCACCTTGAATATTGTGTGCAATTCTGGTCGCCGTATCTTAAAAAGGATATAGCGTTATTAGAAAAGATTCAGAGAAGAGCCACCAAAATGGTAAAGGGGATAGAAGGATACCCCTATGAAGAAAGGCTAAAAAGGTTAGGGCTCTTTAACCTGGAAAAGAGACGGCTGAGGGGAGATATGACAGAAGTCTATAAATTAATGAACGGAGTGGAACAGGTAAACGTAGATCGATTGTTTACGTTATCAGAATATAGAAAGAGTAGGGGACGTGCAATGAAGCTACAAAGTAAACTATTTAAGACTAATAAAAGAAAATATTTTTTCACTCAACGTGCAATCAAACTCTGGAATTTGTTTGGTTTTTCTTTTGTTACATTGCTAGCTCTCCGACTGGGAGCTCTTAAAAGGGTTTTGTGTATATTTTTTAAAGCAAGGTTAATTTCATTTTTGCTGTTTTAGGGGAACTTTACTTGAGCACAGTAGATTGCTGAACTCTGTAACCTCCTCAGGTTCAGGAACTGCTAACACCTAATCAGGAGTTAGTGGGCCTGTTTCCTGAGTGCAGTTGAAGCCTGCATAAAAAGGCTCCTTTGCCCTGCCCTTTTGAGGCTTTCTTAACCAGGGCTCCACACATCAAACAGTAAGTAAGGATTTGAGGGTTTCTTTGTTTGGTTTTTCTTTTGTTACATTGCTAGCTCTCTGACTGGGAGCTCTTAAAAGGGTTTTGTGTATATTTTTTAAAGCAAGGTTAATTTCATTTTTGCTGTTTTAGGGGAACTTTACTTGAGCACAGTAGGTTGCTGAACTCTGTAACCTCCTCAGGTTCAGGAACTGCTAACACCTAATCAGGTGTTAGTTCCCTCCCTACCCACCCCGACTCCCACCCACCCCTAGTGAGCAGTCTTGCTTTATAGGGCACCTCCCCCTTTAACAAATCACAGTGAATTGGACCAGCACATTTTGAATATAATTAAAGAGATTTAACTGCTTTTTCTCTGAAAGGACAGCTGCGAAACCAGCTGGTACTTGGTAGATCTCTCTCTTTTGCTTTAACAGATACCTAAGCTCCACAAACAGAACAATGGCTGGGAAAAAATCGTATTGCTAAAGCTGTTGCCCCCGTTACAGCTTCTGCCTCGGTCCAGACAGAGGTCCTATTGCCAGTTGAAGAACCGGTTCCATGTGCAGGGTGCCTGCATGCTGAAGCTCTGAGGAAACAAGTGGAGGAACTCAGAGAGGAGGTGGCGAGGCTGAGGAGCATTCAAGACAGTGAGAAGTACATTGATGAGATGCTTCTTGCAGCAACCAGGCTCTCCAGCACAGGAGAAGATGGGTGCCAACAGAATGTCGATGGTTGGACAAAAGTCACCAGAGCCTGCAAAATCACCAATCCAACTTCTCCAGCCCTTGAATTGAAGAACCATTATGCAGCCCTGGAAGTAGAGGAGGTGAAAGCATCCCTGGAAAGGGAAGAACCAGAGTTCAAGTACCCCATAGTTGCAGAATCAGTGACCAGAAGGAAACGAAGGGTAGTGGTGGTTGGAGACTCTCTTCTGAGGGGTACTGAGGCGTCCATCTGCCGACCAGACTTGATGTCCAGAGAGGTATGCTGTCTGCCTGGTGCCAAGATCCAAAATGTTACGGAGAGTTTTCCGAGACTCATCAAGCCCACTGACTATTACCCAATGTTGCTAATCCATGTTGGAACAAATGATACTGCCAGGTATACCTCGGAACGTATCAAAAGTGACTTCATGGCTCTGGGACAGAGGGTGAAGCAGGTAGGTGCACAGGTGGTGTTCTCTTCAATCCTCCCTGTTGAGGGTAAAGGCCAAGGCAGAGAGGCTCGCATCCTGGAGATTAATGCATGGCTGCGTGGATGGTGTCTTCGAGAGCGTTTTGGTTTCCTAGACCATGGGATGCTGTTCCAAGGGTTGCAGAGCAGAAATGGCATCCATCTGTCCAAGAAAGGTCAACGCATCTTTGGTAGTAGATTGGCTAATCTACTGAAGAGGGCTTTAAACTAGATTCGTTGGGGATGGGAGAAGAAAGCCCTCAGGTAAGTGAAAGCCCCCAGGTAAGTGATACATTAAATACCTTTATGGAAATGGGTAACAGGGGTAACATATGGAAAGCAGTGTGTATTAATGCCCATAGCATGGGAAATAAGATCTCTGAAGTTGAAGCTTTGGTGGGAGTGGCTGACTTGGATTTAGTGGCAGTTACAGAAACATGGTTCACAGAAAACCATGACTGGGATGTAACTATACCTGGCTATACTTTATTCAGAAAGGACAGGGTAGGAAGAAGGGGAGGAGGAGTGGCACTATATGTAAAAACTACTATTAAAGCTTTGGAATTACAGAGCTTAAAAGGGAGAGAGGAGGCATTGTGGGTTAAACTAGAAAGAGGGAAAGAGAAATCTATTTGCATTGGTGTGCTATACAGACCTCCCTCACAAGAGGAAGAGGTGGACAGAGAGTTAATTGAAGACATACGCAGCATTGCTAGGAAAGGGGAAGTGCTACTGCTAGGAGATTTCAATATGCCAGATGTTGATTGGCACATTCCTGCTGCAGTATCATCTAGGAGTAAGGAGATCCTGGATTCTCTACAGGGAGAACTATTCAGGCAATTGGTAACAGACCCCACACGTGAAGGGGCCATACTGGACTTGGTGCTTACCAATGGTGAAAGTGTTTCTGATGTTGTAGTGGGAGATCATTTTGCATCCAGTGATCACCAGATGATGTGGTTCAGTATTAGGACTAGGGCTGTTAGAATCCATTCCAAGGTGAAGATCTTAGACTTTAGGAAGACTAACTTTGCGAAGATGGGCCAATACCTCAGGGAGTCGTTAGTGGGATGGGAACAGCTGGGGGATGTAGAAAAACAGTGGGCAAAACTGAAAGGGGGTATTTTAAAGGCAACCAAGCTTTTTGTTAAAAAGGTAAATAAAGGCAAAAGGAACAGGAGACCGCTATGGTTTTCGAAGGAAGTAGCTGAAAAAGTGAAGAAAAAGAGGGAGGCCTTCATGAAATACAAGAGATCACAGAGAGAGGAAGACAGGCATCTGTATTTGGAAAAACTTAGAGAAGCTAGCAAAGTAGTCAAGAAGGCAAAGATTCAAAAGGAGGAGGAAATAGCCAATGCAATAAAATGGGGGGGGATAAGACATTTTTCAGATATATTAGTGAGAAGAGGAAGGGCAAAAGTGGTATTGTCAGACTCAAGGGTGCAGGGGGGGAATATGTAGAAGCTGATAAGGATAAAGCGGAATTGCTTAACAAATATTTTTGTTCTGTGTTCACAGATGAAGAACCAGGAGCAGGACCTCCAGAAAACACCCACAAATAAGAACAGAAGCGAGGGACATCTTGAACAATTTTCAGAAGACTGTGTTCGTGGGAAACTAGCTCAACTTAAAGTAGACAAAGCGATGGGACCGGATGGGATACACCCTAGAATACTGAGGGAACTTGGGGACGTTCTAGCAACTCCACTGACTGACCTTTTCAATGCCTCGTTGGAGTCGGGAGTGGTGCCAAAGGACTGGAGAGAGGCTCATGTGGTGCCTTTACACAAAAGCGGTAGTAAGGATGTGGTTGAAAACTACAGGCCGGTTAGTTTAACTTCAGTGGTGAGTACATTAATGGAAACGCTGTTGAAAGAGAAAATAGTGAGGTTTCTGGAGTCCAGCGGATTACAGGATCCGAGGCAGCATGGATTCACCAGAGGCAGGTCTTGTCAGACAAATCTGATTGATTTCTTTGACTGGGTGACCAGGGAGTTGGACCGAGGGAGAGCTCTAGATGTGGTGTATTTAGATTTCAGTAAAGCCTTTGACACTGTTCCTCACAGGCGACTTATAAACAAACTGAGCACCCTAGGGATGGACCCTAAAGTTACTGCTTGGGTTAGAAATTGGCTGGGTGGGAGGCGACAAAGAGTACAAGTAAATGGAGCTCACTCTGAGGAGAAGGATGTTACCAGTGGTGTGCCCCAGGGATCTGTCCTTGGTCCGATTCTTTTTAACATCTTTGTTAGTGATATAGCGGAAGGGCTGTCGGGTAAGGTTTGCCTCTTTGCGGATGATACCAAAATCTGCAATAGAGTAGACACCCAGGAAGGTGTAGATAACATGAGGAGGGATCTAGCTAAGCTTGAAGAATGGTCTAGAATATGGCAACTGGGATTTAATGTTAAAAAATGTAAGGTCATGCATTTGGGCTGCAGCAATCCAAGGGAGCAATACAGTATAGGAGGTGAAGTACTTTTGTCCACTAAAGAAGAGCGGGACCTAGGCGTAGTTGTGTCCGATGATCTTAAAGTAGCTAAACAGGTAGAAAAGGCGACGGCAAAAGCTAGAAGGATGCTTGGGTGCATACGGAGAGGAATGGCTAGCAGAAAAAAGGAGGTGATAATGCCTCTGTATAAGTCTTTGGTGCGACCTCATTTGGAGTATGGTGTGCAATTCTGGAGACCGCACCTTCAAAAGGATGTGAACAGGATGGAGTCAGTGCAGAGGGTTGCTACTAAGATGATTAGTGGTCTTCATTATAAAGCATATGAGGACAGACTTAAGGATCTTAATATGTACACCTTAGAGGAAAGGCGGGATAGAGGTGATATGATTGAGATGTTTAAATACCTCCGTGGCATAAATGTTCAGGGAGAGAGCCTCTTTCAATTGAAAGCAAGTTCTGCGACGAGGGGACATGGGATGAGGGTGAAGGGAGATAGATTCAGGAGTGATATGCGGAAATATTTCTTTACGGAAAGAGTAGTGTATCCGTGGAATAGTCTCCCAGTGGAGGTGGTAGAGATGAGGACAGTAACTGAATTCAAAAAAGCATGGGACCAACACAGAGGATCTCTAAAGGTAAAAAGTGGACTGTTGTAGTTGTTGTTATGGAAGGACAGACTAGATGGGCCTTGTGGTCTTTTTCTGTCATCATGTTTCTATGTTTCTATGTTACTGGAGGATGTAGTAAAGGCTGTTAGTGTAGCTGGGTTTAAAATAGGTTCTGACAAGTTCCTGGAGGAAAGGTCCATAAACCATTATTAAGAAGAGACCCAGGATATCAATGCTTGACCCAGTACAAGCACTGTGGAACCTGTGTCTTTTGGGGATCTGCTAGGTATGTATGGCCTAGATTGGCCACTGTTGGAAACAGGATACTGGGCTTGATGGACCTTGGTTGGACCCAGTATGGCATACCTTATGTCCTTATCTTCTTAACTTGGAGGAAACCGATGCATGCTAAACTGTCCTTCCATGTGCTTGCTTCAGGAGCTGAGTCACAGGTGAATTTAAAAAGTCTGCTCACTGCCCTCTACCCTTGGTGCTCTAGATGACTGTCTCGTTTGCCTAATTGAAGCACCAACCCTTGAACAGGATGTTTATGGAAAAAGACTTTTTCAAGTACATTCGTAGCAAAAAACCTGTGAGAGAGTCAGTTGGACCATTAGATGATAGAGGGGTAAAAGGGGCACTAAGAGGGGTCAAGGCCACCATAGCAGAGAGACTGAATGAATTCTTTGCTTTGGTGTTTCCTGAGGAAGATGTAGGGATGCTACCTATGACTGAAATGGTATTTAAAGGAGATGCTGCGGAAGAATTGAAAGAAATATTGATACAACAGGAAGATGTATTACAATTATTTGATAAACGGAAAAGTAGCAAATCACCTGGATAGATGGTATACATCCGAGGGTGTTAAAAGAACTGAAATATGAGATTGCAGATCTACTATTAGTAATCTGTCTACTATCATTAAAATCATCTGTAATACCTCAAGATTGTTAGGATGGCCAATGTAACGACAATTTTTAAAAAGGGTTCCAGGAGTGATCCAGGAAACTGCAGACTGGTGAGCCTGACGTCAGTACTGGGAAAAATGGTGAAAACCATCATAAAGAACAAAATTATTGAACATGTAGTTAGTCACGGCTTAATGGGAGAAAGCCAACATGGCTTTAGCCAAGGAAGTTCTTGTCTTACTAATTTGTTATGTTTTTTGAAGGTGTGAATAAACAGACAAAGGTGAGTCAGTTGATATACAGCGTAGTGTATCTGGACTTTCATAAAGCCTTTGACAAGGTCCCTTATGGGAGACGTTTGGCAAAATTAAAAAGTCATGGGATAGGAGGCAGTGTACTATTATGGATCAGGAACTGGTTAAAAGATAGTAAGATGAGGGTAGGGCTAAATGGCCAATTTTCCCAATGGAGAAAGGTGAATAGTGGAGTACCCCAGGGATCTGTGCTGGGTGTGCTGCTTTTTAACATTTTCATAAATGACCTGGAAATGGGAATAACAAGTGAGGTTATCAAATTTGCAGATGACACAAAACTATTCAAAGTTGTTAAAACCCATGAGGATTGTGGAAAATTGCAAGAGGATCTTGATAAATTGGAAGACTGGGCATCAAAATGGCAGATAAACTTTAATGTGGACAAGTACAAAGTTATGCAGCTAGGAAAGAAAAACCCAAACTATGGTTACACGATGCAAAGTTCCACATTAGGAACCACCACCCAGGAAAAGGATTTAGGCGTCATCATGGATAATATGTTAAAACCGTCCACCCAGTGTGTAGCGGTGGCCAAAAGAGCAAATAGAATGCTAGGTATCATAAGGAAAGGAATGGAGAATAAAACAAAGGATATTATAATGCCTCTGTATCGTTCCATGATATGACTGCATCTTGAATATTGTGTGCAATTCTGGTCGCCGTTTCTTAAAAAGGATATAGTGTTATTAGAAAAGGTACAGAGAAGAGCCACCAAAATGGTAAAGGGGATGGAAGGATACCCCTATGAAGAGAGGATAAAAAGGTTAGGGCTCTTCAATCTTGAAAAGAGACGGCTGAGGGGAGATATAATAGAAAGACTAGGGGGCATGCAATGAAGCTACAGGGTAACCTGTTTAAGACTAATAAGAGGAAATATTTTTTCACTCAACGTGTAATCAAACTCTGGAATTTGCTACTGGAGGATGCAGTAAAAGCTGTTAGTGTAGCTGGGTTTAAAAAATGTTTGGACAGGTTCCTGGAGCAAATGTCCATAAATCATTAAAGTGGACCCAGAATATCCACTGCTTGCCCCAGTAGAAGCACTGTGGAACCTGTGTCTTTTGGGGAAACTGCTAGGTACTTGTGACCTAGATTGACCACCGTTGGAAACAGGATACTGGGCTTGATGGACCTTGGTCTGACCCAGTATGGCATATCTTATGTTCTTATCTAATCATATCTCCTCTATCCCTCCTCTCCTCCAGAGTGTACATATTTAGGTCTTCAAGTCTCTTTTCATAAGTCTTCTGACGCAGGCTCTAAATCATTTTGATCACCTTCCTCTGAACAGTTTCCAGCCTTTTTATGTCCTTTGTGAGATATGGTCTCCAAAACTGAATACAGTATTGCAAGTGAGGCCTCACCAGTGACTTGTACAGTAGCATTAGTACTTCTTCCTTTCTGCTGGCAATTCCTCTCTATAGGCAACCCAGCATCCTTCTGGCTTTTGCCACTGCTTTGTCACACAGTTTTGCTACCTTGAGATCCTCAGAAACAATCACTCCAGGATCCTTCTCCTGGTCTGTGCACACCAACCTCTCCCCCCCCCCCCCATCACATATAATTCCCTTGGATTTCTGCATTCCAAGTGCATGACACTGCACTTCTTCACATGAAATCGTAACTGGCAAGCATTAGACCATTCTTCCAGCTTTTGTAGATTTTTCCTCATGTTATCCACTCCCTCAGGAGAGTCCACTCTGTTGCAAATTTTCATGTCATCTGTAAAAAGACAGACTTTTCCATTCAGTCCTTTAGCAATATCACTCACAAATACATTGAACAGCACAGGTCCCAGGATCGAACCCTGGGGCACACCGCTAATCACCTTCCTTTCATCCGAGTGAGTTCCATTTACAGTCCCTTTCTGTCGTCTGTCAGTCAACCAATTTCTGATCCAGTTCACCACCTTGGGTCCCATCCCCAAGCTGTTGCGTTTATTGATAAGCCTCCTATGAGGAACAGTATCAAAGGCTTTAATGAAACCTAGGTAGATCACATCCATTGCATGCCCTTGATCTAGTTCTCTGGTCACCCAGTCAAAGAACTCAATCAGATTTGTTTAGCAAGATCGTCCTTTGGTAAAACCATGTTGCCTCGGATAATGCAATCTGTTGGTTTTATAGAAGTCCACTATCGCTCTTTCAGAAGCATCTCCATTACTTTTCCCGCCATCAAGGTAAGGCTTACTGAAGTTTGTCACTTCTTCCCTACTGCCACTTTTATGAAGAGGTACCACATCAGCCCTTCTCCAGTCCTGTCGAACGTCTCTATTAAAAACATCCTTTAACAGCCCTGTAAGAACTTTTCTGAGCTCTTTCAATATCCTGGGGTATATCTCATCTGGTCCCATGGCCTTACCCACTTTGTTTTGCAAGCTGCTCTAACACATCATCTTCTGTGAATGGTGTGGTATCTACTCCATTCCCATTTGTATATTTGTCAATCACAGGTGGCCCTTCTCTAGGATTTTCTCTAGTAAAAACAGAGCAGAAGTATTTGTTTAGCATTGTTGTATATTCAAAAATAAAAGCAGGGAAAAGTCCTCAGTGTTGTTCCACTTTATAAGCATAAGTGAGTCTTTGCTTAGCTTAAGGGACTTTTCCTCATTGGTCTGAAAACCCCCTTATTAGCTCATTACTTTATTTTGGTTCATTATTTTATTTGAATAGAATGCCTATGCTCTTAAATCATTTCATCAACTTATTACTATATCATTTGAAAGTGTCTTCCACTTATCTTAAAATTATCTTCCAGCCAACATCTTCACAGTCAATGTGGTCACCTTTCACTAAAAAAAAGCTGTATCAGAAGTGTGCCAACAGTTATCAAGGCTGTAGAGATAATTTGTTTCAATGTAGAACTTAATGCACTATTGTTTGGTATTTTCAACAGGAACAGGATACACTGTTGCTCAGAAAGTCTTAAGGAAACAGCCACGTGATCCTCCAAGATGACGCGTGCATTAAGTTGTACGTTGAAACACCAATCAATTGTATGTACATTCACACCATCACTAGTACTGCTACAATCCCTACTACTGCTCATATGATAAATGTGTCAAGGACCACATTAGGCAAGACAGACAACACAACAGCTGCAAAGTAGAATATGCATGGTGGAATGGCACAGGAACACATCATTAGAGAGCAGGGAACCAGGAGGGTAGGATCCAACAGCAGCCCCGAGGAGGTGAGTCTGTAGTACAGAATGGAAAAGGACCAGAGATTACATCAGAGGTACCAACACACATAGTCAGTCATAGCCATGACAAGCAGCAAGGTGTGAAGATATACATCCGGAGCTGACAATGGTAGGGAAGAGCACAGATAGTTGCGATTTGCTAGAAGAGCGGTGTGCAGAGGGGACTTGTAGGGAGACCTTGGAGAGGAAAGGTAGTGAGTACCAGCACAATGAGGGCATGTATTGGTCATTGGGTGAAATGTGACCTGCATACAGACATGGACAGGGAGCCACGGATGTGACTCAAGAAGGCAGGTAATATGACCAATTCGAGACTGCTGGACAATGAGGAGTGCAGCTGAATCCTGAACAGACTGATGGTACGAGACATGACACATGGGACCAGCTGCAAGGAGGGAATTTCACTTGTGTAAGACAGCAATGGACTCAAGAGGAGAACCATGTCATAGTAATGTTGTCAGTAAGGAAGGCCTGAATTGCACGGATATGCCAGAGGAAGAAGCAACAGGTTATAGCTATCAGTTGCATGTGTGTGCAGAAGGTGAGCGAGGAGTGCATTACAACCCAAAGGTTGTGAGCTGAGGAAATGGTGACGAGCACAGCATGTTCCATAGGAATGCAGAAAGGGGAGAGGTGGGATTAGCAGCCAAGATGAGAGGCTCTTGTTAGCTCATGTGCAAAACAATCTGTACAGAGACATGCAGCCAGCTATGTCAGCTAGGCCGGCAGTGATATGGGCCTGGATTTCTGGAGCAAATACCATGTCAGAGAGGTAAATCTGACAGTCATCAGCACAACAGTGGTACAGAAAACCATGGAAGGAGCTCAGTGAACCCTAGGATAGCGCATGGAGAGGGTAAAGAGTAGTCCCATAGCCATGGACAATGTGGTAGTGTAGCCTAGGTAGCGGGTGCCCCCCTGCTATGTGACTGTACAACATATAACTATGACATGGCATGTGAAGCCACATTTACTGAACATGTACTGATGGATAACTTTTGTTTATGCAGTGCAACGGCAGCAGGAAGCTCCATAGGGGCCTTCAGGAGGCCAGGACTGCCCTGCATAGGACAGCTCTGGCACAGCTACACACCATTGCAGCACACCATTGCAGCACACCATTGCAGCAGCAGGAGGCCAGCTCTAGCTCCACCATCTCCAGCGCTACATCCTCCACATCTGGGAGCTCAAGGCATCAGCAGCAAGGGGGTTCCGAGGCTGGTGAGGAAGAGGAGGAAGGAGAAGAGGAAGAGGAGGAAGAGGAAGGAGGAGAGGAAGAAGAGAAGGAGGAGGGAGGAGAAGAAGAGGAGAAGGAAGACATGGAAAAGAAGGAGAAGGAGGAGGAAGAGGACAAAGGGGATGAGGAAGAGGAGGAGGCAGACAGTGAAGAGCTGGAAGATAGAGGAAACCAGGAGTAAATGAAGGAGATTCATGATGGCATGACTGCAGTACCAGGAGGGTGGCCAACCAGTTGGTCCTGTGGCTGAAGTGCCACCAGCAGCCATTATAAAGGTGGAGGCAGGGGAGGCTGCAGATGCAGAAGAGCTACCATTGTGCCATCCCACCCCTTCAAGGGTCTGACACTCCACAACAGTACCAATAGTGCCACACACACAGGGGGAGGCCCATTTGGGATTGGGCAGCCAGACACCGCCACAGCCCCACCACCGGACACCTTAGAAGCACCATCCCACCCCATCAACTCTGTGCCATCTCAGGGTGTAAGTCAGGTTATGGGGGAGCTGCTTGTGGACATCTGCAAAGGTTATCCCTCCCTCCCCTACCTATATTTGCATCAGCAAGCTTGCAACACTTCACTGATGGATGACAGGCCTCATCTACATAGACACCATATCAGGGATTCACACTGGTCCACTCCCAGGGGTGGGTCAAGGTGTCCACACCGGCAGACAGCCAGGAGCCCCATGGGGACTATTGCATATTCAGCCTTGTTGGGCAGCCGAATATGACAGCCCCCGAGATGAACCCCCCCAATGGCCAGACACTGCATGAGTGTGCCATGACAGCATGAAATGGTGGTTGGCATGCTGCATCCTCTTAGACAATACTACTACTACTACTACTACTACTACTGATCATATATATGGCGCTACAAGGCATATGCAGCACTGTACAGACACATGTAAAAGACAGTCCCTGCTCATCAGAACTTACAATCTAGTCAAGACAGACAAGACAGCAGCTCTGGATAAGGATACATCTAGAAGAATGGTATGGAAAAACATAGGAGATTAAGCGGGCATATGTTCTGTGCGAGTGTAGGCAGTTATATGGCAGCTCCCTCACACCTCCCTGTTTTGGTGACCTTGCGCAATCATCACTGTCTGTGCCTGTGCTGCCATTGCTTCATGAATCCCACACCCTTGTATGCAGTCTATCACTGGCAGTTGGATGTGCCCTTGGATCAGCCAGGTTGTGTCCTGTCTTTCAGTGCACAAGGTCATAGGTTCAAGACTCACCCTTGGATATTGTGATCAGACAGAGCTCTACTGCCAGTTGTGCCCTGTCTTGTGATGTATAGCCATGCACATGCCCTGGTCCTCTTCTGCCCCCAGATTCTACTGAAGATTATTCAACAGAGACTACAACCATACCTGGAACAGGAACTACCTGAAGTGCAAGCAGGGTTTAGGAAAGGGCAGGGAACAAGAGACATCATCGTGGATGTGAGATGGATCCTTGAAAAGATTAAAGAATACTAAAAAGATATCTATTTGTGCTTTATCGACTATAGCAAGGCTTTTGACTGTGTAAACCATGAGAAACTCTGGGCCACATTAAGAAGCATGGGTATACTAGAATACCTGATCATTCTCTTGCACAATCTGAACATTGATCAAGAAGCAACAGTTCAAACGGAACAAGGAGAAACAGAATGGTTTAAAATAAGCAAAGGTGTAAGACAAGGCTGCATACTTTCCCCCTACCTGTTTAATTTATATGCAGAACAAATCATCAGAGAGGCAGGACTGTATGAAGACAACAGAGGTGTGAATACTGGTGGAAGACTCATCAACAACCTATGCTGATGATACCACATTACTGGTTGAAAGTGAAGATGATCTGAAACATTTGCTTCTCATGATCAAAGAACATAGTCTCAAAATGGACCTGCACCTTAACGCAAAGAAGACGAAGATCATAACAACTGGCAAAATCAACAAGTTCGTCATTGAAGGAGAAGAAATTGAAATCGTGGACAACTTTAACCTACTTGGATCAATTACACAGGTACACTACCAAAAAACTGCCTCCAGTTTTGCAACTGATTCCTATAGATTTTGGGGTGCTGAATCCAGGAAAAATAGCCAAAATGTTCCATCACGTCACGTTTTCTTGCAAAATTAGATTTCTTACCCATATAAGGAATGTTCACATAATTTCTTTTTAGCCGACTGCAGTTTATTTTCTTGGCCCAAAATAAAGGTTGTAATGGTTAACTAACTAGAAACACTCCCTCATGATATTTTAGAGTGTTTTGTATTCATTTTATACATTAACAGGACAATTGGGAGGCAGGGGGCTAAATCCAGTACTCGCGCTGGTGCATGTTCTTTCCTGTTCGCCTCGCCTCGTTCGCTCGCTCAAACACGGTGGTTGCGACATGAACGTTCCTGTCAAATTTCAGTTTCTTGCAAGTTCATTATTACCTTTTGTTTGCTCAGTCGTAATCCAGCTTTATTCCGAAGTGGTTCACTACAGTTGTAGTTTGCAGTACTGTGTATTTGTGATGGCTCACAGAGCCAGAGGTTGCGTCAACTCTCCGGACAGTTTTTGTTTTATTTGTGGGGAATATACCGTGAAAAAGCGGCAGAGGAACATTTCTGCATTTATTAAAAAAGTATATTTCGCCTATTTCGGTTTGAAGTTAGGCGATCAAGACAAACCGTGGGCTCCTCACAAAGTGTGCAAGACATGTGAGGAAGATCTACGCTTATGGATGAAAGGTAAAAAACAAGCATTTCGTTTCAGAATACCTATGATGTGGCGTGAACAAAGAGACCACAGCAGTGACTGCTATTTTTGCTCTTGCATTGTGAAGGGATACAACTTAAAAAATAAGAACGTAATAAGTTACCCCAACCTTCCCTCAGCAATTAGGCCTATGCCTCATAGCAACAAAGTACCTGTGCCTGAACCACCAAAATCTTTGGGTCATATTTGTGTGGAAGGTTCTGATCATGATGAGACTCATCAGATGGCTTTTCCCGATGAGTCCAGTACTTCCGAGTTTGAAACTGAACCAGATCCGAAACCTGAACTTTTCTCTCAAGCTGAATTGAATGATTTAGTCCGGGATTTAGGACTCCCAAAAGATGCTGCCCAACTGCTAGGTTCTCGGCTTAAACAGAAAAATCTATTGTCACCAGGAACAACTTTTTATTGGTACCGCAACCGCGAGACACAATTTTTGAAGTATTTCAGCAAAGAGGAAGATTTGGTATTTTGCAACGATATATACGGAGTGATGGAAAAGTTTAAACTCAAGTATGATCCTGCTGAATGGCGGCTGTTCATTGATTCGTCAAAAGACAGCATAAAAGGTGTTCTTCTTCATAATGGCAACACATTCGCTTCAGTTCCTATTGCTCACTCTGTTATTCTCCAAGAAAAATACGAGAATTTGGCCCTGATTCTTCAGAAGATTCATTATGATGAGTTTTAAGTGTTAAGTGCAGACAATTTTGCTACCATCACAGTGTGTTTTGTTGACATTACTCTATTCTTATGTGCTGCCTTGTTACAATTTTCTTTATTCTTATTTGAATAACTACTAAACAATTAGTATAAAGAATTCATCCAAGAAACTTTTATCTCGATCGCACTCAATCTGAAACGTTCACCTCAAACTGCTAACCCAATGTAGCAAATAATCTGTACGTGATGGAGCAAATTGGTTACCAGATTTGGATTCAGCGCACCAAAAAACGTAAAAATCAATCGAAACATTAGAGGCAGTTTAAAAAAAAAATTTTTTAGTGTACCTGTGTTATCAATAAAGAAGCAACAAGCAGTCAAGAAATCTAACGACGCATTGCTCTTGGCAGAATGGCTATGAAAGACCTAGACAAGATTCTCAAGAGCAGAGATGTCTCTCTCCATACAAAGATTCGACTTGTTCAAGCCATGGTATTTTCAGTAACATCATATGGATGTGAAAGCTGGACAGTGAAATAGATAGACAGGAAGAAAATTGATGCCTTTGAATTAAGGTGCTGGTGGCGAATACTGCGTATAACATGGACTGCCCGAAGAACAAATCAGTCAGTACTAGAGGAGATCAAACCTAAGTTTTCTTTAGAAGCTCAGAGGACAAGGCTTCGACTTTCATACTTTGGACACATCATGCAAAGAGAGAGATCATTGGAGAAAGACATCATGCTTGGGACGATAGAAGGTCAACGCAAAAGAGGAAGGCCAGCCATGAGATGGATCGATACAATAATAGCAGATACGGGTACCAGTCTATCAACAATGAGCCGCCTGACTGAAGACCGAACACAATTTAAGACAACTATCCAGAGGGTCGCCATGAGATGACACCGACTCAATGGTACTTAACAACAATAAGAAGGGGGAAGAGTGGGAGGGGAGGCCAGGGTTGGGTAAAGAATCCTAGGAAACCTGTGGGGGGAGGTCAAAGGCAAATTGGAATAGATGTTTTTTTTAAGGAGAATTTAAACTTGGGATATAAAGATTCGAGATGGATATCAGCAGGGAGAGAGTTCCAAAGGTGGGGCTCCAGGAAGTAAAAAAGCTGCATAGCTGACACACTTACAGGGTTGCCATGTAACCGAGTGGCAGGAAGGAAAGGGCTACAGAGGTCAGGCTATACATCTGCATGGCTGACATATGACCCCCACTATCCCATACATTCTGCTTGGTTCGAGCTGCTGTCAACAACTGGGGATCTGCAGTTTAAAATGCTGTCTTGATGCAGAACCATGGAATTTTTCAGTTCAAAATGGAGCACTTTGTTGAGGAAGAAGACAGCTGAGATTTGAGGTTGCACAGTCCATTTCAGTAACTATAGCATTCCCGCCCCCCCCCCTCATTCCCCTGAGGGGGGCATCTGAAGTACCCAGGTGTCAGTGGTAATACTGGGTCACCGGAGGACAAAGAATGTGAGATGTCCCCCTATGTGCTGTGGTTCTTGACCTCCCATGGGCAAAGGGGCTATGCCCTGAGAGTCAACCTCCCCCCCCCCCTCCAGGCTGCAGCACAGGTGCTGTCTGGGGTTTGGGGACTTTAGGCCTATGGGGCTCTACCCCTGGCCCTTGGCCAGCTGCCCCTGCAGGGGAGCTTGATAGGACTGATAGGCCTGATGTTGGAGGTAAGTTCCGTAGACCTTCTTCTTCAGGTAGAAGGACATTTTCCCCCAAAGTCTTCCGTCGGAAAGGATCAGCAGTCTTCTGAGAGAGCCTGATTCTAGTCATCAGCTCGGTCTCCAGCTTGGTGGCCTTGTCCATCATGGGCTTGCTGAAGAGATTTTCCTCTCGGTAGGGGACATCAACCAATTTGTCCTGAACCCATTGCTCCAGGTCTGAAGACTGTAGCCATGCCAGGCTGCGGGCACTAATGCCCACCGTAGCCACTCTAGCCAAAGACTTGAAGCCATCATAGGCCGCTTGAGTCACATATTTGGAGCACTCCTTGACCATGGTCACAAGGCCCCAGAAGTGCTGGAGGTGGTCATTGGACAGCCCAACTGAGAACCCGGCAAGCTCCTTCACCAGGTCTCTCAAGTACATGCCCAAATACAGCTGATAAGCCTGGATATGGGCCATGAGCATCAAGCCCTGGAAAGTCCATGGTTCAGGCCTCTCGGCCCAGGGGCACCAAGAGTGCATCTTCAGGCTCTTGATCCGGTGCATGACCGATTCCACCATGTTGTGCAGTAGTTGAGTTTTCTCGAAGCCGGGGCTCATGCGGACCCGATACATGGAATCGAGCCACTTACTTGCAATGGGAACTGTAACCGGGACTTCCCACTTCCTGAAAAGAATGAACTCCAAGATAGGAGGCACCAGCACTGTTATGGCCTCCTTGGGAGGAGAGTCATACTGAAGTATGTCCAGGTCTTCTGCCCAAGGCTTCTCTTTAGCTTTAATGGTGAAGACGAGGGCCTTGCTCATGTCCTGGACAAAGTCCAGGAAGGAGAGGTCCTCTGGGAGGACCTCTGATGCTCCTGAGTAGGAGAGGGGTCTGACAGAACATCCTGATGCCAAACGGTATCGGGGGCTCATTGTCCGACTCCCATTCTGAATCAGAATCAGAAGGGAGCTTGAAGCGCCAGCAGAAATCGCACCAGTGTGCAAGCAGGGTGAGGTCGGCAGCTGGGATTCCTGGCAGTCGGACCCTGAAGCACTCGGTGGAGAAACCCGAGGCTCGGATTGAGACTGGGATCGGTCATCGGAATCGGCCCACAGAGCATGCCATTCTAGGACAGACTGGATCTCTTCCAGAGAGGCCCTAGCAGTGGAGGGGCCCATAGCTGGCCCTGAAGAACCAAAGGTAACCAGGACTGGGAACTTCTGGCTTGCCAGGAAGGCAGCAAGGCTGCATTCCAGGGATGCCATTCTGGCCTCGAGGTCCAAAGACTCTGCAGCCACAGGCATGGGCACTGAGGGTATCAGTCCCGATGCCGGTTCCCTCAGTGGAGCCTCACCAATGGTGATCACCTCTGCAGCTTGAGGACAATCCTCTAAGGGGGTGGAAACCACTTCCCACCAAGGCAGCTTCAAGGGCCGCTCCTAGTCCTTACCCTCAGAATCCTGTCGAGAGCTGCAGTGCTGATGCTCACGAGTCTTACCCACGGTACCGACATCGCCCCCGACACGGACTTGGAAGAAGTCTGTTCCTTCCGGGTCTGCACTCCACAGACAGTTGCTGGTCCAGTGATCCGTGACTTCGGGGCTCTGAGTGAGCTCAGCAACTGTTAGGATTCGAGTCCTCTGTGTCTGCCCTCGAGAGTGTTGACTCCGAAGCTAATGATGGGCCAAGGCCGAGGACTTGGGGCAAAACAGTGTCTCTTTCTGCCTTTCATGATTCTTATGCTCCTTGCTCGTCATCTGAAAACAGAGCGGGCAAGAAGAGGCTTGATCAGCCCCGAGGCATGGAAGGCAGTAATTTTGGTAGTCCGTGATGGTCATGGTCCTGCCACAATTGGTGCACTTCTTAAAACCACTAATTGAGAACATAGCAGGAAAGACAGCCCCACAAGGTCAAACTCCAATGTCCTGATTAGTAGGGCGTGAGTGAAAAAATCCCGTGCACTGAAAGAGAAAAGAAAAAAAAAAGAAGTACCCGAGAAAAACACAGCACCGAGATAGTGATGGTTCTGGGACTGCAAGAAGGTGATGGTACATGACGAAGAAACAGAGTAAGAAAAACGGTAAGAATTCACTGCACAACAAGACAACGTTTTCCAGGATGCAGATGGTACATAAGAACATAAGATATGCCATACTGGGTCAGACCAAGGTCCATCAAGCCCAGTATCCTGTTTCCAACAGTGGCCAATCTAGGTCATATGTACCTAGCAGTTTCCCCAAAAGACACAGGTTCCACAATGCTTGTAATGGGTCAAGCATTGATATCCTGGGTCCCTTCTTAATAATGGTTTATGGACTTTTCCTCCAGGAACTTGTCCAAACCTTTTTTAAACCCAGCTACACTAACAGCCTTTACTACATCCTCCGGTAACAAATTCCAGAGTTTGATTACACGTTGAGTGAAAAAA
Organism: Ichthyophis bannanicus; assembly: GCA_033557465.1. NCBI lineage: Eukaryota > Metazoa > Chordata > Amphibia > Gymnophiona > Ichthyophiidae > Ichthyophis > Ichthyophis bannanicus. The sequence continues at coordinate 978,420,801 of CM066031.1, forward strand.
TATTTTCTTTTATTAGTCTTAAATAGTTTACCCTGTAGCTTCATTGCATGTCCCCTAGTCTTTCTATATTCTGATAACGTAAATAATCGATCAACGTTTACCCATTCCACTCCGTTCATTAATTTATAGACTTCTATCATATCTCCCCTCAGCCGTCTCTTTTCCAGGTTAAAGAGCCCTAACCTTTTTACCCTTTCTTCATAGGAGTATCCTTCCATCCCCTTTACCATTTTGGTGGCTCTTCTCTGAACCTTTTCTAATAACGCTATATCCTTTTTAAGATACGGCGACCAGAATTGCACACAATATTCAAGGTGCGGTCTCACCATGGAACGATATGGAGGCATTATAATATCTTTTGTTTTATTTTCCATTCCTTTCCTTATGAAACCTAGCATTCTATTTGCTCTCTTGGCCGCCGCTGCACACTGGTCAGAGGGTTTTAAAATGTTATTCACAATGACGCCTAAATCTTTTTCCTGTGTGGTGGTTCCTAAAGTGGAACCTTGCATCGTGTAACCATAGTTTGGGTTGTTCTTCCCTAGGTGCATAACTTTGCACTTGTCCACATTAAATTTCATCTGCCATTTTGATGCCCAGTCTTCCAATTTATCAAGATCCTCTTGCAATTTTCCACAATCCTCTTGGGTTTTAACAATTTTAAATAGTTTTGTGTCATCTGCAAATTTGATAACCTCACTCGTTATTCCACTTTCCAGGTCATTTATGAATATGTCAAAAAGCAGAGGACCCAGCACAGATCCTTGGGGTACACCACTATTCACCTTTCTCCATTGGGAAAATTGGCCATTTAGCCCTACCCTCTGCTTTCTATCTTTTAACCAGTTCCTGATCCACAGTAGTACACTGCCTCCTATCCCATGACTCTTTAGTTTTGCCAAAAGTCTCTGATGAGGGACCTTGTCAAAGGCTTTCTGAAAGTCCAGATACACTATATCAACCGACTCACCTTTGTCCACCTGTTTACTCACACCTTCAAAAAAACATAACAGATTAGTAAGGCAAGATCGTCCTTGTCTAAAGCCATGTTGGCTGTCTCCCATTAGGCCATGACTATCTAAATGTTGAATAATTTTATTCTTTATGATGGTTTCTACCATTTTTCCCGGTACTGATGTCAAGCTCACCGGTCTGTAGTTTCCCGGATCACCCCTGGAACCCTTTTTAAAAATTGGTGTTACATTGGCTATCCTCCAGTCTTCAGGAATTAGAGATGATTTTAATGATAGTTCACAGATTACTAATAGCAGGTCTGCAACCTCATATTTCAGTTCTTTCAACACCCTTGGATGTATACCATCCGGCCCAGGTGATTTGCTACTGTTTAGTTTATCTAATAGTTGTAATACATCTTCCCGATGTATCGATATTTCCTTCAATTCTTCCGCACCTTTAAATACCACTTCAGTCATGGGTAACATCCCTATATCTTCCTCAGTAAAGACCGAAGCAAAGAATTCATTCAGTCTCTCTGCTGTCACCTTGTCGCCTCTTAGTGCCCCTTTAACGCCTCTATCATCTAATGGACCAACTGACTCTCTCACAGGTTTTTTGTTGCGAATGTACTTGAAAAAATCTTTATTTCGTGTTTTTGCTTCCGCAGCAAGCTTCTTCTCAAATTCTCCCTTTGCCTGCTTTATTAATGCCTTGCATTTGACTTGCCAGTGCTTGTGCTGTTTCCAAGTTTTGTCGTTTGGCTCTTTTTTCCATTTCCTGAAAGATGCTTTTTTGACAACAACAGCCTCTCTGACCTCACCTTTAAACCATGCTGGCCGTTTTTTTGACTTCCTTCCACTTTTTTTAAAGCATGGAATAAAGCTGGCTTGGGCTTCCAAGATAGTATTTTTAAACAACACCCAAGCTTGATGTAAGTCTTTAACCTTTGCAACTGCTCCTTTTAGTTTTTTCTTAACTGTTTTCCTCATTTTATCATAGTCTCCCTTTCGAACGTTAAAAGGTAGTACTGTGGATTTCCTTACTATCCCTCCTCCACTAATTAAATCAAAGGCGATCATGCTATGATCACTATTGCCAAGTGGCCCCAACACCCTTATCTCTTGCACTAGATCTGGTGTTCCACTAAGGACTAGGTCTAATATTGCTTCCCCTCTGGTCGGTTCATGAACCAGCTGCTCCAAGAAGCAGTCATTTATTTCATCTAGGAACTTTATCTCCCTAGCATGTCCTGCCGTGACACTGACCCAGTCGATACCGGGGTAATTGAAATCACCCATTATTATTACTGTACTGTAACCTTTGCTAGCTTCCTTGATTTCTTTGAGCATTTCATCATCCATTTGTTCATTCTGGCCAGGCGGACGATAGTACACCCCCACTGCCATCGCCTTCCCCTTTTACATGGAATTTTAATCCATAGAGATTCTACAGCAAATTTTGTTTCTTGCAAAACTTTAATCCTTTCTGACTCAATGCCCTCTCTAACATAGAGCGCAACCCCTCCACCAATTTGATCAGCTCTATCATTATGATATAGTTTGTACCCAGGTATCACAGTGTCCCACTGGTTGTCCTCCTTCCACCATGTCTCTGATATTCCAATCATATCTAACCTCTCGTTTAGTGCTATATATTCTAACTCTCCCATCTTGTTTTTTAGACTTCTAGCATTTGCATACAAACATTTTAGAGACTGTATTTTATTCATATTAATTTGGCTATTGGTAAACATGGGTAATTTGGGATCTTTAAGCTCTGTCTGCTCCATACTCGAGGGCATTTGGGCTACTTTACTCTTTTTTGGAACCTCTCTGCGTTTTGTAGTATCCTTCAAGGATACATTCTTCCGAACCATGCGCTCTTGGGCGACTGTCGGCTTTCCCCTATTATCTAGTTTAAAAGCTGCTCTATCTCCTTTTTAAAGGTTAATGCCAGCAGCCTGGTTCCATCCCGGTTAAGGTGAAGCCCATCCCTTCGGAAGAGCCCCTCCTTTCCCCAGAATGTTCCCCAGTTCCTAACAAATCCAAACCCCTCATCTCTGCACCATTGTCTCATCCACGCATTGAGACTCCGGAGCTCTGCCTGCCTTTTGGGTCCTGCGCGTGGAACGGGAAGCATTTCGGAGAATGCTACCCTGGAAGTTCTGGATTTCAACTTCCTACCTAAAAGCCTAAATTTAGCCTCCAGAACCTCCCTACCACATTTTCCTATGTCATTGGTACCGACATGTACCAAGACAGCAGACTCCTCCCCAGCACTATCTAAGACCTTATCTAGGTGGCGCGTGAGGTCCGCTACCTTCGCACCAGGCAGGCATGTTACCAGGCGATCCTCACGTCCACCAGCCACCCAGCTATCTACATGCCTAATGATTGAATCACCAACTATAACTGCTGTCCTAACCATTCCCTCATGGGCATATGGCCCTGGAGAAACTTCCTCGGTGCGAGAGGGGTTTACATCACCTGCAGGACAGGTCCTAGTTACAGGATCACTTCCTGCCACACCAGGGTGATGCTCTCCTGTCACGTGACCTCTCTCCTCCATGGCAAAAGGGATGCTGCCAGACTGGAGGTGGGACTTCAGGACTATATCCCTGTAGGTCTCGTCTATGTACCTCTCTGTCTGTCTTATGTTTTCCAAGTCTGCTACTCTAGCCTCTAGAGAACGGACTCGTTCCCTGAGAGCAAAGAGCTCCTTGCACCTAGTGCACACGTAAGACCTCTCACCAACTGGGAGAAAATCATACATGTGACACTCAATGCAAAAGACTGGAAAGCCCCCATCCCGCTGCTGGACTGCTGTCTGCATCTTAGTTTTAAGTTTGTGTTTAGATCTTTAAGTTCTTTACGTACTAAAGGTTGCTATGGATATTTATACCACTAAAACAGTACCTAATAAGTTTAATATACCTTGTTCACCTGAAGCTTAATTAATCTCAGGTCCTTATTGTATGACTGATTTGGGTAACGAGCTTCACCTGAGAGCACCTCCTGTCTTTTAAGATGTGCAAGTACCTATAAAGCTGTGTTTATCCCAGGGGCGGGTGGAGTGGGGAGGGAGGGAGGGAAAGAACACTTAAAAGAGGGCTGCTACACAGTACCCTGTCCTGTGCTGCTGAGGTAAGCTATATTCTGATTTGATTTAAATTATAGCTCTTTGCTGCTGCTAGGCTCTAACCTATTATGAAATTTAAACTACAAGCTCTCTGCTGGATTCTAAATTTAACCAGAAAGCTCTCTTCTGTGTTTTAAATTGAATCTAAAAGTACTTTGCTGATGCTAGGCCCTGAGTGACTATGAAATTTAAACTACAGCTCTCTACTGGGTATGAAAGGTAACCAGAAAGTTCTCTTCTGTGTTTTAAATTGAATCTTAAACTGCTGCTACTAGGCCCTGACTGATTTAACAAAAAATAGTGGGTTCACAGATTAATTAGCTTTAAAAGAAAAAAAATTCCTTTCAGAAAATTTCCCAGAAGTATATACTCACAATTGCAGATTTCTCTCCAGAAGTAACAGCCCCCCTTTCTAGTCCTTCAAGACTGGGGGGGCTCTGTGGAAAAGTGAACACTGAGAGAAAATGGCTCCTTTTGGTGGGAAGATGACCACACATGCATGTTTGATCTCCCAAAGGCTTTCTTTGAAAGCTGGGGAGAGATTACCGCAAGGACACCACGGTGCCGACATCACCCCATATGTGAGGACTGACTTCCTGCTTGTTCTCAGAGAAAGCAGTGATCAGGAATAGTGCACTGGCATCGAGGCTCTGATGAGTGAGAGAAGGGACTCAAAAATGGGGGAGAGGGGTGAGAGAGCTGAGGGAGGAGTGGCTCAGTGGTTGGGACAGGTTACCTCAGGCCAGAAGGCCAGGGGTTCAATTCCCGCATGGAGACAAGCAAACTCAGGCCAGAGGGACTGGGGTCTCTAGTCCCATGGCCACTCCTTGTGGCCTTGGGCAAGCCACTTAACCCTCCATTGCCTCAGGTACACTTTAGATTGTGAGCCCTTCAGGGACAAGGGAATAAAAAGTACATGTTAGTATACATGTAAACTACACTGATCTAAAGAGTGCAGTATAAAAAATAAATAAATAAATGTGGATGTTCTTAATTGAATGAGACTTGACATCTCTATGGAAGGGAAGTGTGCTCTATGATTATCCCCTGCATCCTCCTCCTGCTGCTCAGTTGCATGGGGGGATTGAAGGATGGGATCAGGAGGCACTGCAACACCACTGCTGGAGGTAAGTGCAGTGTGTGCCAAGCTCACCACCTGCTACTTTGTCTTTTGGTGTTCTTCCTTAATGTGGGCTTTGGCTGTTCTTTTTATTTGTTTCTTATTATTTGTTGTTTCCTTTATGGATAATTATGTTATGAAGATTGACTTTCTTTGTTGTTGCTTTTTGTAACATTTTTGAAACTGCAATAAAAAAAAAAGAAATACTTTGCACAAGGGGAAGAGAGATGTGCACTGCACCTCCAACACTTTACTTGCAACTTATCTCAGATAAGCCTCCCCACAATGCACCACTGCTTCAGAAGTCCTTGTCAGACCAGACCCCCCCATATACACCCAACATTGATACTCAAACACACCTGACCAGCCCCTCCTCCCTAAATCACTGCCCCAGACACCCCACATACAACTGACATGCCCCATGTACACACTCTCCCAAACATCAAGCTCCCATAGCAACCCTGACATTCACAAGCCCCTACTCTTCCACCTCACCAATATTAGGCACATGCCACAAACCCCAACTGTCTTAGATACCCCCCTACACACTTCATATGTACCCCCCTGTTCAATACACTATATCTTTGGCCCTGTACACTCCTACCCCCTTAGCTGCCCACCCATGATATGCCCAGATAATCCTCAATTTACACACATTCCTCATACCTCCTCTCTGTTCCCTGACTGGACCCCAGCCCCCACTACCTTGAACATCTTAAATTTTTCCACCAGGAGCCTATTCAGCCCTAACTATACCAATGCACTCTTTGTTCTTCAGTCTCACTCTTGGGACCGTAAATCTCGCTTTTTGGGATGGCCTAATCTTGGCATCACTGATGAAATGAATGACTCCAATTCACTAGCCCTGAGGATTGACAAAATCCACCACATGCCACTCCAGATGCGCTGCACTCCTCCCTCTGTAACTTCACCCAGGTAAAGCCCAGAGGTAGGAGCTCTGAGATACTGGTCAGCACTGGCTGAGGCATTTCCCATTCTCTTTCCATACAATGCTCTTCCTGGCACACTGCTTCTACTTCTTACTGTATAGGACTGACACTACATACTCACCTCCAGGCTATCGCTTCTGCGCTTGCTGAGATCCAGATCCGAACTAGCGAGCTTCTTATTCACAGTTTGTATGGAGCCAATGAGGAGCACTGAGCACAAGCCAGGTCAAGGAGAGTCACAGCAGTTCACCACAGCATGAAATATTTGGCAAGCTGCACTGTGGGATTTTTTTTTTCTAAATACAGGCCAATAATATTGCCTTGTGGAAGAGCATTTTCACAGACAAAATCACTGGCCTCCCAAGCTCAGATTTCTGAGCGCTTGATGTGGGAAAAAAGAAAAAGTTACAGTATGTGACACCCTCTTCCCCTCTCCCACCAATAAAATTATTCTAAAAAAAAACAGCAGTTACTAAACAGTATGAGAGATGGAACTAACATCACTTAAGGGCCCCTTTACTAAAGTGTTATAAGCAATTAAAACACATTTTCACATGTGATAACTGTTACCTTGGAGGCATTACCGCATGCTGATTCATGCACCAACTGCCACTTTTAGGGTGCTGAATGAGCAGGGTAGAGGCTGAGAGTGGATGTGGTGAGTACTCTGCAGTCAGCATGGGGGGACATATAGCACACTGTCAATGGGTACACATAACGTCACTTCAGTAGGTAGAGGTAAGTGCACTCATAGTAACAGCACCGTGCGTTAGGGTACTCATAAGTGTGTTAACATGCTGGTCACACCCCTGACAATTATCGTGGAGGCTTTGCACTTAATGCATGTTAGTTTTTGCGCTAAGCATTCGTTAGGTGCAAAACTGTATTGAGCTTTAGTAAAAGGGCCCCTAAATCTTAGTTAATGCACAGAGAATTGAAAAAAAATCCTGACTTAGGCATAAAGATCATTATTGTCATGATATGCCAAAATTAATCATATTACTGACATTGCCACCCCCATGAGAACTATAAAAACTATTTACAAAACAAGACACATAATTCAATATTTACATTGAAAATATTTTGTATATTTTCTTATTGTAGTGATCTCAATCTCTTTTCCACTTTTTATCTTCCTCAGTATTTTTTCATGCTTTTTCTCACCTAGGTCTCTCCTGCCTCCCACCTCTTTCCTTTGCATTTTGTATATCTTTCTGACCTTTATGCCATCACTTCTAATTAGTTTGTATATTTCTTCGAGGGCTGGCCCTATGATTGGGTGGGAATATTTTTTGCACACAGCCCACCCTCTGCTGCTGCCCATATGAGGGATGTTAGCTGTGTGGCCTCTGCCCTAAATCCACTCACCAACATCATGAATCTTGGATCCAGTATCCCCACAACATCCTGTTCCCAGCCCAGCCTGCCCTCTACTCCCTAACTCAGAGCCATTTACAGACAAAGTGGAGGTGAACCATTGCTGCCGCTGCCAAGGGCAGTCTTGCTTCTCATACCCTGCACCTAGCATCCTGCCCTCATTATTTGCTACTGCCTCCTCCTTTCCCCATTTTGCTCTGAAATTATAACTGCAAGAGGCCAGCAGGTCTTGTAAGATTATGGAGCACCAGGCAGTTCTGACTTCAGGAGGAAACCAAAAGAGGAAAAGATTGCAGCAAGTAAGGTGCACTGTTTGCCTGATTCCTCATGCGAGCAGGGTGTAGGGTGCGGAAGGGAATGTGGTTATGCCAGGGGTGTAAGAGGAGGAAAGAGAAGGTACTGATGCCAGCAAGAGTAGAAGGATGAGATCCTACTAAGAATCTCTACACATGGCCCTGCATTTTCATAGGTTACCCCTGCTACCATCTCTTCTTACATTGCATGTCTCTCAAATGACATTTATCTATTGTACCCTCTCCTCCTATCACCCACTTCCTAGTCCATCACCCACAATCATTCAACCCTACCAACGTTCCATGTCCCCTCTCCATCTCTCACTGGTTCTCAGGTCTTCATTTCCCCTACACTGCCTCCATCTCCTAATCTCTCATGCCTCTCTGTCTCTCATCCCTCTTTGAAGCCTCCATTCCCCAGTTCAGCCCTATTTTCTCTTCACAGCCTCCATTTTCCCCCTCAGTCATCCCCTCAACCTTTATCTGCCTCTTAATTTCTTATGTGCCATTGTTTATTTAACTATGCTTATATATCGCTTTTCACTGGGTCAAAGCGGCTTACATTGAACAAGTGATACATCGAACAACTCATGACATATTTACAGGGGGTTATACATTCTACATGGTCTCAACTTATTTACAATCCCAACTGGGTATGTATCAGGATTTCCTAATTTACAATTCTTCTTCATATCTCGGCCTCAAATTTCTCTGGTATACAATGTGATCCTGTATTCATTGGGTTTTGCTCAGGTCTGTGCCAAAGTGTTCTCTGAATAAGTGGGTCTTTATTTGTTTTTGAAAGGAGGAGATGTCCTTGCTGTTCTGGATTTTGGTTGGGAGAGTTCCATAGAGATAGGGCCTAGAGGTCAAATGCACGGGTACATGTTTGAAGATTGTGTTTTGTTCTTGAATGTGGTGCGGTCAGAACATTGTTAGTGGTCTGCCTCGTGGATCTTCCAGAATTTGGTTGTGGTAGGAAGGGGTGTGTAGATGTGATGTTTGTTGATGGTGTAATGCTTTGTGAATCAGTAATAAGGATTTGTACTTGATCCGAGCTTCCAATGGAAGGATATGGAGGTGCTTCAGTACTGGGGTGATGTGGTCATACTTCTTTGCTCTTTGAATGATCCTGGCAGTTGTGTTAAGGACTGTCCTTAGCAGGTGGAGAGTGGAAAGTGGGAGTTTTTGATATATTGCATTGCAGTAATCAAGGTGGGGGAGTGTCATTGTAGTACTGATCTGAAGTCCTGGGGGTCTAGGAGTGATCTGAGGAGCTGTATCATTTTGGTTTTAAAAAATATTGTTCTTGCGTTTTTTGCTATCTGTTGTTTGAATGAGAGAGTTTGGTCGAGAATGACCCCTAGGTATTTTGTGCTTGAACTCTTATTTGGATTATTCCCAGGGTGAGGTGGGTTGGTGGAGTGAAGGTCTGATCCTTTGTGACAAATAATGCTTCTGTCTTCTTGAGGATGTTGTGAGATTGTTTTCTTGGAGCCATCTGGAGATGTCACTGAAGCAATGAAGTTAATTGTGTGTTTACTAGGTTTGTGATGGTTATTGGTCCATCTAGCATAATGTTGCCTGTGTAAATGTGAAAGTTGATGTTGTGTGACCATATTATGGAGCAGAGTGGTTGTAGATAGATGTTAAAGAGCAGTGTTGATAGTGAGGAGCCTTGAGGTATTCCTTGAGTCTGATGGTAGAGGGTGGAGGTGCTGGAGCTTGTACGAATTAGCTGATACCTGTCTGTCAGTTAGGACTGGAACCATTGAAGAACCTTGTTCTGTATGCCAGTTTCGTGTAGTTGGTGGAGGAGGATGATGTGTCAAACGCTGCTGATAGTATATCTAGAAAGATGAGTGTGTATCCAGTTTGTTTGGTTTGTATTTCCTTGATTAGTGTACTTATTAAGGAGACCATGAGTATTTTGACTCCACAAGATGGTCGGAAGCTATGTTGCTGTGGGTCAAGTAGGTTGTTCCTGTCCATGTGGTCCTGTAGTTGCTGCTGTGCTATCTTCTCGATGACTTTGGCGGCAAATGGGAGGCTCGCTACTGGTCTTATGGAGGTAGGATCCAATGGGTCATGTTCCGGCTTCTTAAGGGTGGGGCAGATGATGGACATTTTGAAGCTAGTAGGCATCTGGCCTTGTTTGAGAGATCCATGTGCAATGGTGGCGAATGCTGGGCTTAGCTCCTGCTTTGTCATTTTGATCCAGCTGACCGGACAGGGATCAAGGGGAAAGGTGGTGGTGTTGAGGGTTGTTATGATACTTTCGACCCTCTCTTTGCTGATTGTTTCAAACGTGCCTCATGTGTTATTGGGGGTGACATTGTGGCAGTTCCCTGTGTTGGGGTGTGTGGAATATTGGGGTTTGGGTGGAGTTGCTTATATTGTGCAGTGAATTGTTGTGGTGGAATGTTTGGAAGTTGCTTGTTATGGTTTGGGGCTTTGATCAGCTGTTTGACGATATTAAAGAGTTCATGTGGGCGGTTAAGAGATGTGTTTAGGAGCTTTGTATGGTAGTCTCTTCGTGTGTTGTCAATTTTGGTGTGGTAGTTGTTTACTGCAGTTATATAGTTTGTTCTGTCTGGTTCCAGTTTGATTTTCCTCCATCTTCTCTCTATTCTTCTAAGTTGTGTTTTTAGATTCCATAAGGTGGGGGTGTACCAGCATGCTTTTGCTGGTTTCTCATTCTTTCACTTGGGGGCTGTCGTTGATTGTGCTGCTATAGCTATTACATTGTTCCAGTTGTTGGTTAATGTATTGGGGTCAGAGTGCCCTGACTGTATGTTCGGTAGAACTTGTTTGAGAAAGTTCTCTTTATCAAATGGTTTGAATCGTCTTATTAAGTGTGTATCTCCTGTAGAGGTAATTGGTTGGTTGGATGTGATGAAGGTGATGAGACTGTGGACAGACCATGGTACAGGTGTGATCTGGGGATTGTTGCCTGTGATGGAAGTTTGGGAGTTGAGGAATATAAGGTCCAATGTGCTACCCTTCTCGTGTATTGGTGTGTGGATGATTTGTGCCAGCTCCATGGCTTCCATTGCTTCGAGGAAGGCAGTTGCGTGTTTCTCTTGCACTGATGGAAGGTTGAAGTTCCCAAGAATTACCAGTTCTTTTGTAGTACTGACAATTTCAGTCATTTGAGAATATCCAATATGTCAGAGGTTGTTGTAGAAGCTCTATATATCAAGCAGATTGTTAGATGTTTGTTGGTGATTGTGATTATGTCTGCTTCTTCTTTGCTTTCTGATGCCTGGTTTCGGAGGTGGAGGCTTGTTCTTGCTATTATGGCCACGCCTCCTCCCCTGGAATGGGAGTGTGAACAGTGGAAGAGGCTGCTGCCATGTGGAGGGAGCTGATTAATGAGTATGGTGTCTGTTTCAGATAGCCATGTTTCAGTTATACAGAGGATATCAATCTTTGGAGATGTGATGAGGTCTTGTATTATGGGGAGTTTATTCCTCATGGATCGTGCATTTATGAGTGAGAATTGGAGTGTTTGTGTAGTAATGGTGTTATGGGGTTGTGGGGGTGTTCTGGTATGATTGGGATAGGTGTGAGTCTTCATCGTGGTTGTGTCCTGGGGGAGGGCCTGAAACTGATTGATTGTTTCTGTGAGGTGCTATGTGGGAGAGATTGTGACATGAAGATAGCGTTGGCATGGTTGTTGATGTAATATTGTGAAGATGGTATTGCTGTTAGGAAATATACTGGCCGTAGGAATGGAGACATGTGGTCTGTTGTACCTGTGTTTCTTTGTTGACTCAGCTGGATTGGTCCTGATTGGTTGAATATTACTCCTTCTCAATTGCCTTATTCCTTGCAGTATTGTGTATCTTGTTCAATTTTATTATTGCTGCATCTCGTCGGGGCTTTTTTGTTTTTGTTTTTTTTTTGTCCTCCCCTGCGGTCCTCGCCTAAGGGTCACGCCAAAGGGCCCTCTGGTGAGGCCCTCATGGGCGGGCATGCCTGCAGGCGCTTCCTGTGATATGCTGTGAGTCCAGTCCCGATTGCCTTTGCGGTGGGGGGCAGGGAGGCCTTCTGGTTCCTGCCTCCTACCCAGACGGCAATCGGCAGCTAGGGAGATGGTTGGCATTTGTCCCTGCGCCTGGAGGCGCTTCCTGGCACTTGTCTTTTACCATTCACTCAGAGAAAAAAAAAGGCGAGTAGTAGAGTGCCTCAGGGATCAGTCCTGGGTCTGAGTCTGTTCAGTATCTTTGTGAGTGATACTGCCAAAGGGTTAAAAGGAAAGGTTTTCCTTTTTGCAGATGACACTAAGATTTGCAACAGAGTGGACACCTCAGAGGGAGTAGACAAGATGAGAAAACATCTACAAAAATAAGAAGAATGATCTAATGCTTGGCAGTTAAAATTTAATGCAAAGACGTGCTGAGTGATGCACTTGGGATGCATAAATCCAAAGGAGCTGTATGCAAGAGGGGGTAAGAGGATGAGGGGGGTAAGAGGATGATCTGAGTGGAGGAGTGGCCTAGTGGTTGGGGCAAGGTACTTCAGGCCGGAAGGTCAGGGGTTCAAATCCCACTAGAGGACAGCAACCTTGGGCCGGAAGGACTGGGGTTTCTAGTCCCACAGGTGCTCCTTGTGGTCTTGGGCAAGCCACTTAACCCTCCATAGCCCATGTTCCCTGTAAAATAGTTCTCTGTGTGCTGTGCTTTCCTGTCTAATCAATGTGTTTATACCTCAAAATTTCCTGTCATGATTTGACAATTTCCAATCTGTAATCAAAACCGCTGCTGATCGCTGGAAGTAGCGGTATACAAAATGTATACTAAATAAATAAATAAAATAAATAAATGTGCACAGACCTTGAGGTGATTGTTTCGCCACCTTGAGATACTATGCGACAAGGCAGTGGCCAAAGCCAGAAGGTTGCTAGGCTGCATTGCAGAGGGGTACTACCAGCAGAAGGAAAGAGATATTAATGATACTGTAGACGTCATTGGTGAGGCCTCACTTGGAGTACGTATTGTGTTCGGTTTTGGAGATTATACCTCACAAAGGATATAAAAAGGCTTGAAGTGGTTCAGAGGAAGATGACTAAAATGTTTTAATGCAGCTTATTGCTTTTAGTAGTTTTTCAGTACATAATCTTCTTTTCCGTTTCCAGACATGGAGTTCTTTGGCTACAGTTTCAGAGTATGACAATATTATATTCTTGCTGATGATATATAGCTTTATGTTAATCTAGGCAGAAATCCTGAGGCAGCAATAAAGAGTGTCAGTGTTTGTCTGGGGAAAGTTCAGTGCCACTTCAACCATTAGACAAACTAGGCGGCTACCTAGGGTGGCAACTTCTTGGGGGTGGCAAAGAGCAGGACGTTCAAAGCTAAATAATAGATTTTGACAGCCAAGGGGTGTATAAGGCTTAAGGTCTGCCTAGGGCACCAACATCTTGTACCAACTCTGGGGCTGGCCCTGGGAAAATTGTGGCTTGGTGTAAATAACAGGCTTTTATTTTTGAAAAGACCAACTAGTGTATAAGAAGCCATTCAAAACTTAGCTGATCTAATTAGAGGTGCACATTCGTTTGGGTGGAGTGGAGGCAGGACCCTGATAAGTATGTATATTTAGTGTAGTTACTCACCTGTAACAGGTGATCTCCAGGAACAGCAGGAATCAGTCCTCACATATGGGTGACGTCGGTACTGATGGAGCCCACGCAGAGCATTTCCCCAACTTTCAAAGAAAGCCTTTGGGAATGCTACCACACATATATGATCTCCATCCTACCCAAGGGTGTCATCTTGCTCAGTCAGTGACATAGCTAAGACGGCAGTAAAAAAATTAAGTAAGGTAGGGAAGGCAACTCCTATGGGAGGAGGGAGGGTTGTGAGGACTGATTCCTGCTGTTCCTGGAGAACACCTGTTACAGGTCAGTAACTACGCTTTCTCCAGGAACAAGCAGGAAGTTAGTCCTCACATATGAGACTCCCCAGCTCCAGGCTGCCAAGGACCAAACCACGACTGCATCAATGGTGGCCAATTGAGTAGCTGTGAGTTGCAGAAGGTGAGTTGCCACTGAGAGACTCTGCAAAACCCTCGTATCCAGCAGCACTATCACTCCGGTAGCCTGAACACAGAAGGGTCAGAGGGCAGGAGTTGCCTACACCTCGAAGATATTAGGGAATGCCAAAGGCACTGTCCCTGTGGGACTCACTTTCCAGACAGTAGTGAGCTGCAAACATGTGAATTGAAGACTATGTGGTGGCTCTGCAGATCTCTGTCACCGGCACTGAGTGGAGGTTGGCTGCCAAAGTGGCCATCACCCTCACATGATGCACTGTGATCTGGTGTTCCAGGGAGAGGCCTGCTTGCTCATAGGCAAGAGTGATACAGTCTGCCACCCAAGTGGACAAAGTACGCTTGGTCACGGGAATCACCAGTCTGCTGGGGTCATAGGACACAAAAAGCTGAGGTGCTTTATGGTGACCCCGGGTCCTCTGTAAATAGAAGGACAGGGCCCATTTGCAGTCCAGTGTATGGAGTATGAGCTCCTCTTTGCAGGCATGAGGCTGTGGAAAGAAGGTGGGAAGTACAACCTCTTGGTTTAGATGGAATGGGCATGCCACCTTCAGAAGGAACTTGGGGTGAGTGTGGAGCATCACGATGTTCTTGAAAAACCTGGTGTATGGAGGATCCACAACCAGGGCTCGGAGTTCGCTCACACTGCGAGCTGAGGTTAAGGCCACTGAGAAGGACACCTTCCAGGACAGTACCACAAGTTGCATATGGCCAGGGGCTCGAACGGTGGTCTGGTAAGCTGAGAGAGCACCGCTGAGATCCCACTCCACCGTTGGGAGGCGGAGAGGAGGTTTCAATAGTAGAAGGCCCCATAGAAACCGCAAGACTAAGGGCTGACTTGAGAGGGGTTTGACCTTGATTGGATGGTGGTGAGCGGCTGTATCGCTCAAGTGCACCCTGACGAAGTTAGATTTCAGCTCAGCATGGAACAGGTGCACCAGGTACTGGAGAACCAGTTGCACGGGGCAGGAGAAGGGATTCTCATTTCTGTCCACACACCAGAGGGCAAACCTGCGCCACTTAAAGGTGAAGGCCCTTCTGGTAGAGGGCTTTATGGAGGCCAGTAAGATCTCTCTCAGCAGCCAGTTCATTAGCATCAGCAATCCCACATTGGGGTGCAAGAGAGAGCCCTTCTCCTGGGTTAGAAGGTCCGGGACTCGACCCAGGGGGACTGAAAGTGCCGCTGAAAGCAGCAGAGGGAACCAGGGTTGCTTTGGCCACCTGGGGGCAATCAGTATCACCAATGCCCTCTTGCTCTGGATTTTGAACAGAGTCCTGGCAACCAGAGGAGTCATTGGAAATGCATAAAGGAGTCCCTCTGAACATGAGATCAGGAAGGTGTCTGCCGCTATCCTCTTAAAGTGCAGCTGACGGGAGCAGAAGCAAGCCAGCTGCGTGTTGGCTGGAGAAGCAAACAAGTTTATCTCGGGCCAGTCCCAGAGGCGGAAGAGCCCCTCCGCCACTGTGGGGTCGAGACGCTACTTGTGCGGACACAGGACTCTGCTGAGTATGTCCACCTGGTAGCTGTCCTGGCCCGGGAGGTAGACTGCCCACAGGAGCATGCCATTGCACGTTGCGAAGGAAAGGAGGGCTACCACCTCCTGGCAGAGGGAGAATGAACCCGTGCCCCCCTGCTTGTTTATGCAGAATATCGCAACCTGGTTGTCCATCTGGATCAGCACAGGTCTGTCTCATAAGTGGCTGCAGAATGTTTGTAGGGCTAGGAATGCTGCCCGGAGCTCCAGGAGGTTGTAGCAGGGACTCCTCCTGGGACCAGCAGCCCTGCGCATGCGGTGAGCTCCATAGTAAGTTCCCCACCCCCGAAAGGAGATGTCTGTGGTCAGGGTTCTCTGTGGTGAGGGTGTCCAGAAGGGCATTCCGGCCTGGAGGTAGCAAAGGTCCTGCCACCAGTAGAGGGACACTGCCAAGTGGCGAGTGATCCTGAACCTGTCCCAGAGCCTGCACATGACCTGGATCCACTGAGAACGCAGGCAGCACTGGGCTTTTGGCATGTGTAAGCCCAGGGTGTGACATGGACTGCGGAGGCCATGTGGCCCAGCAGGCAAAGAAGAAGGCGGGCCAGCACTGTCTTGCGACATTGAACCTCCTCTGCCAGCTGTCTGAGGCATTCTGCCCTGTCCTGAGGGAGGGAGACCCTGGCCTGCCCCATATCCAGCTGAGCACCTGTGAATCCAGCTGGAGAGAGATGCGATTTGGGGTAATTGATGACAAACTCCAGGTGCTACAGGAGGAGAATGGTACACCCTGCAGCCTGGCTGGTCTCTGTGGCTGTCCCGCCTCTGATGAGCCAGTTGTCCAAGTAGGGAAAAATGAACACCCCTTGTAGGTGCAGATGGGAGGCTACTACTGCTAGGCATTTTGTGAAAACTCTTGACGAGGAGGCCAGACTCTGTACTGGTAGTGGCCCCCTCCAACCATGAAACTGAGGAACTGTCTGTGAGAGGGGTGGATCAGGATGTGAGTGTATGCATCCCTAGGTCTAAGGAGCACAGCCAGCCTCCCTGGTGGAGGTAGGGCAACAATGTTCCAAGGAAGAGCATCTTGAACTTCTCCCTCACCAGAAACTTGTTAAGGTTTCAGAGGTACAGAATGGGCCTGAGGCCCCCAGTTCTTTTGGGAACAAGGAAATATCTGAAGTAGAAGCCCTTCCCCCGGGCTCTACTGTCTTGTCCCTGAGTAGACCTATTAGCTCTGAGAACAAGAGGGCCTGGTGAAGGAGAGGTCACACTGGCTCTCCTGGAAAATACCCTGGTGGGGTCTGCTAGAAGCGCAGTTGGTAACCTTCCTTTACCACCTGGAGCACCCACTGGTCAGAAGTGACCTTGGCTCATTTGTGGGCAAAGAGTGCCATGTGGCCCCCTGTAGGCTGGTGAGGGTCTCCCGTGGGAAGGGAGGCCTTGCCCTGGGAGTCAAAAGCTCCCTCCAGGCTGAGTCGGGGACAGGGCCTGTGGCTTCAGGGCTTTTGGCTTCCTGGGTCCGTGTCCCTGGCCTTTAGGCTGGGGTGTCTGCTGCTGTTGGTCTGAGAAAGATTGATAGAGGTGACTCTGGTGAAAAGGCCCCTTTTTCCTTGAGAAAATTGGCGGTTTCCCCATTGGTTTCTTTCGGGGAAGGGCAGAGGTCTTCTTTGAGAGCCTCTGTCAGGTCACCACCTCAGCCTCTATCTTGGCTGCCTTATCAGCCATAGGTTTTCCTGGACCCATTGCTTGAGGTCCAAGGTCTGTAGCCAGGCCTTGCACTAAGCACCGATGCCCGCGGCTGCAGCTTGGGCTGCAACCTCGAAACCATCGTAGGTGGTCCGGGACAAGAACTTAGAACAGTCCCTGATGGTGGCAACCAGGGTCTGGAACAGCTGAAGAGGTTCCCTGGTGAGCCCTGCCGAGAACCTGGCGAGTTCTTGGATGAGGTCCTTAAGATACATGCCTATGTAGAGATCATAGGTCTGTATCCGGCAGCTCAGCATGGATCCTTGGAAGCATTTGCATCCCATCGTCTGGAGGGACAGAAGAGTAATTCTTCTGGCTCTTCAGCTTTTGCATCAAGGACTCCACCACCATGGAGATGTGTGGGAGCTGGGATTTCTGGAAGCCCGGGCTCTTCTTGACGTGATAGATGGCGTTGAGGTGTTGGCTGACCACTGGCACCGAGGCTGGATTTTCCCACATCCACACGAGCAGGTGCTCAAGGATGCATTCCACCAGCACCGAGAGAGCCTCCTTTGGAAGGGACTCATACTGGAGGATCTCCAGTTCTTCAGTGCACGGATTCTCCTCTGACTCGGTTGGGACCGAGAGGGCTCAGGTGATGTCCTGGACGAAGTTGTGGAAGGCCATGTCCTCAGGAGGGGAATTGCACTGGGGCTCCAGAGGAGGCAGACCAGAATGGACATCTCAGTGCCAGGAGGTTTCAGGCGAGGCCTCGACGTCAGTCTCCCAGTCGGAGCCGGAGGGTGATGAGGAATCTGAGGCACGGGCTGTCTGTGTCTCAAGACCCATCCTGAGGAACCGGGATCCCCTGGTGGGTCTCGGGTCAGACTCCCAGAAACTAGCTGGGGAGGACCGGATCCCCAAGGATAGGGACCGGGACCTCGATCAGTGCTAAGGCCTCGCCCGAAGCTGGTGGCGCTCGGGGGCTGGCTCAATGCCAGGGGATTCCACCGCAATCAGGAGCCCAGTCATCAGGGCAGATGATGCGAACGAACCTGACATCATCACCTGCTGCATGGCCAGGATGGCAGAGATATTCTGCTCCAGGGCTGCCATTCTGTCCTCGATGGCAGAAGGCTCTGCAGTTTTCAGTGCGGGCACCGAGGGTCTCAGGTCTGGCACCGGCACTCTCGCGAGCCACTGGCTGAGGACTCCCGCTTAGAGACCTTAGGAGGGTGCTGCTTGGAGTCGCCTGAGTCCCACCATGGGATCTTGCCAATTTTTTGTTTTTCTTGCCAGAGTATGGGGTCTTGACGGAAGAGCCACTGCCGCAGGACTCCAAAGACGCCCGAGCCTCACAGGAGGTGCTCGGCTTGGGGCTCAGCACCAGGGAAGCTAATAGATTACTAATAGCAGGTCTGCAATCTCATATTTCAGTTCTTTCAACACCCTTGGATGTATACCATCCGGTCCAGGTGATTTGCTACTCTTCAGTTTATCAAATAGTTGTAATACATCTTCCCAGTGTATTGATATTTCTTTCAATTCTTCCGCACTATCACCTTTAAATATCACTTCAGTCATGGGTAACATCCCTACATCTTCCTCAGTAAAGACCAAAGCAAAGAATTCATTCAGTCTCTCCGCTATGGCCTTGTCCCCTCTTAGTGCCCCTTTTACCCTTCTATCATCTAATGGTCTAACTGACTCTCTCACAGGATTTTTGCTATAAATGTACTTGAAAAAGTCTTTATTACGCGTTTTTGCTTCCACAGCAAGCTGCTTCTCAAATTCTGTCTTTGCCTGCCTAATCAGTGCCTTGCATCTAACTTGCCAGTGCTTGTGCTGTTTCCAGTTTTCGTCTTTTGGCTCTTTTTTCCATTTCCTGAAAGATGCTTTTTTGGCAACAAAAGCCTCTCTGACCTCACCTTTAAACCATGCTGGCAGTTTTTTGGACTTCCTTCCACTTTTCTTAAAGCATGGAATACAGCTGGTCTGGGCTTCCAAGATAGTATTTTTAAACAATACCCAAGCTTGATGTAAGTCTTTAACCTTTGCAACTGCTCCTTTTAGTTTTTTCTTAACTATTTTCCTCATTTTATCATAGTCTCCCTTTCGAAAGTTAAAAGATAGTACTGTGGATTTCCTTACCATCCCTCCTCCATTAATTAAATCAAACGCGATCATGTTATGGTCACTGTTGCCAAGTGGCCCCAACACCCATATCTCTTGCACTAGATCTGGTGTTCCACTAAGGACTAGGTCCAAAATGGCTTCCCCTATGGTCAGTTCATGAACCAACTGCTCCAAGAAGCAGTTGTTTATTTAATCTAGAGCATGTCCTGCTATGACACTGACCCATTTAATACTAGGGTAACTGAAACCACTCATTATTATTACTGTGCTGTAACATTTGCTAGCTTCCCTGATTTCTTTGAGCATTTCATCATCCATTCGTTCATTCTGGCCAAGTGGTCGATAGTATACCCCCACTGCCATCGCTATCCCCTTTTTACATGGAATTTCAATCCTTAGAGATTCTACGGCAAATTTTGTTTCACGCAAAACTATAATCCTCTCTAACATAGAGCACAACCCCTCCACCTATTTGATCAGCTCTATCATTACGATATAGTTTGTACCCAGGTATCACAATGTCCCACTGGCTGTACTCCTTCCACCATGTCTCTGAGATACCAATCATATCTAATCTTTCATTTAGTGCTATATATTTTAACTCTCCCATCTTATTTTTTAGACTTCTAGCATTTGCATACAAGCATTTTAGAGACTGTATTTTATTCATCTTAATCTGGCTATCGGTAAGCAGGGTTAATTTGGAATCTTTAAGCTCTGTCTGCTCTGTACTCAAGGGCATTTGGGCTACTTTTGTCTTTATTGGAACCTCTCTGCTGATATACCCTAACTTCATTCTCTTGGAAGTATCCTTCAAGGATACATAGATCTGAACCCTGCGCTCTTGGGTGACTGTCAGCTGTCCCCTATTATCTAGTTTAAAAGCTGCTCTGTCTCCTTTTTGAACGTTAATGCCAGCAGCTTGGTTTCATCCTGGTTAAGGTGAAGCCCATCCTTTCAGAAGAGCCCCTCCATGCACTGATATCACCAAGAATCATCCCCTACACACACATGCCTTGTTCCCCATGCTCCCCCAAAAGCACATTCAATGCCCTATCCTCCATAACATCTCCTACCCCGCTGGACTCCGATCTGTCCCCTCACACCCATAAAACCTCCCAAAGGCCCGATGGTCTAGTGAGGCTTGGATAGCAGCAATTCCAACTTGCTCCTGTCTGGGCCAGTGCCAGATTCAAAATACCACCCGCGATTCCTAGTAGTCACCTTACAGTACTACCAGTGGAATTAAAGCAAGAAGCCTGTGAAAGTCAGATGGACTATTAAATAACCTAGGGGTAAAATGGCCACTGAGGCAGATAATAGCTTTGGTGTTTATTCAGAAAGAGGTAAAGGATCTACCCATGCCAGAAATGGTATTTAACAGTGATGATTCTCAGTGAACCTGGTAGATGTAACAGAGCAAATTAACAAATTAAAGAGCTGCAAATCACCTGGACTGAAATTACTGAAAGACTAAAAACTAAAATTGCAGATCTACCATTAGTAATTTGTAACATCATTAAAATTGTCTATGATACCTGAAAACATACAGGGTGGCCAAGGAAAATTAATCCAAGAAGTCTTCAAAGGTTAGTGTTAACGTTTGGAAAAACACTATGTATGTATAAGGAAAAAAACACCCTTCCTACAGTTAAATATGGTGGAGGTTCCATAATGTGGGGTTGTTTTGCTACCTCAGGAACTGAAAGCCTGGAACGTAGTAAAGGAATCATGAAGTCAGAGGAGCAAAATGTGCTACCTAGTGTCAGAAAGCTAGGTCTAGGTCAAAGTTTGTGGGTCCTCTAGCAGGACAATGACCCAAAACATACATCCAAAAGTACAAAAGAATGGTTAAAAAGGAACAAATGGACTGTTTTAAACCAGCCAGCAATGAGTCCTGATCTCAATCCAATTGAGAGCCTTTGGAAAGAGCTGAAATCTGCCATTGGTAAAAGGAATCCTGGAAACATTCATGAGTTGGAACAAATCACAGTTGAAGAGTGGGAGAAAGCGTAGTTACTCACCTGCAACAGGTATTCTCCAAGGACAGCAGGAATCACCCATAAGTGAGGACTGACTTCCTGCTTGTTCCTGGAGAAACTACCAGCAGACAGATGTAAGAAACCTATAGATGGCTACAAGAAACGTTTGGAGGCTGTCATCACTGCCAAGGATTATGCAACCAAATATTACTGAATGGTGCCATTAATCCTGTCAGCTCATATTTTGTTTTTTTTTTCTCAGAAATTACTATGTCTAAGTTGCACAGACATCTTTTTTTGTTGTATACTTTTGAACATACTATTAAAATATTATGATGACATACAGTTAACCAAGCAACCAGGGTTCGATTCCCACTGGCACTCCTTGTGGCCTTGGGCAAGTCACTTAACCCTCCATTGCCTCAGAAGAAAGGCCTGGCAATCTACTTCTGGTGACACCAAGAAAACCCAGAAGCTTCTGGGTCGCCAGGAGTCAGGACTGACTCGAAAGCACACATTGCATTTTTTACAGTTGGAATATTTCCAATTATTTCCCAAGATATTCTAAACAACATACTTAAAATGCAAGGGTGCCAATAATGTTGACCACAACTTTATCTTTGGGAATAAGCAGCATTGAATCTTGCTACTTTTTAGGTTAATGCCAACTATTTGTAACTTGGATTAACCACTGTTATAAAACTATACTGGGCTTGACTGACCTTTCACCTGGCCCAGTATGGCAGTTCTTATGGTTTTATGTGGGAAAGCATAGTTACTCACCTGTAACAGATGTTCTCCAGGGACAGCAGGAATAAGTCCTCACTTATGGGAGACGGCACCGATGGAGCCCGTGCAGAGCAATTCCCCAGCTTTCAAAGAAAGCCTTTGGGATTGCTGCCACGCATGCGTGGTCCTCTTCCTGCCAAAAGGTGCCATCTTGCTCAGTCAGGTCCCTTAGCTCGAGCCCTACTAAGCAGATGGCAAGGGAAGGAGAAAAATCCAGCAACTCATCAGGAGAGGCGGGAGGGTAGTCAGGACTGATTCCTGCTGTCCCTGGAGAACACCTGTTACAGGTGAGTAACTATGCTTTCTCCAGGAACAAGCAGGAAGTCAGTCCTCACTTATGGGGCTCCCTAGCTTCAGGCTACCGAACCTGTAACCAAAAAAAACCCTGCCTCCGCGAGGCCATGAGCAGAGGCCGAAGCCCGAAGGAGCCCGAGTCCTCGGGTCCTCGGGGCGAAGCCCTTGGTAACCGTGAAGAAGGGTCGGAGGGCAGGAGTTGCTTATACCCTGAACAGATTATGGAGTACAGCCTGGCCGAAGGCACTGTCCCAGCGGGACTCCCTCTCCAGGCAGTAGTAGGCAGAGAAGGTATTCGTGGAAGACCAGGTCACTGCCCAGCAGATGTCCATCAGCGGCACAAAGCGCAGCGAGGCCACTTTGGCCCCGACCCCGTGTGCGGTGACTTGATGATCTAGCCGGGCATGGGCGAAGGCAATGCAGTCTGCCACCCAAACCAAGAGGGTGCACTTGGTGACTGCCTGCCCCGGTCTATTGGGATCATAGGTCACGAAAAGCTGGCCAGACTTGCGATGAGTCTGGATACGCTGCAAGTAAAAGGCGAGGGCCTGTCTGCATTTGAGGGTGTGGAGAGCCGTTGATGCCTGGTTGGCATGGGGTCTCGGGAAGGACGGCAGGATTATCTCCTGGTTGACATGGAAGTCCGAAACGACTTTAGGCAGGAATTTAGGGTGGTTATGGAGGACCACCCTGTTCCGATAAAAACGGGTGTAAGGGGCATCAGCTATGAGAGCCTGGAGCTCACTGACTTGGCGGGCCGAGGTCAGTGCCACCAGGAAGGCCACCTTCCAGGACAGGTGCCAGAGCGAACACATCGCCATTGGCTCGAAGGGTGGACGGGTGAGCTGCATGAGTACCACATTCAGGTCCCATTCCGCCGGGGAGGACGGATGGGCGGCTTGGAAAGCAGGAGACCCCGCATGAAGCGGGAGACTAATGGCTGCCCTGAGAGGGGTTTTCCCTCGATGGGGAGGTGATTTGCTGAGATGGCGCTCAAGTGTACCCTGACAGAGTTCAACTTCAGCCCTTCCCTCGAGAGATGGAGGAGGTATTGGAGGACCCGTCGAACGGGGCACGAGAAAGGGGTCAATCTGGCACTCCGAGCACCAAACGGAGAAGCGCCTCCACTTAAAGGCATAGGCTCGCTTAGTGGAGTCCTTCCTCGAGGTGAGGAGGACTTCCCCGACCTCCTCAGGAAGGTCCAGAGAGGCTAGGGAGACCCATTCAGCCGCCAGGCCATGAGGGATAGGGAGGTTAGGTTCGGGTGCAGCACCCAACCCTCCACCTGGGGAACAGGAGGCTCCGTCAACAGCCGCAGCAGGAGCGGGAGCCAAGGCTGCCAAGACCATGAGGGGGCCACAAGAATCAATGATGCCCTGTCCCACTGAGCCTTGAAAAGGGTCCTCGCAATGAGGGGGAAGGGAGGGAATGCATCGAGTAGGCTGGATGACAGGTCCAGTAGAAATGCATCGGGGCCCTCCCTGCTCGGATGCGGCACCGGCCCACAAAAGTGGGGGAGCTGCACGTTCTGGGGACTGGCGAAGAGGTCTATCGCCAGCATCCCCCAGCGGAGAAACATCCAGTTTGCTACTCTGGGATCCAGCCGCCATTCATAGGGGCAAAGGATACTGCTGAGTCTGTCCGCCAGGTCATTCTCCTGACCCGGGAGGTACATCGCCTTGAGGGACATCCTCCGTCGGACAGCAAAAGAGCAGATGAGGAACGCTTCCCGGCAGAGGAAGCGCGATCCAGTGCCTCCCTCCGTTTTGATGTAAAACACCGCCACGCGGTTGTCGGTCTGCACAAGAACTGACCTCCCGCTGAGGTGTTCCTCAAAGGCCCTCAGGGCCCACCGAATCGCATGGAGTTTGAGCAAGTTTATTTACTGCTGAGACTTCTCAGGTGACCACTGCCCCTGTGTGCATAGTGGCCCACAGTGGGCTCTCCACCCTAACAGGGAAGCATCTGTCATCAGCACCACACCATGCTGCAGGGCCTAGAAGGGCAATCCCCGCAGGAGGTTGCGGGGATTTTGCCACCAGCTCAGGGACAAACGGAGGTTGGGAAGGACCTTGATGGGGTCCCTGAGGTATCCGAGGGACTAGCTCCATTGGGCACTGAGACACCACTGAGCCGTCCACATGTGCAGACGAGCGTGGGGGACCACATGTACGGTCGAGGCCATGTGGCCCAGGAGACGTAGCATGGTCCAAGCGGTGACCTGGGGAGCGCTTTAGACGTGAACTGCCAGAGTTCGAAGGCGGATGGCGCGATCCACCGGTAAGAAGGCGGTCGCCTGCTCAGTATCGAGATGTGCCCCGATAAACTCGAGAGTCTGCACTGGCTCGAGGTGAGACTTCGGGTAGTTGATCAAGAACCCCAAGCTCTCCAAGAGGAGGACAGTGCACGACATTGCTCACTGAGCCTCCTCGACCGAGGAGCCTGTAACGAGCCAGTTGTCGAGGTAGGGAAAGACCAGCATGCCCTGATGCCAAAGGTAAGTGGCAACCATGACGAGGCACTTCGTGAAGACTCGCAGAGCAGATGCGAGGCCGAAGGGGAGCACCTTGTATTGGAAGTGTTCTCCCTACACCCTGAAGCGCAGATACTGTCTGTGTTGGGGGTGGATTAAGATGTTGGCATAAGCGTCCTTTAGATCCAAGGATCACAGCCAGTCGCCCTGCCAGAGGAAGGGCAGCAGAACACCAAGAGATAACATCTTGAATTTCTCCCACACCAGAAACTTGTTTAACCTGCGGAGGTCGAGGATGGGCCGCAGACCCCCCCATCTTTTTTGGGACAAGGAAGTACCGGGAATAGAAAACTTGACCTTGAAGGTGCAGAGGGACCTTATCGACTGCTCGTTGGGCAAGGAGAGAGTGTAATTCCTGCTGCAGCAGAAGCTGGTGCGCGGGGAGACGAGGAGGCTCCGCAGGGGAGAAAGGAGGTGGAAGCCTGTCAAAGCGAAGGCGATAGCCATCTCGGACGACTTGGAGAACCCAGGTGTCCGAGGTGATGGAAGCCCATGATGGGGCGAAGTGGGTCAGACATCCCCCCACTGGCTGCTGTGTCGCCGGAGGGTGAGGGGCTATGCTAATGTTGTCAAAACCCCTGAGTGGGTTGTGGGGGAGTCAGTGTCTGGGCCTTTGGCCCTTTCGGCTTACAATGTCCTTGGTGAGATCTTCCCTGCGCCAGAGTGGTCGGTGTGGGGGTAGCCGGATATGGTGGATAGCCCCGGTATTGGAGGCCCTTTCTAGGGAAGAAGGGCTTCTTGGTGGACTGCTTCTTTCGAGGCAAGGTAGAGGTTTTGCGTGAGAGACGGGTTCTGGTGACAAACTCCGTCTCTATCTCCACGGCCTTATCCTCCATCGGCTTGCTGAAGAGCTGCTCGCCGAGGCACGGCATGTCCAGAGGTTTCTCCTGCACTCATTGCTCCAAATCCGAGGATTTGAGCCATGCTTGGCAGCAGCCCCAATGCCCACGGCCGCGACCCAAGCCGATGTCACAAAACCCATCACAGGAGGCTCGGGAGAGGTACTTAGAACAGTCTGCGACAGACTTTAACAGAGTGCCGAACCTATGAGGGGCTCTACCTCGAGGCCCGCGGAGAAACTTCCGAGCTCCTTAGCCAAATCGCACAGGAACATACCGATGTACAGTTGGTATGCCTGGATGCAACAAGAGAGCATGGAGCCTTGGTAAGCCTTGCAGCCCAGGGCATCAAGGGCTCGTGACTCTCGGCCAGGTGGTACCAATGAGTGCGATTTCGGGCTCTTTTGCTTCCTCATAGCCGATTCCACCACCATTGAGGTGTGTGGGAGTTGGGTCTTTCGGAAGCCTGGCCCACGTTGTACCTTGTACATCGTGTCAAAGCGCTTGCTTACATGGGGACCAAGGCGGGGGCCTCCCACATGTGGAGCAGCAGCCGAGATAGAATAGGAGGTATGGGCACAGTGAGGGATTCCCTGGACGGGGACTCGTACTGAAGAATGTCGATTTCTTCAGCATGAAGTTCCTCCTCAGGCTGGGTGGCCAGGTTAAGGGCCCGTGCCATCTCTCGAATGAACACCAGGAAGGAGGTGTCCTCGGGTGGTGAGGGGTCCGATGGAAGATCCCGGTGGGTATGGGTTTCCAGGGAGGTGTCCCCATCGGACTCCCACTCTGAGAAATCGGTCGAGGAGTCTGAGCCGAGCAGATGACCATGTCCAATGGCCGGTGCCCACTTGGAGTCAGAAGCCTTAGACGACCTTGCCTCCGAGAAACGGGAGAGCATGCGAGACCGATGTCAAGGACCCTCATGAGGCTCGCAGCTCTCGGGGGTTTCCCAGATGGATTTCGGTGTCCCACGCGAGGGACCCACGGTCTCTGGGCTTGAGTCAGCAAAGTTGTCTGTGAGCGCCTGCTAGGAAACAATGAACGCAGAAGCGCTGCGTTCCAGCGGCAGCATCCAGGGCTCCTATGCGGGCATGGGGCCCTGTGACGCCAATCCCGGGGTCACTGGGTTGAGTGTCAGGAGACTGGGCGCCTTTGCCGGAGGCCTCCACTTCCGTGCGGGGTACCTTGCGGGGCCGCTCCCTGTCCGACTCTCAGGAACGCTGAAGGGGGCTAAGTGACCAAGCGCAGGAGCACTCGCGCTTGTCAGGAGCGTCCGACAGCGACTTCAAGGCCTTCTTCTTTTTGCGTCTCTCCACCTCAGAGGACCCCTAGTCGGAGTGCCGCCGAGAGCACGGGGCCACAGGGGGAGACCCCACTGAGGGAGAGATGACTGAGGGTGCCATCAGGGACTCCAAAGCAGCTTTTTGGAAAAGTCTTTAGACTTCTGCTTACAGCTGAGCAGGGCCTCAGAGGACATTTTCTTGCAGAGCGAACATAGCTCCGGATCATGGTTGGCTCTGAGGCACCGCAGACAACTATCATGAGTGTCTGTAAGTGGCATGTTCCTAGAGCATCTATCGCATATTTTGAATCCGGTTGCCATGGGGACAAAAATGGCCCCTGCGAGGTTGAAGACCCATGCGACCAGCGGTTAGAGGAAGTAGAAAGGGCGCGAAGTCCATAACGAAAAAATGAGAAGAGTATCCCCGATAGCTCTAAAAAAGTAGAGCAGGGGAAGGACGGGTAGAGGACCGGTGCAAATAGAGAAAATAGAGAAACCTGTCAGGCAAAAAAACAAAACTTTTTCTGAGGGACAAGGATGTGCATCCAATGGGCTCCGTGGAAAAAGGGAGACTGAGCAAGACGCACCTTTGGGCGGGAAGAGGATCACGCACGCGTAGCAGCAATCCTAAAGGCTTTCTTTGAAAGCAGGGGAATTGCTCCACGCGGGCTCCGTCGGTGCCGATGTCACCCATAAGTGAGGACTGACTTCCTGCTTGTCCCTGGAGAATACACACTTACCCCCAGGACACCTTCCTCATATAGGAAAAGACTTCAGCTTCTTCCTCCCCTTTATGCTGTCCCTAGTTGCCTCTTGATTGGTCCTCTGATGATTCATCTTGGCCTAATTTGTCCTCCCAAGAAGGCATTTTCTCTGATTTGTCTCCTGTACCTACTGTATTTAGACCTGGGAACTCCTGCTCTACCTCACCCTTGGATGGGTCTCACATGCAAATTTCTGAATGTCTTACTTCCTCTGCTGATCTACTGTTGCTGACCCTAACTTGCCTATTAGTTCCAGTCCTGTTCTGCCTGCCTCGACCATGGAAAGCTGGATAGGTCCACCAATGCAGACTCACTCGGGAAACCTCTCCCAGCCTCTTCTAGTAGCTTTTGGAGTGACTCCATTACCCCTTCATGCCCGTTCCTCCTTACTGCCATCTTATCTCCTCAGTTAATTACTAGCTGAAAATAGAGCGCAACTCCAAGGGGAGGAGAGAGGATTGCGAGGACTTATCCTGTTGTCCATTGAAAACTCCTGCTACAGGTACTGTAACTCTTTCTCTCTGGACAAGCAGGATAAGTGCTCACATATGGGAGCCCCTAACTACAAGCTTCCTCAAAAGAAAAAATAGGAAAAACTATTGTTGCAACAAGCTGACACAGGATAAACATATAATTTTGTTGGCAACAGTCCATTTTGGAGTTCTACAGCTTATTTTGCACAGCTTTTTATTCTTTTTTGTTTTTT
Source organism: Ichthyophis bannanicus (assembly GCA_033557465.1). Lineage (NCBI taxonomy): Eukaryota > Metazoa > Chordata > Amphibia > Gymnophiona > Ichthyophiidae > Ichthyophis > Ichthyophis bannanicus. The sequence continues at coordinate 978,449,182 of CM066031.1, forward strand.
TTTTAAAGGAGGTAGTCTGGAACAGATGGAATGGAGTTGGATTCTATTCCCCAAACAGATTCTGGAGAATGGATTGGTCGAACCTGCTGTTGCACTGGAATTCTCTTTCCAAACAATATGTGGACAGAAGTCCACATTGCGCTCTGCTGATTTTTTCCATGTTGGCTGATCTCAAGTGGGCCACTGTCATAGACATAGTTTGGACATTATGAGCCATGACATGACCCTCAAAAATCAAGCTAGCCTCGGCATAATTGAAAGAAATGCAATCCACTAGCCAATTTGAAAGCATATGTTTATTGATAGCAGCCCCCCAACTTGTTAGGATCAAAACAAACAAAATGTTGGGTAGACTTTCTATGGGCTCTAGTCTGTTCCAAATATAAAACCAAGACTCTTTTGCAGTCCAACATGTGCAGTGCGCTTTCTCCTTCGTGAGCATGGGGTCTTGGAGAAAACGTTGGAAGGATCATTGACTGATTAAGGTGGAATACCAACACAACTTTAGGAAGGAATTTAGGATGAATACACAACCACCCTATTGTTGTAAAACTTGCTATAAGGTAGATCTGTTAATAGGTTCTAGAGCTTGCTTACTCTATATGCTGAGGTAACAGTCACCAAAAATAAGACCTTCCAGATCACAAACTTCAGTCCATGGGAATCTAGCGGCTCAAAAAACAGCCTCTATCAGCTGAGTTAAGACCATTTTGAGATCCCAAGACACTGCAGGGGCTTGTGGGAAGGTTTTTTAAGAAGCAAGCCCTCTTTGAAGCAAACAACTAAAAGCATCAATTACACTGAGATGTATCCTTATGGAGCTGGTCTTCAGGCCAGACTTTGGAATGGAGGAGTAGCCTAGTGGTTAGAGCACTGGCTTGGGAACCAAGAGACCAGGGTTTGATTTCCACTAGCACTCCTTGTGGCCTCAGGCAAGTCACTTAACCCTCCATTGCCTCATTATCAATGTCCCTGTTTAATGTACATTACCAAGTTTAAGTTACAATGCAAACCACTTTGACTAAAAAGATAAAGCAGTATAAAAAACCCTGCTAAATAAAAATAAATTTAGAAGGTATTCAAGTAGTTTTTGCATAGGCCATGAAAGGATCTTGAGCCTTTCCCTCACACCAGACAGCAAACCTCTTCCATTTAAAACCATACGACCTCCAAGTGAAATCTCTCCTGGAAGTCAAGAGGACATTGGCTATGTGAATTGGCAGGTTCAGGTGGGATAAGCGTAACCCCTCAACATCCAAGCTATGAGGGTTAGGGATATGATGTTGGGGTGTAACAAAAATCACTGCTCTTACGTAAGCAAGGTTGATGAACCATCCAGACGAACCAGTTAGAGAAGGAGAGGAAACCAGGATTGTCTGGGTCAATAAGGGGCTTTGAGACTCATGGTGCCCATGTCATCTCTGAGTTTCTGAAGGGTCTTCACTATTAGAGATACAGAAGGATATGCATACAGAAGATGTCCACCCAATCAAGGAGGAAGGCATTTGAGACTAATTTTTCATGTGTCCCATTTGACTGTTCTGAGGAGTGACAAGCAAATGTATTGAAGGAGTGCCCCACTGCTGAAAGATACACCAAGTAACTCCTGTCCACATTCTATTTCCGAGGTTGAAGGACATGACTAAGCATATCTGCCAGGGTATTGCCCACGCCAGCCAGGGAAGTGGCTCTGAGCATCATCTCAGACAAAATGCTGCAGTTCCACATTATGATTGTCAGTCAACACTAGAAGTATGATCTGATGCATCCATGATTGTTGATGTAGTACATAGCTACCTGGTTGTCTGTCTAAATCCTAACAATATGATTGGCCAGCTGATCCAGAAAGCTTTTAGAGCATTTGAAACTGCTCTCAATGGAGGCTTTCCTGGGAGGACCACATACCCTGAGTATGAAATCCCTCTACATGGTCTCCCCAGCCCAGTTTGAATGTATCTGGCATGAACAGCTTTTGATAGAGTGGAATTTGGGGACATAATCCTTTGGCCAGATAAGAACAGACCATCCATCAGAACAGGGAGTTGAACAGGGGAATTGTGACAGATATGATGTAGTTTTGCCTGCGAGTGGATTATGCCCACTGTATGTTCAGAGACCAGGGGGTCCTCAGTCACACATCAACATTGTGATGGTCAAGATGTTGGGGCAGAAGGTAAGGGGCAGAGGGGCAGGAATTGGAGACAGTAACTCCCTATGGCTCTCTCTACCAACACCCAGTGACTCCTACCACCAACACCTGGTGACTTACATCACAAATGCCCACACTACTGCACATGCACCTGCTGACCATGACCCACACCCTCCCACAGATAGGTAGCTGGACACCACACTGAGTCACATGTTGCGGGGAACACTGCATCTCACACAGAAAGGCAGCAGGGGGACGGTAATGGGAAGTCTAATGCACCAAGGGCCAGGAAGAGTGTCAAAGAGGATTATGGATTGACACAGCTTGCTTGAGGGGAGGAGATGAGGGAGTGAGGATCTAATGGGGTCTTGGATAGGGGGTGGTGGACAGATGTGTGAAGGAAAGATTCTGCACAGAAGAGGAACAAATGGTTTAACAAGAGACACTTACATGGATACAGATAACAATCATGACAAAAACTCTCCAGTCAGGCTCCTCCAGTCACCGCCATCACAAGCAGTTCCAAAAGCCAACAAAATCCCATCCTTCTTCGTGATTTATAGCAAGTGTAAATTGGCACATTTTAAAAATCCACCCTGCACATCCCCATCCTGTGCTACACACGTCATGGACGTGCAGGCGTAAGTGCTGCCCAGGCTCTACTCAGACACAATCCCGTTATGCTCCTAGTGGAAATGTGCAGAGATTGACTTCCCTGGCACAGAAACATGCATATTGCAGCTTTTCTGAAATGGCATTTTAGACATGGGCGCGGTTTCAGTGTTTTTTCCAGTTGCATCTATATTTAAAACGTGAATAGTTTTTCTAAAATAAACCCCTTAACCTTGCAGCTGCTCCTTTTATTTCTACCCATTTTCTTCACTTTATCATAGTCTCCCTTTTGAAAATCAAAGTTTTTCATGTTATGATCACTATAGCCAAGTGATCTCAGCACCATTTCCTCTCACGCCAGATCCTGTGTTCCTTTCCTCTAAGGACTACATCTAAAATAGTTACCTCCCTCATGAGTGTTCCTGAACCAGCTGCTCCATGAAGTGGGAATTTATTCCATCTAGAAACTTTAGCTCCCTAGCATGTCCTTAATGTGACATTGACCCAGTCAATGCTGAGGTAATTGAAATCACCCATTATTACTGTGTTGCCAATTTTGTTAGCTTCCCTAATTTCTGTTTTCCAAGAACAAGCAGGAAGTCAGTCCTCACATATGGGTGACGTCAACGTCGGACAGAGCCCCACACGGAGCATTTCCCCAGCTTTCAAAGAAAGCCTTTGGGAATGTTACTATGCATGCATGGTTCCCTTCCCACCCAAGGGTTCCATATTGTTCAGTCTCCTTTTTTCCATGGAGACCAATGGACATAGTCCTCTACTCCCCTGGAAAAAGTTCTAAAAATGCTTCTATATCTCGGATTTGTGTACCGGTTCCCTTTCTGCCTCGAGCCGGCACCCTCGGTGCCGTCCTCAGCTCTCCTTTTTGTTTGGTTTTTTTCCCTCGAGGTTCTTACTCGACCGGCCTTAGTGCCAATTTTCACCCAGGGGTTGTCGACCTCGCTAGCCGGGTGTTCTCCCACCATGACTCCCGGTGGGTTCAAGAAATGTGACCGCTGCAGTCAGACTATTTCAGTTACTGATACCCATGACTGCTGTCTCCACTGCCTGGGCCCAGACCATGACAGCTCCATCTGCGACTGGTGCCAGGCCATGTCCCCCAAAATGAACAGAAAGTGTTCGGAGTTGCAGGGGAAAATGTTCCCGAGATCTGACTCTGCCTTGCTTTCCCCATCACCGAGCTCCAAAGCTGACATTTCCTGTGAGATCCGGGCGTTCTCGGAGTCCCGCAGCGGTGGCTCCTCCGGCATGGCCCCGGACTCTCCCAAGAAAAAGAAAAAGGAACGGAAGCCTGCTTAGGTGCCCTGATGAAACCTGGCAAAGTCCCACAACAGGACTTGGGCGACTCCGAGCAGCGCCTTCAGAAAGTCTTGAGACAGGAGACCTAGGCGGCAGAGACCATGCCAGGATCCAAGAACCCATAGTCCTCCTCAAGGACGCACTCTCCGGAGTGCCGGCGTCAGACCCGAGACCCTCGATGTCCACGCTGAAGGCTGCACAGCCATCGGGCCTCAAGTCTCCTCCATCCTGGCCTTGCAGCAGGTGTTGATTTCTGGTTTTCTAGCATCATCGGCCCCGACACCAGGCCCCCCGACCTCAGGGGAGTCCCCGGGTGTCGAGCTGGGCACTGAGCGCCATCAACCTCGGGTAAGTCCTCGGCGTCAATCAAGGTCTTGGTCACGCTCTTCGGGGATTTGGTCCTCCCCGCCGAGTTTCTGGAACTCTGACTCCAGATCCTCCGGGGGACCCCCGGTTCCTCGGGGCTATCCCCAAGGCCAATTCCTCAACACCTTCGGGATCCGAATGGGAGACGGAGGATGAAGCCTCTCCGGAGAACTCCCGACACAGAGATGTCCCCTCTGAGGCCTCTCCTCTAGAGCCTTGGCGCCACTCCCCACCAGAGAACTTAGTCTTTCATGACTTCGTCCACGACATGGCCCGGGCTCTTTCGGTCCAGATGGAGTCGGAAGAGGATCCGTGCATTGAGGTACTCGAGATCCTGCAATATGCGTCTCCTCCCAAGGAGACTCATGGTGCCGGTTCTACCCATCCTCGAGAAGCTTCTCCTCAGGATGTGGGAGAACCCAGTCTCAGTGCCAGTGGTCAGTCAGGGCCTGGACACTATCTACCGCATCCGAAAGAGCCCTGGGTTCCATAAACAACAACTCCCCCACAACTCCATGGTGATTGAGTCCACCATGCAGAAACTGAAGAGCCAAAAACTTACTCTTCAGTTCCCCCCAGCAGGGAGGTCTGGGCCCTCAATGCCCTGGGTCACAAGTGTTATCAAGGCACCATGCTCGGGTGCTGTATCCAGACATATGAACTGTACATGGGAATGTACCTAAAAGGCCTGATCCACGAGCTCTCGGGATTTCTCAATGGGTCTCGCCAGGGAACCCCTGCAGAAGTTCCAGTCCTTGGTGGCAGGCATCCGGAATTGTTCCAATTCCGGAATTGTTCCAAATTCCTCTCTAGGGCCACCTACAACGGGTTTGAGTCTGCAGCCAGGGTAGCAGCTGCCGGCATTGGCACCTGGCGCTAGGCATGGTTACAAACCTCAGACCTCGAGCAGTGGGTACAAGAAAAGCTGCTGGATGTCCCCTTCAATGGTGAGAACTTGTTCGGGTAACCGAAGTCCGATAAGGCAGTTGAAATCGAGGCCGAGGTAGTGACTTGGCAAAGGCTGTCCAGGAAGACCTCGACCCTCCCCAAGAAAAAATCCTCGGGGAAAAAGCCAGGTCAGGCCCTAGCAACCTTACTTGGGGCAGCAGCGCCAGGCCTCACAGCCTAAAGGCCAGAGGCATGGGCCCCGGAAGCCCCAGACACCATCCCCCACCAAACAGAGAGGAGGCTTTTGACTACCTAGGCAGGACCTCCCGTCTCCCAGGAGTTCCATCTCAGGCCACAGGGTGTCAGCTGGCCTCATTTGCACATAACTTGTCCAGCATCACCACGGACAAGTGGGTCCTGCAGGTGGTGAGAGAGGGTCATCACCTCCATCTACAGCAGAATCCTCCAGACTTCTTCCTAGGAGGCCTCTCCTCCACCAGACCTTGCTCATTGCAGAACTTACTCAGGGACAGGGCAGTGGAGCCTGTTCCCCGATACCTCTGGGGAAAGGGGTTCTACTCAAGGTATTTCCTTGTCCCAAAAAGAACAGGGGGCCTCCAGCCCATCCTGGACCTGCGCAACTTGAAAAAGTTCCTGGTGAGGGAGGAGTTTAAGATGCTCTCCCCTGGGACACTGCTGCCCTACCTCCACCAGGGAGACTGAGTCTACTCCTTGGACCTCAAGGACGCATATACTCACATCCTGGTCCATCCCTCCCGCAGAGAGTACCTGAGATTCGTGGTGGAGGGCAGCAATACCAGTACAGGGTACTGCCATTCGCCCTTGCCTCCACTCCAAGGGCCTTCACAAAGTGCTTAGTGGTCATGGCCGCCCATGTGCGCCTCCAAGAAGCCCATGTCTTCCCCTACCTGGATGACTGGTTCATCAGAGGCAGCACGGCCCTTGAGGCCAGCCAAGTCACAAGGCTTGCAATTCAAACCCTGTAGAAGTTAGGCTTCATCATCAACTACCCCAAATCCAGCCTCTCCCCAGTTCAAGACCTGAAGTTCCTAGGAGCCCAGCTGGACACTGCAGGCCAAGGTCTTCCTCACGATAGAGAGGACCTATCGCCTGATGCAGTTAGTGGAGAAGGTAGCGACTTGCCACCTGAGGTATCTCTCCTGGAACTTAGCAGGTCGGTGCCAGCCCACTGACTCCTCCGCTTGTTAGGCCACATGGCCTCACTGGTCCATGTCACATCCTGGGATCGCCTGCACATGTGAGCAGCCCATTGGTGCCTCAGATCCCAATGGACACAGGCCACAGGCAAACTGAGAGACAGAATAAGGGTCACCCAGCGACTGGCGGCCTTCCTCAACTGGTGACAGTCCCCACAACACCTCAGGGATGCCTTTCCAAGCACAAGCACCATAAAAGATCCTGACAACAGATGCCTCCCTAGTGGGCTGGGGCGCACATTGTGAGGGCCATTGCACTCAAAGCAACTGGTCCCCAGATGAGTCTTGGTTACAAATCAACCTCCTCAAGCTCAGAGCCATCCTCCTGGCCCTACAGGCCTTCCGCTACCTCCTGAGCAACCTCTCGGTCCTCATACAGATGAACAATCAGATTGCCAATGTAATGCCAATTTTTAAAAAGGGCTCCAGGGGTGATCCGGGAAACTACAGACCGGTGAGCCTGACGTCAGTACTGGGAAAAATGGCAGAAACCATCATAAAGAATAAAATTACTCAGCATGTAGATAGTCATGGCCTAATGGGAGACAGCCAACATGGCTTTAGACAAGGAAGATCTTGTCCTACTAATCTGTTATGTTTTTTTGAAGGTGTGAATAAACAGGTGGACAAAGGTGAGTCGGTTGATATAATGTATCTGGACTTTCAGAAAGCCTTTGACAAGGTCCCTCATAAGAGACTTTTGGCAAAACTAAAGAGTCATGGGATAGGAGGCAGTGTACTATTGTGGATCAGGAACTGGTTAAAAGATAGAAGGCAGAGGGTAGGGCTAAATGGCCAATTTTCCCAATGGAGAAAGGTGAATAGTGGTGTACCTAGGGATCTGTGCTGGGTCTGCTGCTTTTTAACATATTCATAAATGACCTGGAAAGGGGAATAACGAGTGAGGTTATCAAATTTGCAGATGACACAAAACTATTTAAAGTTGTTAAAACCCAAGAGGACTGTGGAAAATTGCAAGAGGATCTTGATAAATTGGAAGACTGGGCATCAAAATGGTAGATGAAATTTAATGTGGACAAGTGCACCTAGGGAAGAACAACCCAAACTATGGTTACACGATGCAAGGTTCCACATTAGGAACAACCACCCAGGAAAAAGATTTAGGCGTCATTGTAGATAACATGTTAAAACCTTCGGCCCAGTGTGCAGTGGCGGCCAAGAGAGCAAACAGAATGCTAGGTATCATAAGGAAAGGAATGGAATATAAAACAAAAGATATTATAATGCCTCTACATTGTTCCATGGTGAGACCGCACCTTGAATATTGTGTGCAATTCTGGTCGCTGTATCTTAAAAAGGATATAGCGTTATTAGAAAAGGTTCAGAGAAGAGCCACCAAAATGGTAAAGGGGATGGAAGGATACTCTTATGAAGAAAGGTTAAAAAGGTTAGGGCTCTTTAACCTGGAAAAGAGACGGCTAGGGGAGATATGATAGAAGTCTATAAATTAATGAACGGAGTGGAACAGGTAAACATAGATCGATTGTTTTCGTTATCAGAATATAGAAAGACAAGGGGACATGCAATGAAGCTACAGGGTAAACTATTTAAGACTAATAAAAGAAAATATTTCTTCACTCAACGTGTAATCAAACTCTGGAATTTGTTACCGGAGGATGTAGTAAAGGCTGTTAGTGTAGCTGGGTTTAAAAAGGTTTTGGACAAGTTCCTGGAGGAAAGGTCCATAAACCATTATTAAGAAGGGACCCAGGATATGAATGCTTGACCCAGTACAAGAATTGTGGAACCTGTGTCTTTTGGGGAAACTGCTAGGTACGTATGACCTAGATTGGCCACTGTTGGAAACAGGATACTGGGCTTGATGGACTTATCTTCTTATGCCATGTTCTATATGAAAAAGCAGGGAGGCATGGGCTCCTCCTCCCTCTGTCATGAGGCGGTAGCCTCTACTCCTTTGCAGTGCGCAACAGTATGCTCTTCAGAGCTGTGTGTGTGCCGGGCCAGGACAAGCTCCTGGCAGACAGGCTCAGCAGCATCTTTCACCCAAACGAGTGGTGTCTGGATTACAGGGTGGCACAGAGACTTTTCCGCCTCTGGGGCAGACCCTGGCTGGACCTGTTCATTTCCCCAGACAATGCACAGCTGCCCAGATTCTGCTCACCTCAGCCACACCACAGCAGGGTGACAACAGATGCCTTCCTCGTCTCATGGTCGCGGGGCCTGCTTTATACATTCCCACCAACCCCTCTAATAGCCAGGTACCTTTTCAAGATCCAGAGCGACCATGCCGCAGTAATCCAGGTGGCACATACAGCCCTGGTTCCCCCTGCTACTCTGTCAGTGGCACCCCCCGGTGGCACTGGGCCATCAACCGGATCGATTTTCGCAGGAGGAGAGCTTCCTTCTCCACTCCAATCTAGCATCCGTGATGTTAACTGCATGGATGCTGAAAGGGTAGCACTGGCCCCCTTCAGTCTCACAGACGAAGTGCAAGAGATTCTCCTGGCCTCCCAGAAACCCTCCACCAGGAGGGCATATGCCTTCAAGTGGAGGAGGTACTCGGTATGGTGTGCAGAGTGGAATGTGAATCCCTTCTCCTGCCATCTGCAGCTCATTCTGCAGTACCTGCTGCATCTCTCTCACTCGGGGTTGAAATCTAATTTGGTCAGGGTGCATCTCAGCGCCTTAGCAGCTAACCATCACCCAATGGAGGGGAGGCCCCTCTCCAGGCAACCTCTGGTCTCCAGGTTCCTCAGAGGCCTGCTGCTATTGAACCCCCCCCCCCTCCGCCCACTTTCACCAGAGTGGGATCTCAATGTGGTGCTCTCACAGTTCACCAGACCGCCATTTGAGCCCTTGGCAACTTGCCACCTGAGGTAGCTCTCCTGGAAGGTGGCCTTCCTGGTGGCCTTTACATCCGCCCAGTGAGCGAGCTGCAGGCCTTGGTGGCGGATCCACCTTATACCAGGTTCTATACGAATAGGGTTGTGCTTCGCATGCACGCAAGTTCCTCCCCACCTTCTTCCCATGACCTCATGCCGGTAAGGCAGAGTCGGTCCTGCATACGTTGAATTGTAAGAGGGCCCTGTCCTTCTATCTACAGAGGACCCAGGTCCACTGCAAAGCTCCTCAACTCTGTTTCTTATGACCCCAACAGGCTGGGGCTACCTGTGACCAAGCAAACCCTGTCCACTTGGGTGTCAGACTGTATTGCCCTCACTTATAAGCGAGTTAGCCTCTCCCTAGAGCACCAGATCACTGCTCATCGTGTGAGGGCTGTGGCCACATCGGTGGCCTACCTACGCTCAGTGCCGGTGACAGAAATTTGTAAAGCTGCCACATGGTCTTCAATGCATACGTTCGCAGCTCACTACTGCCTTGAGAGTGAGTCCTGCAGGGACAGTGCCTTTGGCGAGGCAGTAATCCGAAGCCTGCTCGGTGTATAGGCAACTCCTGCCCTCCGACCCTTCTGTGTTCAGGCTACCAGAGTAATGTTGATGCTGGATGCTGGGATCTGCAGAGTCTCTTGGTAGGGACTCATCATTTGCAACTCATGACTTCCCTATGGGTAGCCGTTGGCAGGGCCGTACCGATTGTGAAATGCGCCCTGTGCGACTTGCACATCAGGTGCCTCCCCCCCCCCCCCGCATCTCCAACTAGCCACTTTATGGGGGCGGGAGAGAAGAGGCACGAACCCGATGTGCAAAGTCACTGGCTGCGAGAAGGCTTAAGGGGCGCATTTCAGCTGTCTGCCGTCGCCTGCCGTTGCTGAGAGAAGAAAAAGTGACAGCGGCAGGCAACGGCAGACAGCCGAAATGCGCCCCTTAAGCCTTGCACAGGGCTAGGTACAGTACTGGCCATTGATGATGTCGTGGTTCAGTCCCCAGCAGTGTGGAGCTAGGGAGTTTCATATGTGAGGACTGACTTCCTACTTGTTCCTGGAGAAAGCGTAGTTACTTACCTGCAACAGGTGTTCTTCAGGGACAGCAGGAATCAGTCTTCACAACCCTTCCTCCTCCTCTGGGAGTTGCCTCCTTTATCTTCTTTACTTTTCACCGTTGCCTAAGCTATGTCATCTGACTGAATAAGATGGCACCCTTGGGCAGGAAGGAGACCACCATGCATGGTAGAATACCCAAAGGCTTTCTTTGAAAGCTGGGGAAATGCTTCACACAGGACTCCATTTCCATCGACATCACCCATATGTGAGGACTGATTCCTGCTATCCCTGGAGAACACCTGTTACAGGTGAGTAACTACGCTTTAGCATTTCATCATCTGTCTGTTCATTCTGGTCAGGCTGAAGATAGCAGACCCCCAATGCTATTCGCATCCTCCCTTCACATGGAATTTTTATCCATAATGATTCTACAGTTCATTTTGTTTCCAGCAAAACTTTTATCCTGTTTGACTCAAAGCCCTCTTTGACATATAGCGTCACTCCTCCACCAATTTAATCTACCTTGTCATCAAGGGGCTCTCCTCCTCTTCACTATGTGACCTCATCCAACCACCCACACCCAACAGGCTAAGAAGAACCGCAGTAGCCAACATGCTAGTGATACCGAGAGACACGACAAAATGCTCCAAAGCAACATCGAACAGAGCCTTTAGACTATGCGCTCCAAGTCTCTGGAACTCCCTACCACCACACATCAGAGCAATCCCCAACTTGAGCAAGTTCAGGAAGGCCTTGAAACACTTTCTCTTTATCAAATACCTCACTGACTGCCTCGAACCCCAGCCACCTAGTATGATCAATACCCAATAACTCCATCTGACATGTATATAGTTACCCTATTCAATGCTCCGCATATGTATATAGTTTACCCTGTTTTCCAAGTTACTTGTTCCTGTTCAATGTAATGACCTGACTTTTGTTTATTGTCGGATACCATTTGTTTTATGTAAACCGCGCTGATCGCAAATAGTGCGGTATATAAGAAATGCAAATAAATAAATAAATTGCGATATAATTTGTATCCTGCTATCATAGTATCTCATTGATTATTCTCATTCCTCAGGTCTCTGAGGGATATGAAGTTAGTGTGCTGTATCAGTACAACACTACAAAGTAGCATGGAGTCCTGTACTAAAAACCCTGTGCTACCTCAGTAGCATGTGTCTGGGTGGCAACTGGATAGAACAGGGATGTTCCTGCCGCAGTGCTGCTAGCATGGATGTTGGAAGCCTGCACTACCAGTGCTCAGGGCAAGTAGCGTGCATGCAACTAACACCATTTAGACCCTTTAGGCCAAATATTCTAAATGCATTTACACGATTTACTGATCTGTAAAACATGTAAATGGCGTTGAACGAGATATTCAACAGCATTAACATGGTTAGTATCCATAACTAACGCCTCTATACACCCCAATGCCAACCGCTTAGCATTGGGCTATGTCGTGGGCATTCCGAAGTATGTCGTGGATGGTGACAGTCGCTAACTGCTTAGTGAAAATATTGCACTGCTACCTGCTTAATGACATGCAGGTAAAACTAGGCAATGCAAAAGCTGGCTTAGTTTTACCCGCAGGAGTTAACCAGATAGCAGTGCAATATCACTACTACTCGGTTAGCTTCTGCAGCATCTGAGGCTGTGCAATGACCCCGGATATTCAATATTGAGATTGCATATGACACGGGCATTGAATATCCGGGGTTAGAGGTTGGCAGTGATGGCTATGCGTCATAGCGGCACATAGCCATCACAATTGAATATCAGGTCCTTTATTTATTATTTAGCTCACACCTTCCCGGTAATATATCAAGGTGAGTGACAGTCAGGTACTGTAGGTGCCCACGTCCACGGGTGACATTAGTTACTGCTATGGTGAGTTTACTGCGGCGGCCTGTGTTCACTGCAGGAGGATGACTGTGGCCCAAGTATGGCTTTGAGATGCCAATTACATCTACCTCTTCATTCAGTGCTATATATTTTAACTCTCTCATCATTTGGGGTACTGTCTATAATTCTGGAGACCACACCTTCAAAAGGATATAAACAGGATGAAACCAGTCATTGGTCGCTGTGATAAAGCACATAAAGAGAGACTTAAAGATCTTAATATGTATACTTTGGAAGAAAGGCGGGAAAGGGGAGATATAATAGAGAAATTTAAATACATCCATGGTATAAATGCACAGGTGGGTTGCTTTCAGTTGAAAGGAAACTCTGCAAAGAGAGGATGTGGTTGAAGGTGAAAGACAATAGACTCTGAGTAATCTAAGGAAATATTTCTTTACAGAAAGGATGTCAGATGCAGGGAACAGTCTACCAGCAGAGATGATGGAAAGAATGGGTGTATCAGAATTCAAGAAAGCATGGGACAAGCACAGAGGATCTTCTAGGGAAAGGAAGAGATTGTAGAGCTTAGTAATTGGTATGGATGGGCAGACTGGATAGGCTACATGGTCTTTATTTGCCATCATGTTCTATGTTTATAACAACCATGGAGCTCACTCTAAGGAGAAGGAGGTCACCAGTGGTGTGCCCCAGGGATCTGTCCTTGGTCTGATTCTTTTTAACAACTTTTTTAGTGATATAGCGGAAGGGCTGTCGGGTAAGGTTTGCCTCTTTGCGGATGCTACAAAAATCTGCAATAAAGCAGACACCCAGGAAGGTGTAGATAACATGAGGAGGGATCTAGCCAAGCTTGAAGAATGGTCTAGAATTTGGCAGCTGGGATTTAATGTTAAAAAATGTAAGGTCATGCATTTGGGTTGTAGCAATCCAAGGGAGCAATAAAGTATAGGGGGTGAAGTACTTTTGCCCACTAAAGAAGAGCGAGACCTAGGCATGGTTGTGTCTGATGATCTTAAAGTAGCTAAACAGGTAGAAAAGGCGACAGCAAAAGCTAGAAGGATGCTTGGGTGCATACGGAGAGGAATGGCTAGCAGAAAAAAGGAGGTGATAGTGCCTCTGTATAAGTCTTTTGGTGCAACCTCATTTGGAGTATTGTGTGCAATTCTGGAGACCACACCTTCAAAAGGATGTGAACAGGATGGAGTCAGTATGGAGTCAGTACAGAGAGTGGCTACTAAAATGGTTAGTGGTCTTCACTGACTTAAGGATATTAATATGCACACCTTAGAGGAAAGGCGGGATAGAGGTGATATGATTGTTTAAATTCCTCCATGGCATAAATGCACAGGAGGAGAGCCTCATTCAATTGAAAGCAAGTTCTGCTACGAAGGGACATGGGATGAGGGTGAAAGGGGATAGATTCAAGAGTGATATGCGGAAATATTTCTTTACGGAAAGAGTAGTAGATCCGTGGAATAGTCTCCTAGTGGAGGTGATAGAGATGAGAACAGTAACTGAATTCAAAAAAGCATGGGACCAACACAGAGGATCTCTAAAGGTAAAAAGGGGACTGTTGTAGATTTTGATATGGAAGGACAGACTAAATAGGCCATGTGGTCTTTTTCTGTCGTCATTTTTCTATGTTTCTAACTTATGCCCTTCTTTTCTTATGTCTTTATAGATTAGAGGGGAGGGGAATAAATCTCCAATGCTGCCCTTGTTATCCATCCTAATCCCCCTTTCATCTGTTGGATGTATGCTGCAGTATATTGCTGTTTTCTTTTCCTTTTTTTCTTGTTTTATATATATATATGTAAGAATATATACAAGACTATATGAATATATGTGTTTGAATTGTTGCAATGTGCTCCTTTTCTGATTTCAAACATGTTCTTGATTGCTATTTTGGAAATCATAAATAACAAGTTGAAAAGTGTACACTAGCTATGAGACACAATGGCACGTTTCCCCCATTTCCAGAATCGGTCAGATAGGAGATTCATACGTGTGTCTCATAGCAAGAGTCAGGGGGTTTGGCATGTGTGTGTATTTAGGGGGAGTGTCAGGGGATGTATATGTGTGTGTGTCTCGAGGAGTGTTTGTGTGTGTGTGTGTGTGTGCGTTTGTATCATGGGGACTGTTGGAAGTTGTGTATGTATACGTATAGGTATGTGTGAGTGTAAGTGTAAGGGGCTGTCATGGGGAGTGTTGGGGGCTGCATGCATGTGTATGTGTCTCTCTTTCTCTCATAACCCCCCTCTCCTCAGCCTTCCCCTAGTCTCTCTCTCTCATGACTCCCCTCCAGGTTTCACTCAGTGTCCCTCTATCTCTCTATTTCTCACAACCCTCACCCCCAGGCTTCAGCCATTCTATCTCTCTCTCATACCACATCTCTCTTTCAATTAGCTCCTCTTTCACTCACCCATTCTTGTCTCTGGCTGCGGCACCTTAAAAACGCCATGGTTTATGCTTCAATCATCTTGGCTGGCTCCTTGAATGGTTGAAGCGTGAGGCAGGAAGTTCAGGCTGATCTTCCAATTTCAAATCTTGAGAGATTTCAAACTGTGAGATCAGCCCAAACTCCCAGCCTCAGGTTTTTGTGGTAGCTGTAAATACCAGAGCTAAGCAAGATTCCTTCCTCAATCACTCCTCCAAAGGCTAAGTCCAAATGAGCAATTATCTGACACACATTGCCTTGGAAGAGGTGTAAATGCCAACATCTAAATTTACATTGCAAAACAGGAAATATATGTACACTTTTCATGCTTGCCTAAATCATGCTTAGAATATGCCTCTTTGAAAACTGCATGCTACGGTCATACACAGGGAAGTAGCAGCTTTTTATAAATCGGCGGAAGTGTGGCTCTGCACAGGGGCTGTGGCTCGGCACACGGGGGGACGGCATGGCTCGGAGGGGCAGCATGACCAGGGCTTCTGCCTAGGGCGGCAGAAACCCTTAGGCAAGTCCTGAGTCTAATAAGAGTTTTAGTGAAAATCATTTTTATTAGGCATTTCCAGATAAACAGATAATACCAACCCAAAATACATCTAAGTAAACAGTACAGGCAAAACAAACAATAGAAGTCTAACATAAGCTAGACAAGCTCACAGCAACCTAATTGCAATAATAGTCTAACAAAAGCTAGACAAATTCACAGCAGACTTACATGAGCTAGACAAGTTCACTGTAATCCAGGTCTCACTCCCGACCCCAAGTAACAGATAGCACGGTCACCCATCAACGGGCGTCTAACCGTGCACCGCCGGACCAGCAGCAGACGCTGGCCGCAGTATCACAGCACATGCAACTGGGGACAGAGAACATAGGGAACATAAAGTATAGAGCATAGAACAGAGGACCCAGGATCAAGTGTTGTCACTGCTACGTAGACCATAACTCACAGATGTATGGAGACAGTGAGACAAAGTCAATAAACAACCCAGAAATTGCCCACCCCTTCTTCTATGCCCCCCCCCCATCCCTACCTCCCCCCACCCCTCCCCCCATCCCTCCACCTCCCACCCGAGCAGAGCACCAGTCCTCACCGAATCACTTACATAAGACAGATCAGCCTCTCTCATCATCATCCCTTCTGATCATCATCATTCAATATTCATTCTCTCCCACTGGTGTCCCATTGTCTATAACCGGGGCCCAAATTTCCATGAACTGATCTATCCGCCGTCGGACAAGTTGCTTTGCCGTACAGCACTCCATATTCAGCAAAACCTGCATCCGCCCCTCCCAGTCCTGCACACTAGGCGCCGTTGGCGCTACCCAATGCCGCAGAATTGTTTGCTTGGCCACCAGAAAGCCCTTCTCGCACAGTTGACGGTGCCTGCCACACATGTAAGCCGTAGCTTCATAAGAGCCAAACAGACACCATTCAGGCACAAGGCTTACTGGTTGGCCAATCCAGCCACCAAGCTTCACTCCAACACCCTCCCAGAATCGCTGGATGCTAACACATAGCCAAAACCTATGCGCCAGAGTGCCCCTCTCCACCCCACACAGGTGGCAGCTATCCGAGTCCGTGACACCCACCCGCATCGCCCAAACATCATGCACATATCCACGCCACAAAAATTTGTACTGCACTTCCTGCATCTGCACCGATTCCGAGACATTGGCTATGCATTGAAAAGCATGAAGCAAGCGCTCCAGCGTTCCCTCCAAGATTCCATCAGCCTGCCATCTGTGCGCTAGCCTCACCAACCCAGACAAATCTTCCCCCACAATAAGCTTTTCTCGCAACCTCCGAACCGTGATCTTTCCCTCCAGGGCACGAAAAAGATCCACCATTCCCCGCTCCCCTCCCCATAGGTTCGTCACACTCCCACGCCGTAGACTGTGCACATAATGCCGCACTTGCAGATAAAAGTAAAAATCCTGCGCTGGCAATTGATAGCGTCCTCGCAGGGACAGATAAGAATCCAGCTGCGCGACATGCTCCATCCTCAAATGGCCCACATATTCCACTCCGCACTGTGTCCCCATTGCCTCCTAGTGGGAGACAATCAGAACATTTCCACTCACACCCCCTGTAGCGGCACAGCTGCCTCCATGCCTGTCGAACTGCTTCAAGATAATTGGAACGCTTCCAAAACTCGGGCACCTCTTTACCCGAACGGTGCATCCAATACATCCGGTGGCACGGCGCCAAAACACGGTCAACCAACTCAATGGGAACAATCTCAGCAGTCCCTGCCACTAAATCGCGGAGCGGCCGCAGCAGACTAAGCAGGTTGTACTCCCGAAGCGAAGTCAGGCCTGCCCCCCCCCCTCTCTCTCCGGTTTCAGCAAAGTCACAAAAGCAATGCGCGCCCTCTTCCCCCTCCAAAAGAATTTAGACAAGTGGCTCTCTAAAGCTTTTAGGTCCTTCCTCAGGAGCCAAAGCGGGGCGTGCCTTAGGAGATATATCCATCGTGGCAGTTTGACCATTTTGAAAAGAGCTATGCGCCCCTTCAAGGAGAGCGGCAGCTCCCGCCAGTTCTGCAGCCTTTGGAGTGTTTTACCCAACAGGGGCTGCACATTAGCTGCATAGAAATGTCGGAGCTCACGCGGAATCTGGATACCAAGGTAACGGATAGATTCCTCCGCCCAGACTAACGGGAACTCACCCTGCCAGTGTCCCCGGGCTCTCCCGCCAACATCTAAACCCATCGACTTCACCCTGTTAATCTGCATGCCTGAAAAGCACCAAACTGCTCGATATGAGACAAGGCACACTCCAGCGACCGCTGTGGAGTAGTCAAACACAATAACAGGTCATCTGCGAACGCACTAATCTTTATTCCCCCTCCCGGCCATTCAATCCCACGAATCTCCTCTGTCCGTCCTAGCAACCTCAACAGGGGCTCCATCTGTAAAATAAATAACAGAGGGGATAGCGGGCACCCCTGTCTCGTCCCTCTGCGCAGCTCAAAGGATTCCGAATGAAGCCCACCAACCACTACAAAAGCCAAGGGTGCCATATATAAGGCCTGTAGCCAGATCAAGAAAGCTCCCTCAAAGCCAAACCTCCCGAGCACTTCAAACATGTACGCCCAAGACACTCTGTCGAAGGCCTTTTCCGCATCCAGGCTTACCAACAATAAGGGGTCCCCCCGTTGCATACTCCATTCCACCCCCAGGAGAACTTTACTAATGTTAGAAAAGGCCTCCCGCCCTTTGACAAAACCTGTCTGACAGGGACTAATCAACCGCGGCAGAATCCCCTGTAGTCGTTGCGCTAACACCCCAGCCAGCACCTTCATATCATAATTGATTAGAGAGATCGGCCTATAGGAAGCTGGATCCTCCACGTCCTTCCCAGCCTTGTGGATCACTGTAATCGCGGCTGTTCGCATGTCCCGGGGAAAACCTCCCCCATCTAAGACGTCGCTATATACTGCGGCTAGAGTGGGGACCACCTGTAGCTCCAACATTTTGTAAAATTCTGCACCATAGCCATCCGGTCCGGGAGCCTTATGCGGTTTCCCCCTTCTAATCACTCTCTGGATTTCCACTCCTTCGATTGGCCTATTTAACTCCGCACGCTCGGTCTCCGAGAGCTGCGGTAGCGGCGTCTCGTCTAAAAATGCTTTCTCACCACCCCTATCCGCCGGCTCAGGAGTATATAACTGTTCATAGAACTGTCGGAAGACCTCCACTATACTTCGAGGGTCGGAAAGTCTGGCCCCGGTACCATCTCTTATCGCGGCCACTACCTTAGACCCCCCCTCCCTCACCAAACGAGCCAGGAGAGTGCCCGTCTTATTGCCATATCGAAAGAACTGGTGGCGGTAGTATTGCATGCTATAGACCGCACGTTCATGCAGAATGCTATTAAGCCTTCGCTGAACCTCCAGATAAGCCGGGATATGTTCTTTTCCCCGACCACCTACAGCCAGCTGTTTCAACCTCCGCATTTCTCGCGCTAAGAGCAACACCTCCCCATTGATTCTACGCTTCTCCTGCGCCACATACGCAATGATGTGCCCCCTCATTATGGCCTTCCCGGCCTCCCAGCATAAGGTGGCAGAGCTAGTGCTAGGTTCATTGAAGTGCAGATATTCCTCCCACTTTTGCACTAAATATTTTTTAAAGTTATCATTCTTCCACATCTGTCTAGGGAAGGCCCATCGAGACTCCCCTCGTTCCCGCCCTCTCCAATCCATTCGCACCATGGCATGATCAGACACCAAAATAGGCTCGATCTCAGAGCTAAGCACTCTGTAAAATTCCCTCTCCGTCACCAGAATATAATCAAGCCTAGACCAGGTGTGGTGCACCCTAGACAGATGGGTGAAATCTTTCTCCCTCCCGTGCAAGGTCCTTCAAGTATCTACCAACCCTCCTGTCAAACACAGGTAACCTACCCCCTTTCTGCTCCAACCCCCTTGCACCTGCCCGCCAGATTTATCCAGTCCAGGATCATGAGGACAGTTGAAGTCACCCGCCACAATCAGCGGGATCCTCGGAGCGGCATTCACTTTATGACTCAACCGCTGAAAAAAAGAGTGATAATAAACATTTGGGGAATAAATATTTCCTAGAAAAAATTCCTCTCCGTTTAACTTTAAGTGCACAAACATATACCTACCGGAGGGATCCAGGTCCTCTCTCAACAGCTCTACTTGTATCTCCTTACTTATTAAAATTGCTACTCCCCATTTCCAACCCCCCGAGGAAGCAGTCAGCACCTGGCCCACCCAGCCTTTCTGTAATTTAGCATGTTCTTTCGCAGTAAGGTGAGTTTCCTGTAATAACGCTACTTGGGCTTTACTCTTCCACAGAGCCTGGAGTATTTTCGTTCTCTTAACGGGAGAATTGATCCCGCCCACATTCCAAGAGATAAATCTCATGTGATGCCTCATTGACTTGCACGTGTGGAGGGCAACAGCAAGTTTCTCTCCCTTTGCACAGCCCGGGGTTGCCCAGCCTCAACCCCCGGCCTAGAAGCTATCAGGATGAGGGTATAATACCGAACTGTGATATAGAGTGGCTCTCCCCACCCGGTAAGGCGCCCCTGCTCTACTCGCCCCTCCCTCCCCATAAGGGCTCCTACCTCACTACCCCCCCAACCCCTCCCTCTCCTCCCCTTCCCCCTCCTCCCCCTCCCCCCCGCTCCCTCCCCGCCTCCCCCTCCTACCCCCAGGTAAAAATTTACCTATCCCACCGTCAGCCATCATGGCTGACCTGCAAGTCCCTACCGTGCACTGCGGGGCCGCCCCGAGTCCCCTCTACTGGGGTCTGCAGGGATATATATTGCCCCCTTCCGCCCGGCCTCCTAAGTGGCTGCCTGAGCCAATTTTAGACAAGTAAACACACAAGCTAGACGGTGCAGATTGCCCTCTCCCGTCTGCGTACAGTCAGTCTCTCACCCAGAACCACACATACCACAGCTGCAGCCATAAAAGAGGGAAAGGAAACAAAGAAAACTGGTCAGAGGAATAGAAACAGCCAGCTAGTTTAGCATGTAACAGCAACGTATAATCTTACAAAAACAGTAACACTATAAGCACACATGAACAGTAGGCAGGTAATTACCCGCTCGAACAGCCATGGGGCTAGGCGCACCTAAAGGCAGCCAGTACTGCAGCGCCCTGTCTCTGTTACCCGAAGAGCCAGAGTAGTCAACAGGCAAAATCCCCAGAGTCCACAGCCCCTTATAGTTCGGAGGCCTGGCTCCCCTCCTCGCCCTGTGTCGGCTGGTTCTTCTCCAAGTCCTTCAAGAACGCCTGGGCTGCCTTCACCGAATCAAAGACAAGAGTCTTACCCATGCTGTATACTCGTAGAACGGCCGGGAACGCCAATGTGAAGCGGACCTTTTTTTGGAACAGTGCTGCACACACCGGCGTGAACTCCCTTCTCCTCGCGGTAACCAAGGCCGAGTAATCCTGAAACAAAAGGAGCTGATTATTGTCTAAGGTGAGCTGTCGGTGCTGGCAAAAAGCCTGTAGCAGTCGCTCTTTATGTGCGAAATTGAGGATCCTGGCAATTACCACCCTGGGCCGGGGTCTGGACGCCATCTTCCCGCCGACGCGGTGTGCTCGCTCCACTTTAATTTCTCCCACCAGCGCGTCAAGTCCCAGAGCCTTCGGCAGCCATTGCTCTATCAGAGGCACTAGCTGCTGATCCGTGGTGGTCTCCGATATCCCCACCAGCCGGATGTTGTTGCGGCGGGATCGATTTTCGAGGTCGTCGATCTTAGTTTGCAAGGCCTCCAGCTTTGCCCGCGTGCTCTCGAGCCCTCGTGTCTGCCACCCCTCGTCCTCTTCTATGGCCGCCACTCTATTTTCTAACTCCTCCATCCGCTGGCTCATCTCCGCCATCGACATGCCCATGACCTCCAGTTTGGATAAGATCTGGTCGAACTTGGGATCCAGCTGCCGCACTACCTCTCTCGCCAGATCCTCAGTGGCCGATTCCACACTGTCTTTGCTTGGCGAGGAGGGTTGCGTGCTCGGCAAGGCCGGGGCGCTAGGCCTGAGCCCCCTCCCTTTCTCCTTCTCTTTGCGGGTCGGAGGCGGCATCGTTCTATACTCCGCAGCCTGTTTATTGGAGTCCGGGGCTTGAGGCGATTCTCCCTCCTCTGACAGACCATTCTCCGGGGGCAGACAGATAGAATTTTAGCAGTTTTTCTCGAGGCGGCCCCGGAGCGAGCAAAGACACGTCTTCACCCGCTCATGCGTCATGTGGACTCCCATAAGAGTTTTAATGTGCCGTGATTAAACCAATTGTGTGTTGTCAGAATGTTGTTTTGGCTATATCAGGCAATTTATAAGCACACCTTTTCCCTCTTTTTCACTTTTTTTGGAAACGTTTGTGTTGATGAACTATCCTTAAATAATCTAGAGAGAGTTTTCTAGCTGCCAAGAAAATATGTTTTACTTTTGTGTACTTTTGCACCCTTTCTCCTTCAATACTGATTTGTCTCCATTAGTATGTTGCTTTTTTGCCTTCTACCTGTCTTACACATTTAATTAAAAATTGCCATTGGCCAGAAAGGATGGGAGTAAGAGGGAAAGGAGACAGGAATGTGCTAGTAGGAGAAAAAAGGTGGGCTACAATAGGTAGAAGGAATTTAATTGACTTTAATTCCAATGATTAAAGTTCTAAGAAGATTACAACATAGAAATAATTCAATATATCATTAAAAAAGCAACATATAACATTACATATAAACAGGGCCGGCCCGTCCATTGTGCCATAATGTTGTTTGCACAGGGCCCCGCGCGAACACCATTATGGCACACCAGATGGCTTCAGAAGGAGCCGGGGAACCCTGCGTGAGGCCCCGGCTCCCTCTGTACAGCCGCCAGCGTGAAGATCCTTTTCTTTCACGCTGGCAGCTGTTTCTGTGAAGTCGCGATTGCTGGGAAAGGTTAAAGGCAATGAGATCAGGGAAGGGGCCATAGAGGGAGGGAGAGAGAGATGTATATATGATTATTGTTATTTATATAACTTTTTTATTGTAATTTATTAATTTTTTAAATATTGTAAACCATCTACTGTATATATGAATTGGATAAACAGTATATCAAATGAATTTAACCTAAGCCCTAACATCCTTTCCCCACAGCCTGACTCCTGATCCAGTCTCCCATAGCCAGGGTCAGGCTGCGGGGATCCCCCCTGTGCCCCCTCACCTCGTCGCCACCCCACCTTGACTCCAGCATCCCTGGACATCCAGGGAGACTTATTTCACCTCTGAGAATTGGCCCTGTATGGCCGGGGTCATGGCCCGCTCATGCCCCGCCCTCGCTGTGCCTCCAGACCGCTCCCTCCTGTCCCCATCTAAGACTCCCCATACAACAGCGCTGTTCGTACGGGGAGCCTTTGCACCAGGAATGGCAGGGGGATGAATAGTGGGGATGTACGTCCAGGCAAGACCTACATCCCTGCTATTCGTGGCATGGAATGACCCCCAGAGGATATGTTTACTAAAATGCAGTAGTATACCATGCATTCAGGCCTAAAACGAAGCGCAGAGGTGGCTCTGTTCCTGTGCTAACAAATGGGAATGTGACCAACCTGTCCCCATGCAGTTAGTGTGTGACCAACACCAGTGCTGCACTAAGTCGTTTGCCACAATTTACCACGGGCACAGTTACCATGGATGCCACAATTTACCACTGAGGTGGCATAAAGTGCACCAGTGCTGATGTGACATTGATGGTGAGCATGTGCCATTGAGCCTGCACCAGCTACAACGTGCAGTCACCGCCCATACTCTGCCCCTAACCTGCTCAGTCTTCGCCCCAACCCATGCTAAGCAATTAGCGCAGGATTTTTAGTGTGGCCACATTTTTAGTTTGCGCAGTTACCATAATGGGCTTGGGCACAAAGTAAACCCTGCGCTGTTAGCATGATTTAGTAAACATGCCCCAGAATGAGAGAAAGTGAAAAGTGAATCAGGGATATACAGATTCTCGGTGTCATTATATGAGGAACTGCACCATTTTGAGACCTAGCTTTGAACCACAAGTACAAGATGCTACTGAATGAGTATTAGCATTACTGCTGGAAAAGCTGGCCACTGGGACCCAACCAAATAATTCTCCTTTCCAATTTCCTGTGAAGCTATTTGGACAGGATACAAGATGCAGAATCTTTTGCACTTCGACATGCCTCCTCTCTGAGTTTCTGTTGCTCCAAGAAGAATTCTTTCCGCTGTTCCTCAAAAAGGATCATAGGTAAAGTTGCCTGGTTAACGGAAGCCATCCCAAGAAGCTTTCTGATCTCCGTTTATATCTGACTGTATGGAATAAAAGAACATTGCCATTCATTTCTTTCTGTATCATCTGATATTTTGATTTTATTTTTTAAATAAGGAAAAACAAGTTGAAAAGTGTACTCTAGCAGTGGGACACAATGGCGCATTTCCCCCATTTCCAGAAACAGGCGTGTGGGGGCACTCATATGGATATCTCATAGCAAGTGTCTAGGAGTTATAGTATGTGTGTTCCAGGGGGAGTGTCAGGGTCTGCATGTGTGTGCATATCTGGAGGGGTGTGTGTGTGCGTGTTTGTGTGTGTGTGTGAGATGGGGACTGTCATGGGCTGCATATGTGTGTGTGTGTGTCATGGGGAATGTCAGCAGCTGCGTGTATGTGTATGTCTCTCTCTCTCATGATTCTCTCCCAGGCTTCCTCCAGTCTCTCTCTCTCATACCCCCCCCCCACCTTCCCCCAGTCAGTTTCTGTCTTTCTCTCATGACCTCTGTGTCTTTCTCTCTCTCTCATAACCCCTATCCCCAGGCTTCACCAACACACTCTCTCTCTTTTCTTTCTCTCACTCTCACCCTCCCTTCATCTGGTCCCTCTTTTACTCACCCATTTTTGTCACTGGTCGCAGGACCTCAAAGACGCCACTTCAGGCTTCCATCATTACAATCCGCTCTCTGAATGGTGAAGTCGCATAGGGCAGGAAGTTTGGGCTGATCTCCTGGTTTCAAGTCTTGTGAGACTTCAGACCACAAGATCAGCCCAAACTCCCTGCACTGTGCAGCTCCATCATTCAGACATCCGATTGTGGTGAGAGAAACCTGAACTGCAGTGCTGGCTCACATATGCATGTTTGCATATGGTTACGCATGCGCAAATGAACATACATCTAGGCAGACAATTTCCGTGCCACCTGAACCCTCGATAATAGGTGCTATGCCTTAGCAAAACATGCTTAATGAGTCCACAAATCCTAGAACTGCATAAGGTGAAAAAACAAGTCATTTATAACAGCTGCAGGTTCAGAACGGTTTCTTGGAAGGCTGGATTTATTTGTTTTTTTTGGACCATCCTAAGAACAATCAAGAGATGATACACATGGGGTCCCTACTGAAGAAGGGACTCAAGTAGCCAAAAATGATTTTGCACATCCACCTTAAAGGCTGTACAAGCCCATTCTGCATCAGTAATCCCATAGATTTGGATACTCCTTATGTTGTCTGATAATGGGCTCATTTTTCTCCAGAACCAATATGCATACTGGATCCTGCACTACAGAAGAAAAGACAAGCTTGGATCATGATTTTCTGTCACCAAGAACAATATGGCCCAGGTCCAGAGAATTGTACCCCTTACTGTCCTTTCTGTACCCTATATTTTTATATCACTGTTGTTATCATTAGTTTGAAAAGCGTTTACCCTTTCAATAACTATGGGATATGTTTACTAAACAGTGGTAGCGGCTTCCATGCAATATCGGAGCCGCGACCCCATTGAATTCAATGGAGCCACGACTCAGATATCGCATGGAAGCCGCTACCGCTGTTTAGTAAACATATCCCTATATGTATACTTCAGCAATACATTTAAAAATGTCATGCCAGTAGAATTGCCTGAATCTGTGTGGGACATTTTCCAAACTAACATCACAGATCTGTCTGCCATTTACATTTCTAGCTCTCTGCTTTTCCTATCAAACTTTAAACAACTGAAAAGTGCACAGTGTGACACAATGATGCGTTTCCCCATTCGCAGAATCAGACAGGAGGGGGAGTGCTGCAATATTTACGTTCATCTAGTTTTCCTTTGGACCTAATTCTCCTTTGAACCTAATTCCTGGCTCATGAAAAGGTTAGTGTTTTTCTTACTGGTGTAGTAAGGGCTTCCTTGATGCAGGGATATTTTCTTGATAGTCTGAAACAAGCGGTCAGTCGTCCAGGCCCCCCATGTCTGCTCCCTTCCAGGCCCTCTATGTCTGCTCCCCTCCAGGCCCCCCCCCCCATGTCTGCTCCATTCCAGGCCCCCCATGTCTGCTCCCTTCCAAGCTCCCCATGTCTGCTCCCTTCCAGGCTCCCCTTGTCTGCTCCCTTCCAGGCCCCCCATGTCTGCTCCCCTCCAGGCCCCCCCATATCTGCTCCCTTCCAGGCCCCCCCCATGTCTGCTTCCCTCCAGGCCCCTCCATGTATCTGCTCCCTTCCAGGCCCCCCCTTGTGTCTGCTCTGTTCCCTCCCCCCCTCACCTCACAGATTTATCCTTTAAAATAAAAGCAACCGCGGGAACATTTCTCCGTTCCCACGGCTCTGCTTTCAAACTGCTGGGTCGCTGCCTGCCTGCCTTCAATCTTCCTGGAGCCGGCGGAGTGGGAGGGGCCCGAGGTCATCGCTTCCGCCGCCCTTCCGCTTCCGTTGCTGAAGCAGCCAGCAGCAAGGGAAGCAGAAGGGCAGCGGAAGATGACCTTGGGCCCCCCCCCCCGCCAGCTCCAGGAAGATTGAAGGCAGGCAGGCAGCGACCCAGCAGTTTGAAAGCAGAGCCGCGGGAACGGAGAAATGTTCCCACGACTGCTTTCATTTGATTTTAAGTTATCGTCGGTTCTATCATAGGCAGTTTCTAGGGAGCGGCAAATGGTGCCACTCCCTAGAAACTGCCGCCTGAGGTGACTGCCTCAGTTCGCCTAATGATAGAACCGCCCCTGGCCAAGGCAATAGTCTCCTTAATTCAGCACCCTAAAGTTGACATAGCTGCCGCATCACGCTTGCACGGGCCAGTAAGCAGCACAAAAGGATGGTTGGACTTACGAAAAGAATTCCTACCTCCAAGTACCAGAGAAGCACCCTCTGGACATCTACAAGGCGAAGATCCTTATCTTTCCCCCAGCACTGTTCCTTAGAGAGGGAGGGCAGGCAGACTGATTGGTTCGCATGAAAGAGAGAAATCACCTTAGGCAAGAAGGAAGGCATAGGCCGAATAGAAATGGCCTCCTTAGATAAGAACAGAGAAGGATCTTGGCAAGACGGAGCCTGCAGCTTGGAAATCCACCTTGTGGAATAAATCACGACCAAGAAGACCGTCTTGGGCATAAAATCCTTCAAAGTAGCATGCTTCAACAGCTCAAAGAGCATCGCCATCAGGGCCCTGAGCACCAGACACAGATCCCAGGAAGGATCACAGACCGGAGGGAGGACGCAGATGCTGAAACCCCTGGAGAAAGCGTGAGATGTCTGGGTGCAAGGCAAGAGACTTACCAGCCAATGGACCAAGGAAACAGGCCAAAGCAGCTACCTGAACTGTCAGGGAGCTAAGAGAAAGGCCCTTCTCCAGACCATCTAGTAGAAAGGCCAAGAGAGATGGAACCTTGGCTGCCTCAGGAGCCAACTGCCAAGTGTTGCACCATCACTCAAAGAGGCATCAGATCTGCATGTATGCTAGCTTGGTAGACCTCCTCTGGGCTCTGAGCAGCATGGAGATCACCACTGGAGAGAAGCCCTTCTGCGCTAGCAGTCTCCTTTCAGTAGCCAAGCCATAAGTGAGAAGGGAACCTGCTCCCACAGGATGATCAGTCCCTGCCACAATAGACCCCGAGATGGAAGTAACCGGAAAGGACACGCCTGCAGGAGCCGTATCAGGTCCCTGAACCATGCTCTCTTCAGCCAATCCAGCACCATCAGAATAATCTAGCCCAGGTAGCGTTCGAATCACACACCCCATCAGGAACCAAAGAGGAAAAACGTACAGTAGGTGCTGGGTCATGGTGTCAACCTCCTTGGACCCCGTCTCCATGTGGCAACTGAAGAAATGGCAAACTTTGGCATTGGAGCAGGTCACCATCAGATTTATTTTGGGGTGACCCTAGCGGCGTAAAATCAACTGGAACGCCTCCTGTCTCAGCTCCCACTCAGCAGGATCCAGAGAGTGTCGGCTGAGGAAATTCGCTTCCACATTGTTCACCCTGGCAATGTGCTGAGCCAACAAGGCTAGAAGGTTCTTCTTTGCCCAGGCAAATAGGAAAGCCTTCTTCAGAGTTACCTGGCTGCTTTGCTGATTGACATAAGCCACAGCCATAGTGTTGTGTGAAAACACTTGAACTGCCTGATACTCGACCAGGGACTGGAAATGCAGAAGAGTCAACCCGATGGCCCTCGCCTCGAGGCTGTTGATGGACCACATCACTTCCTTGCAGTTCCAATGCCCCTGGACCATATGTTTTTGGCACTGGGCTCCCCAGGACAAGAGAATGGAATCCGTCTTCAGGAAGATCCAGGAGAAATCGTCCAGTGGCACGCCCTTCCTCAGATGACAGAGTTGCTGCCATCACGGCAGACTGGACATCACCAATAACGGGAGCAGGAGCCTGCACTTGAATGCCTGAAAACTCTGGAATCACCGAGCCAGCAAAGACCGCTGGAGTGGTCGCATGTGAGCATGCACCCACAGCACCATCTTTATGGTTGCTGCCATCAATCTGAGGAGCTGAAGATAATCCTAGACTCTGGGAGCCCACTGCACACAGAACAGTGCTAAGCAATCCAACAGTTTTTTTACTTTGTCTTCTGACAGGAAAAGTCTGCTCACTCAAGTGTCGAAATGTGTTCCAAGAAACTCCAGGGACTGGGAAGGCAACAATTGGCTCTTTCCCTGATTGATCATCCAGCCAAGGCTTTCCAAAGGACACCACTTGGAATGACACATGAGGCGCTTCGGAAAGGGAATGGGCCCAGATGAGCCAGTCATCCACTTATGGATGGACACAGATCCCTCAGTGCCACAGCGCCACTGCCACACAACCACAACCTTAGGGAATGTTCTCAGGGCAGTGCATAGCCCAAAAGGGAGGGCGGCAAACTGATAGTGAGAGCCAAGCATGGAAAAACGCAGATACCTGTGCTGATCTGCCTGGATCACAATATGAAAGTATGCCTCGGCCAGAAAGAGAGAAGCCAAGAACTCCCCTAGGCGCACTGCTTGAATCACGGAGTACAAGATTTCCATCTGGAAGCACAGGATGCATAAGTACTTTTTGACCCCCCTGATGTCCAGAATGGGTGGGAGGAACCATCCTTTTTGGGCACCATGAAATAGATGGAGTATCTGCCCTTGCCCCACTTGACTGGGGAGTGACAAGCACCACCCCTTTAGGCTCAGCAACTTACCCAAGGTGGTCCGCACAGCAGCAGTTTTGATTGCAGACCCACAAAGAAAAATGACAAAGACATCCAGAATCGGCTCTTTGCATTCCAGGACAAAGCCAAACTGAATGGTCTAGCACCCAGTGATCCTTGGTAACCCAGGCTCATTCCTGAAAGCAAAGGCAACCAGAGGAACCAGGGAATGGGCACACAAACCTTCATGCGCAGTCCAGGAGGGGACTGAGTCCCTGGGCCCACACACTCCACGAAAGAACTGAGAATGAGCCCGAAGCCCAGAAGGAATGGGGAAGAAAGGATTTCAAAGTCAGTAACGATGAAAGTCCTGAGACCCCCAGGGAACTGGCCAGCATGCCCTCAGTAGACGGGCAAAGGCTGACAAAAAGAAGAACCAGCCTGCTTCACAGGCCCACTGGACTTGTCTTCCAGAAGCTTCTCCAAGTCAGTTCCAAAAGAAGCCTCCCCTTAATAGTCAGATGGGCCAACCAGGCTTTGGAAGATTAGCCTGCTGTCCAATGCCGGAGTCAAATCCAATGCTGTGATACCATTGTCAGGGCACCATCCATGGCCACCAAATGTACCAAGTCATACATGGCATCAGAAAGGAAGGCTATAGCTGACTCCAAAAGAAGGGTTGTATAATCCGATGGAAGAGACTGAATCCACTGGAGCAGGGCTTGAGACATCAGGATGGCACATGCCACCAACTGCAGAATAACAGCCACCGCAGCGAAACTGGCTCTTCAATAATGAATCCACCTTACGGTCCAGAAAATCAATTAAGGCTGATCCGCCTTCCACAGAAATGGTGGTCCATCTGGTAACTGCTGTGATCTGAGCATCCATTTTGGGAATAGTAAACCACTCAACACACTTCTTCTCCAGGAGAGGGTAAATCCTCTTACACACCCTTAGCCCCTTGGGCGGGGATTCGGGAGAGTCCCACACCAACTGGATCATATCCTTGATCACATTTAGAAATGGGAAGACAGTAGTGGATTTACGCACCCCTTGAAGGAGCAGGTGTACCTTCGACTCCTGTTCCTTGCCGGAAGCATCCATCAAGTTCAAGGAGGATGAGACCCTGGCAGTCAAAGCCACCAACTCCTTCTTCTGGAATACAGGTAGGTGGATCACACCGGCCTCTTCACAATTTTCTGAAGGTTGAAGTATTTCTTTATGCACATCAGAGCCCAGTACCAAGCCATCTGAATCCAAGTCATAGTCAAAATTTCAGACAGCTCCCAGCTGTTTCCCATCTCCAGGAGATGCCCCATGCCAGGGACGTTTAGCCAAATGCAGTCAAATAGGGCTTCCACTCTCCGCCTGTCCCACTTGAGACTGTACATGGGAGCTCCCAGAGGCTGCAGGGTCCACATTTCCACGCTAGAAGGACTAGGCCTGCTGCAAAAAAGAAAAGGAATTTTGGGGAGGACAATCCGGAGACCGAAAACTCTCCTCTCGGAAATGACCCCCCCTCCACAGACCCCTAGAGGGTGAGGAGCGACTCACAGTACAGTTGCCGTTCCCTCCAGCCAGCTAGATATCCTTGCGCATTGCACTATCCGTCACCTCCTGCCCTGAGGCAGACAAGGACGAACTAATTGCATTCCCTGGCTGAGAGAGAGGGAGCAGGCCCTCCAGGGACAATTCAGATGTTGCCATGCAAGAAGAGCAGAGTCCAGATTCTGGAAAATAGGCACCTTGCTTGCCACAGGCCAAACAATGTTTCCTAGAAGAAGACATAGAGAGTTAAGGCAAATACACTCAATCCTCGGTATTCGCGTGTTCAGTTTTCGTAGATTCACTTTTGCGCAGCAAGTAAACAGTGATCTGATTTTTGGTATTTGAAGGTATTTGGTACATCTTGGCTATTTGCAGACATGTGCACTTGTTTAGATCCTCAGCGTGCAGCCTCGGGACAGGGTCCAGTAAGGTGATGCTGTTTCTGTGCCTTCACAGATCTTCAAGGAAATACTGTACTGTGGTTTTCAGCAGTGGAAATAACAATAATGGTTACAGCTATACAGATTGTATTGAGGTAAGTACTATACAGTTCTCCTTCCTAAATGCATTTTCTTTGATATTACTGGTCACTTTGAAAAATCGCAGTTGTATTAGGCACAGGGACAGGAGCTCAAAGCTTAGGCAGCTATTGTTTACTCTGACTCTGAAACAACTTTCCAAAACATACAGCTGAATACAGTATTAAACTCTGAATCAGGTCCACTTATCAAAACGAAAAACTGAATACAGTATGAAACCCTGAAACAGGTCTGCTTATCAAAACAAATATACAACTAAATATTGAGCTAGATATTACAGTATGGCATCCAAGTGTAGTGCAAGAGGTAACAAAAGTGTGCCAAAGCGAGAAGGCTGATATAAGCCTCAGTGATAAAGCTTGTGTGCTAGACAAACTTCGCTCCGGGATGTCTCTAGTAGAGGTAGGCTGCGAATTTGGGGTGAACGAATTCACAATTCGATCAATCTGCCATAAGGAGGAAGAGATTCGTAAATCTGTGTGAGAATGTGCAGCAGAAAGTACAAAAGTCACCTTAGTGGTTCATCATGAGGCCATGGAAAAAATGGAAAAACGTCTAAGTTTGTGGATCAATGAGATGGTGAATGATAAAAATAAGTGTTGTGGACACCACCACAATGTGACTTAAAGCCAGGCAGATCTATTAACATGTCACAAGGGATCAAGAAAACATGAAAGCCTCGGCTAGTGGTGGGTGGCTTGCTCACTTCAAAAATAGATACAGCCTGAAAAAAAAATCAAACTTACTGGTAAAGTAGGATCTGCGGATGTGGAAGCTGCTCCACCATTTCAGACATATCTTCCTGAGATCATGAAGAACAACGGGTACGTACCTGAGCAAGCATTCAATGCTGATGAGACAGGCACTCTTACCAGTAGTTCAAAAGCAGATCATATCTCATCAACACTTAAGCAGTGCCTGTCATTCAGAGAATCAAGTACAAGTCTCTTAATGATATTCAAGGCAATTCATGACCTCAAAGCAGTATTTCTTCAATCAATTATAAGAACACCACCTGACAACAGGTCCAGAAGATCCATTTCACTTAACACTGTGCTTTCCGGTTTGGAAAACTAGGACTTCATGTGCTACATCGAGGAGAGCTTTCTCTTTGTTTGCACCAGTTCTTTGGAACAAGATTCCAGACTACCTTTGTGCTGCTAATGATTCAATGACTTTTAGAAGAATGCTTTTTGAATGCTTTGATATGAATGAAACCTCACTTTCCTAACTCATTATCCTTCTTATGTATATATTTCCCTGTGGCTTTAATCTCATAACCACTGTATATTGTTTTTTCATTCATTTTAGCTCTTATGTAATGTTATTTGTAAAGTCATTTAATGGCTATTTGTTGTTTTCTGGTAAACCGTTTTGACTTTTAGATTTAGCAGCTTAAAAAAATAAAGGGAGGAGTGGTCTAGTGGTTAGGACAAGGTACTTCAGGCCAGAGGGCCAGGGGTTCAAGTCCCACATGGGGACAGCAATCTCAGGCCAGAGGGACTGGGATTTCTAGTCCTATACTCCTTGTGGTCTTGGGCAAGCCACTTAACCCTCCATTGCCCATGTTCCCTGTAAGTATTATCGTATGTGTCTCATATCCCCTCATGTTAAATGTATCCCCCAATTGACCGCTTTCACCCAGTGAAAAGCAGGATATAAATACAGCTAAATAAATAAATACAAGCAGACAGGAAAGCTGTCTCCAAAGCATCTGAATTTAAGGATGGTTCCACACTGCTTTTCTGTGCAAATGCTAGAGGTGACTTCAAGTGCAAGCCTTTGATGGTGTACAGAGCCCAAAATCCTTGTGCACTCAAAGGAAAAAAAGTGAACCACATGCCGGTGCATTGGAGGCAGAACCGGAAAGCTTGGATGACATCAGAAATATTTTAGGATTGGTTCAACAACTGCTTCATCCCAGAAGTAAAACAATACCTTGAGGGCTAAAACCTTGCATTCAAGGTTTTCTTGATGTTAGACAATGCACTGGTTCACATTCGAGAGGAACTGGAAAATGCACACCCAAACGTCAAAGTTGTTTTCATCCCCCTAAACACCACTTCTGTGATCCAGCGATTGGATCAGGGAATCATAAAGGCTTCTAAAAGCCACTATAAAAAGGAGCTCTACCGCAATGCATGTAACGCTTTGGATGCGAACCCAGAAACCATGATGATGGACTTCTGGAAATCCATCACGATTCATAATGTTATTGACTATGTTGAAGTGACATGGCGAAATGTATCTCAGGCAACAATAAATAACTGCTGGAAGAAAGTTTGGCCAGAGTGTGTAACAATTTTTGAGGGCTTTTCTTGTGTCGACATAAACAACAATGTAAATGTAATCATAGAGTTGGCGCAAAGGATTGGTAGTAAAGGTTTCAAAGATATGCAAGAGGAGGATGTTGCAGACATTCTAACGGAACGTGCGGTAGAGCTCAGCAATAAAGATTTGGATATGATGGCTCAGCAGGGCATTAAAGACAGTGATGAGGACAACAACAAGCAGCAATCAACTCCAAAGATTGTGCCTCACATGATAGCTAAAATTGAGAGATGGGCATCAATGGTAGAATAACTATCAAAGGAGATAGAGGAATCTGATCCCATCCTGGGATGCAGCTTGAAGTTCAAAAGGGAGCTCGATGCCACATTTCTTCCCTACATTGAAATGCTGAAACACTTGAGATGGAAATACAAACAAAGTATTCTGACTCAGTACTTCAAGCCAGTACGGCCATCACAATCTCCCACACCTTCATTACAGAGGAGGAGGCAGCTGATTTTGCAGATGTTGAGTGGAGTCCATCTCGCCATGTCCATCACCCACTCCATAGAATGGCAGCAACCTCTCCCTTGGTTATTTTGAGGGCAATCAAGATTGAGAGGCTTCCAAACAAAACATGGACGGCATCTGTGCACAACACTTTTTCATCATTCACCATCTCATCCACCTCACATGGCAGCAACCTCTCCTTGGTTATTTTATGACACACTCTGGCCAAACCTTCCTCCAGCAGTGGCCTCCCAAATCTAAAGAAAGCATCCTGGATGACATTTGTGCACAACACTTTTTTTTATCATTCACCATCTCATCCACCTCACATTGGACGCAACCTTTCCTTGCTGGACCCTGCCCCAAGGCTGCATGCTGAGATTCTAAATTAGTGCACATGTCCACGAATAGCCCTCCCAAATCCAAAGAAAGCATCCTAGGTGACAGCAACCTCTCTTTAGTTATTTTTAGCTTGGTATCCCCTCTCCCCATTGAACATAAGTGCTCCGCAGGTAGACCAGCCACTACAAGAGGATTCCCGGCATCCCAGCAGAGACAACTGTGTATCTCCCAGCGTCATCTCCCTTCATAAGTAGACTGCTTGTTTCCTACAATGGGGTATGTTTACTAAACTGCGCTACTGTGCGCTAATGTGCGACGTGCGACGTTAGCGTGCGCTAAGGTACCTTAGCGCATGCTAATGTCGCGTACGGGGCACAAATATGCGCACTCATGTGCGCGGCGTGCTAATGTGCGATGAAGGCGGGGAAAGGCTCCCCAGGGGCGGAGAGAAGGGGTCAATGGGTGGAGAGTGGGAGGGGAGAGGCACCCCGCACATTTGCGAGGCTGAAATCCGAGGCAAAAAATACCACGAGTGAAAACCTCGCGTTAGAGACGATTTAAAGGGAAGAGAAACCATTTCTGTCAGCAATGTACAGCAAAACCAGGGAAACCTACAAAAAGTGATAAGTGTGATACATGTGCACAGAACAAAAGTACAAATAAACATTGAAAAGGACCCCAACAAAATTTTAAAAAATTATAATCAAGCTGGGCAATAGTGATAGTAATGGGAAACATCAAAAAACACTCCCAAGAAAGCCCCAAAAAATAAATATGAATTTTGGAAGGGTCTACGCT
Source organism: Ichthyophis bannanicus (assembly GCA_033557465.1). Taxonomy (NCBI): domain Eukaryota; kingdom Metazoa; phylum Chordata; class Amphibia; order Gymnophiona; family Ichthyophiidae; genus Ichthyophis; species Ichthyophis bannanicus. Next base: position 978,483,857 of record CM066031.1, read on the forward strand.
CCGTCCCCATACAAGGTGAATGATCCCACAGTGAAAGAGCACTAATCAGGGTTTCCCTCTCCATTGGACAGGTTTCCTATGGCATGCACATGTTCCACAACAGCAGGGCGGGTATGTTGGAATGGGCAACTGGACAGATGCTGGGAAAGGGGATACAGAGGGCTGCAGGCGGCACATGCTGTGGTGCAGCTGGGGCACAGTGCGGACTAGGCAGATGCCTAGATGGCACTTAGGAATGCTGAAACTGAACAGCAGCCAGACAGCAACTGATGAGGGCCCAACATGGGCACGAGAGTGTTTATCACAGTGTCACAGGGGATAGTACCCAGCAGGTACCTCCAAGGGCACAGAACATTGGCAGGCGGTGTTGGGGGGCAGCGTGGACGCCTATGCAGGCACCCCTACCCCAGAACACGCACCATAGGCAGCCGCCTACCTGCACACTGGATGGCTTGAGACTGCACACCACCAGCACCACCAGCAGAAGGGCATGTCAGCATGATGGCAGAGGGGTACTGGTGGTGGAGGGGGGCAGTGGCAGCTGCCCAGAGCCGACCATGGCCTAGCCCTGTGTAGGTGGGTGCCATGCACTGCAACAGACAGGCTGTGTCTGACAAACAACCATGGTATCTCCAGGGACTGCACTGTCTCTGTGAGCACAGTGTGGTGCGGTGAGCATAGCCAGTGTGTTCATGAGCAGAAGGTCACAAGTTCAAGTCCCAGCTGGGGCTACTGCCAATCCAGTCCCCATATTTTACCCGCTACCAAACCGTGATAGTAAGGACAAACCTTTATTGCAGAGAACATACGCATGGTTCAAACGCCTATATTTTACCCCACTGAGCACAGACACCAGAAACATGCGCATTACCTGGAGCAGAGTCCCCCAAATTCAGTCCTGGAGGCCCACAAATCATTCAGGTTTTATGCTGTCTCCAATATAAGGCCATGTCAGCATGGTGGCGGAGGGGTACTGTTGGTGGAGGGGGCAGTGGCAGCTGCCCAGAGCAGACCATGGCCTAGCCCTGTGTAGGTGGGTGCCATGCACTGCAACAGACAGGCCCTGCCGGACAAACAGTCATGGTATCACCAGGGAATGCACTGTTTCTGTGGAAACACGGTGGTGCAGTGCACACAACCAGTGTGTATGGAGGCAGAAGGTCACAAGTTCAAGTCCCAGCTATGGTGCCTGCCAACCCAGTCCCCATATTTTACCCACTACTACAACATGCTAATACAGACAGAACCTTTATTGCAGATGACGTAAACATGCCAAAAACACCTACATTTTACCCTACAGAGCAAAGACACCATAAACAGGCGCATTACCTAGAGCAGAGTCTCGCAAATGCAGTCCTGGAGGGCCAAACACCATTCAGGTTCCATGCTGCCTCTAATAAAGATGCCTGTGCTGCATATCTATGCACCACCCCCATGGTATGCAGATGTATCTCATGCATATTCATGAGGGACAGCATGAAAACCCGAACAGTGTTTGGCACACCAGGACTGGAGTTGGGAACCTCTGCCGTAAAGCAGCAGCCAACAGGGGCAGATACACCCACACCCACAGGCTCCATTAGCCAATGCCTCCTGGAGAGGCAGGACATTGGGCCCTGCGTGCATCTTCCAATACTAGCCCTTGCATACCTTAGCAATGCCACCCTACACCTGGGAATATGGTACACAGCTATCAAACGTTTGCTATGATTACTGGCAGAAACCAATTCCTACGTTAAGCACAGTTTGCTGATTGAGCTCCATCATAGCAACCTTTCTGCTGTCTGTGGAGTGTGCTTCAGGTCTGGTCTCTGACAGTGTTTACCACCCTGGGGAGTGACCCCCAACAGTATTGCGTACTATATCCATGCCTGCACTGTGCCCAGGACTGGTGTGGTGGCCAGGACTGCTAAACTCCTCTAGAGTGGCACAATGCTGGCATAGGTGTGGGAGTGTGTGCCTGTCTATCCAGTGTATGGTGGCTGCAAACACGCTCCACAGCCCACACTGCCAGCACTGTTGCCAGTATTGGCCTGCCAATGTGCATAATGAGGAGCAAGGTACCATGGGTATAGCCCGGACAGGGTGGCCTGGCCAGGATGCATCTGCACAGGGCATAGGGCACTGGCTGGGACATTGTAGTGCCCGGCCACCACCTGCACAGACAGGGTGGCCACAGCATGTCCTGCTGGGAGATCACTCTCACCCTGACTGTGCAGTGACCACAGCATGGCTAGGCACCCCCATAGTGCTATATAGTATTTCTCTCATGTGATATTTATGGGTTTCCTTTTGGGGCCCAGTCACTGACTTATCTGCTTGGTGTGTATGCTGACATCCCAGTTCGGGGTGCACGCATTTCCACCAGGAACATGCATTATGGATTAGCTAGCAGACTATCTGCAGCTGGTATGTGTCCTGATGGAGCGCCTTGCAGGGTGCAGCGGCTGAAGGCTTGCTGCAGGAGAATATCAGATAGTGGTGGGGTGCAGCTTAGCATATCCAGGCCTAATGTCTGTCTGCTATTGCGTTATGGATGTGTACAGAGCTGCATTGACTGCCCTGTAGGGTGTCTGTTCCCCAGCAGGACTGGGGTTGATGGTCCCCTCTACTGCCACCATTGCAGGGAGGTAGAATGTGGATCTGTTGGTGGGAGACCCTGTTTACCACCCTTAGCCCTGGAGGAGGAGGAGGAGAGTGGTGGTACATAATCCTCCTAGGGGTCCATAGGGGCTACACCTGACTGAGACATACAGATATATCCAAGGTGTGTCAGCAGAAACTACCTAACTCACACATTAGCACTGCTGGGGACCTGCAGCATGGCCTATCTCTGCTGTGGACCTGGTGCTGGGCGCCCCACCTCACCCTCAGGGTGAGTGCCGTACCTGCACAATGTGACAGTGTGTAGCTACTCTGTGCCAGTACCACACACGGTCAGTTCCCCCTACCAGGCCGAGGTGCTGTGGGGGTGCATACCCCATCTTGTGATCATCTGTAGACTGCTGATTTGCATGTGCAGTGCATCATGGGTATGGGTGGGTTAACCCTATCCTGGTGAACACAGCAGACTGTTTGTGTGGTGACTTGCAGTCCTTCTGCAGACAGCCAGGGGTTTGCTAGCAGCTATAGAGCTGTAGCCCACTGGTTACTTCACTACCAGTGGAGCCAGAGGTCATGGGTTCAAACCCACAGTGGGGTTATTTGATAGGGCTATCCAAAGCATTATCTATTTTTAAGGTACATTAGTGCTGCCAGCAATAACACCCTCAGCGTACTGTACCCATAAGGTGCCTCAGAGGGCGCCCTATAGGGCACCTTATGGTTACCGTCCATATAAGGTGCACTATACAGTATGCTATGGAGCGACTGATAGGGTGCCAGTCCGTATAAGGTGCCTTATAAGGTGTCCTATGGAGCGCCTTATAGGGTGCCCTATAGGGGACATTATAGGGTGCCGTGGCGGACAGTGCACTTTATAATGTGCCCTATGGAGTGCCTTATAGGGTGCCTTATGCGGCACCTTAGGTTACGGCACGTGAGGGTGTGTTTGCTGGCAGCAATAATTAAAATACAAATAAAATGCCTCAGGAAACAATACTTACATGTCAAAGCTGCTGCCTCAGCCAGCCTTACGTATTGGGCACACTGGGGATGGGACTCATGACCCCTGTATCATCAGTCAGTGCCTTAACCATTGTGCTACACTGCTGTTCCTCCTTGCATTTCAGCGCACCTACTTATGCTTTCCATGCGTTTAAATGCACAGTGCTGCCATCAAAAACAGTGCTATGACCTTGCTGTGCCTCATAGGGCACCCTATATGGCGCCCTATACGCCACCCTTTATGCAACATTGTAGGGTGCCGTGGCGGACAGTGCACTTTAAAATGTGCCCTCTGGGGTACCTTATGGGGCGCCTTATGTTACAGTGCTTTCAGAGTGCGGTAGCAGTAATTAAAATAAAATTAATATGCCTCAGACTGCAATATTACACATAACAGGTAGTGCCTCAGCCAGCCTTATTCATTGGGCACAGTGGGGGATTGAACCCATGCTCCCTGCACCATTGGTCAGTGTCTTAACCATTGTACTGTGGCTCTGTTCCTGTGCTTGCACATCAGCGCGCCACTTATGCTTCCCGCGTGCGTTTCTCATGTGCTAATGTGCGCGGCGCACATGAGCGCACAGCGCACATGAGCGCACATGAGCGCACAGCGCACATTAGCACATGATTAATCCCGGTTTGCTTTTTTCAGACTGACACGCCCACTCCTTTTATGACATCCCGCACACTAACGCGGCGCGCACCTAACGGGGTTTTAGTAAACATACCCCAATGTGTTTTATATTGGTAGGTATTTTATGTGGTTCGGTATTCACGTTTTCAGTATTCGCGGTGTTTTTGGAAAACCTATCCCCCGTGAATACCAAGGATTGAGTGTATTTCAACAGCGTGCACAAAGGCCATGGCGGCCCGAAGTTACATGTTAATTGTGCTTTTACTGCGGCATGCATTACAGGCACTAGGATAGAAACATATGTTGGAACCACTTGGGCAGAAAGCATGTAAGGACAGCACGACCACCAGGTGCACAATAGGAGAAAACACTACTAACGTGCAAAAAATGGCAGGAAACCCCCACACTGTCAGCAGTCTACCCTGAATTGTGTCCCACACAGACAGAATCGGGAGCCCCCAACAAGCACAATGATGAGGTCAAGCCTTGGTACTCACCCCCTGAGAGCCCCAATCAGAGGATCCATGCCAGGCTCAGCTCTGCTCCCTTGAAACTGTTTCACTGGCTTTGCAGCACTGCATTTAAGGTGGCTAGCAGGCAGATCCCTTTGAGAGCCTTCTGCAACCTTCAGACAGAGGAGGAGGAGGGGGCACTGAGGTTATATGAGGCTGCTGCACTCTTCCAGATCCTTCCAATTTCTGGCTGCTCAACATGCTCTTATCATAAGAGCATGGAATTGAACCAATTTTCCCTCCTCTTATGGCTACCAAAAAGACAGCAGTCTTGTGGAGCCTCCCACGTCACGCTCAAGTGAGTCATTCTCAAAGTGGTCGTTCACGAGTGTTTAATCAATCTTTTCTTCTCAATCTTCAGATTTTCTTCAGAGAGGAGAAAATCCATCCACCATCTGCTGGAGACAAAGAAATACTAAGGAGACCTCTGGTGGCTGAGGCAAATAGAGGCATAAGTGACATCATTGAAACCTGGGTTTTTTGTTAGTTCTTTGTCTCATCACCATCAAGAGGGTAATTTCCTTAGCTGCCAAGCAGACAAGGTCATACATAGCATCCGACAGAAAGGCTGTTGCTGACCAAGAGGGAAAAATATCCTCTGGAGCGAGGGACTGAATCCACTGGAGAAGGGCTAGAGTTGATAGGCCCGCACACACAGTCAACTGGAGTATAGCAGTAGCAGTTGTAAATTGATTCTTTAGTAGAGTGTCCATCTTATGACCCAGGGTGTCCTTTAAAGCTGTTCACCTTCTACCTGAATGGTGGACCTCTTCGTGACTGCTGACTGTGCATCCATTCTTGGCATGCTGAACTATGTGGAGCAATCCTCCTCTGGCAAGGCATAAAGCCGCTTGCACACCTTTAGCCCCTTTGCCATGGAGTCGGGTGAATCCAATTCCAAATGGATCATGCTTTTGATAACCTCTGGAAAAGGGAACACCATCATGGACTTTTGAATCCTCTGCAGGAGGGGATGGACATGTGGCCCATGTTCCACCATCGAGGGATTGGCCAAACGTAAGGCAGATGACACTTGAGCAATCAGAGCTGCCAGCTCACCTATTCTGAACAGGTGGATAATACCAGACCATGATCTTTTGAAGGAGAGGGCACCTCTTCCTCTATGTTGGAGTCATTACCCGGAACGTTGGCACTAGACTCGGCCTACAGAGAGTTGATCTGATTCTCCAGATTCCAACCTCTGCTGAGATCACTTAGAAGGTGGCACAAGCCAGACTGCAACTCGCTGTCTGTCCCTCTACTGAACAACCAGAAAGAGATCAAGAAGATCCGGAGGCTCCAGGGTCTGAATTGTTACGCTATAAAGACCAGGCTCCCTGCAGAACTGAAACTTCCTGGGAGGACAACTTGGAGCCCCTGAGCTCCCTGCCAGGTGGAAGTCCCCAACCTCAGAGGAACCCACAGTCACTGGACCCTTATAAGAAGGGGAGGGGCCAGAGGAGAAAGCACTGGAGCATAAAACGTCAATCATCCTTTATCATGACACCTCTGAAAGGGAGGGCAGGGAGGAGGAGGGAGGGGCACTGAAGTTGTGTGAGGCTGTGAAGAATCCTTCCCACACTCCTTTTCTAATTTCCTGGCTGCTCAACAGGTCCTTAACAGGATAAGAACGTGGAGCTGAACCAATTCCCCTCCTCCTTCTGGCTTTTCAAAAGAGCACTGTTTTGAAGGGTGTCTAGTGGAGATTCCAGCGTCGCACTCTAGTGAGAGAGTCACCTGCAGGTGGTCGTTCACAAGCAAAATTAATCTTTCTATCTTCAAGCTTCCTTTGTTCAGATTCCATCAGAGCTGAAAAACTCAAATCCATCATCTGCTGGAGAAAGAGAAATACTGAATATGTCCCTAGTGGCTCAGGCTGGTAATGGCACAGTGATGTCATAAGTAGCCTCGAATATTTTCTCGTTCTCTACATTTGCTGGTAGGGGGAACACAACTCACTTAGCTGGACTAGTTAGGGTTGCCAACTGTCTCCAGATGCGCCCGACACGCTTGATCCAGTCCCAGGTTTACCAATTTTTCCATTGCACCCCATAATAAAAGCAAGACTACATGTCCCTGCATGCAATGAAGTAAACCCAGGACTGGATCAAGCTGTCGGGCGCATCTGGAGCCAGTTGGCAACCCTAGGACTAGTCTAGCTGTACAATTCTGAATATGTTTACATCAAGCCTGGACATTGTTCAAAAATACCATCTTGAAAGCCAGATGAATTCCATTCTTTAAAAAAGGTGGAATTTTGGAAGGAAGGCCAGCATGATTCAAAGGTGAGGTGACAGGCTGTTATAGCCAAAAGAACATCTTTCAAGAAAACCTTTTCAGATACATTTGAAGCAAAAAACCTGTGAGGGAGTCAGTTGGACCATTAAATGAGAGAGGAGTAAAAGGGGCACTAAGGGAGGACAAGGCTATAGCAGAGAAACTAAATTAAATCTTTGTTTCGGTCTTTACTGAAGAAAATATATGAGAGATACCCCTGCCAGAAATGGTATTTAAAGGTAATGAATTGGAGAGATTGAAATAAATCTCGGTGAACCTGGAAGACGTAATAGGGCAATTTGACAAATTAAAGAATAGCAAATCACCTGCACCAGATACCATACACCCCAGGGTGCTAAAAGAACTCATAATGGTAATAACTTGTAAAGTATCACTAAAATTGTCTATATTACCTGAAGATTGGAAATTGACCAATGTAATGCCAGTATTTGAAAGGATTCCAGGGGTGTGCCAGGAGATCATAGACCGGTCAGCCTGACATAAGTGCTAAGCAAAATGGAAGAAAACAACATAAAGAACAAAGGGCCTGATATTCAAAGGCATTTACCCGGATAGCAGGATAATTAGTGACACTAACATTGGATATCCGCAAACACAGTTACTACATGCCTTGATGCCATGCGATTAGCATCGGGGATTGTCATGGGTATTCCTGGGTGGAGTGGAGGCGGCAAAGGCTAGCCTATATTTACCCACAGGAGCTAACCGGGCAGCAGCTCAATATTGTCACTGCCCGGTTAGCTTCCAGGCTGTGCGGCGATCTGGATATTCAGTGCCCATGGCCAAATATAGCCCCGACATTGAATATTTATTTATTTATTTAACAGGTCTTTTATACTGCTTTATCATTTCAATCAAAGTGGTTTACATTATAACTTAAACTTGGCAATGTACACTAAACAGGGGCATTGATAACTTAGATTTTTCTGAGGCAATGGAGGGTTAAGTTGCTAGTGGAAATTGAACCCTAGTCTCTTGGCTCCCAATCCGGTGCACTAACCTTTAGACTACTCCTCCACTCCAGGGTTAGTATTCAGTGGCGACAGCTATGTACTTTACAAGCTCAGTGTGCGGCAGCAGCAAAGAAAGCAAACAGAATGCTGGGAATCATGAAGAAAGGAATGGAGAATAAAGCAAGGGATATTGTAATGCCTCTGTATCGCTCCATGGTGCAACTGCACCTTGAATATTGCGAGCAGTTCTGGTCACTGCATCTAGAAAAGGATATAGTGGAACTAGTAAAGGTACAGAGAAGGGTTACCAAACTGATAAAGGGGATGGAAGGATATTCCTGTGAGGAAAGGCTTAGGGATCTTCAGCTTGGAGAAAAGACAGCTGAGGAGAGACATCATAGAGGTCTATAAATAATGAGTGGAGTAAAACGAGTAAATGCGAATTGGTTGTTTACTCCTTCAAATAGTATAGGGGATAGGGGACATGCTATGAAACTACAAAGTAGTATATTTAAGACTAATCGGAGAAAATATTTCTTCAGTCAGTGCATAATTAAGCTCTGAAATTTGTTGCCATAGGATGTAATAAAAGCTGTTAGTGTAGCTAGGTTTAAAAATGCTTTGGACAAGTTCCTGGAAGCAAAGTCTATAAACCATTAATACAATGGACTGGGGGAAATTCACTGCTTACCCTGGGATAAACAGCATGGAATCTGTCTACTTTTCGAGTCCTGCCAGGTACTTGATACCTGGATTGGCCACTGTTGGAAACAGAATACTAAGCTTGATGGACAATTGGTCTGACCCAGTATAGCAAATCTTATCTTATGTTCTCAGTGACAGGTTGTGCAGAAGCAAGACATAAAGCAGTATGAATGAATGGAAGGTTGATCACTACAGAAATTAAAGGCTTGGGACAAAAAACAGGTTTTCACCTGCTTCCTGAAGTAGAGGTGGTATTGAGTTAGGCATAGTCTCTCTGGGAATGGGAGCTACTTCTGAGAAAACTCAATGGCAGGAGTGACAATGAACGATGTCCTTTGGCGAGGGTACAGTTAGGGAGGTTCCTTGAAAAGACATTAGAGATCTCAAATGTGTGTAGAAGGCTAACTTATTTTTTTGTATTCTAACCCATTTCATCTGAGAGCTTTTAAACCAGAGACAGAATTTTAAATGTGTCCCTATGGCGATGCCATTTGCAAACCTCTTATCAGTCATGCTGCAGCATTTTGAATTAACAGGAGCTGGTACAAACTCTCTGTGGTCTTACCAGTACACAGGGCATTACAGCCGTCTAGTCGTCTGCTACGATTAGACTCATCTTTTTACTATATGGAAAGAGATTATGTAGTTGCCGCAGGTGATAGAAGCAGTTTTTTGAAGGTTGCCTCAATTTGTGGGCTCAGAATAGGTGATGAGTCCAGCAATATGCCAGTATTCCTGTCCTGTGATTTTAGGGGGAGTTTATAGTTCCCAAAAGGGATTTTGATGTGGCAGGTGCCTATCTGCTTGCATTGGGAAACCACAGAATCTCTTTTACTTGGAGTCAGGCAGAGTTTGGCGTTTATTTGCCCATTTGTGAGTTGCTGTTAGACAGGCAGTGAATCTGCTCAAAGATGTGGGTAAATCTGGTTCCATGGATGTGTATCACTGTACATCTCATATATACAGTCTGGTGTGTGTATATGCCTATGGCATGAAGAATATAGAACAGAGGAGAGGCTGCTTGAGAAGAGCAATTTTCTAACGTGCTTTATAGCAAGTTATCAAACCTGCTAACCAGCTAAAACAGATTCATCCTAAAAACTCCCTAAAAAATGCCCAATTAAAACTGGGGCAGTATGTAGGTGGAGTGTGGGCAGTGACGGTCTGGGGCAGTATGTAGGTGGAGTGTGGGCAGTGACGGTCACTAGTCAGTTAGTGGTGATATTCAGCTGCTAATCAGCTAGTTAAGCCACTCAATGTGTAACTTTAACTAGTTTTCGCTAGCAGGTTGGCAGCTGAATATAGCTGCTGACAGACGAACCTGGATTCCTCAGCACTGAAAACCAGATAAGCACCAGCACTGAATATCCAGGTTTAATTAAAGGGGTGGCAGCTAGGTGCTTTCAAGTAGCCTAGCTACCACCACCACTGAGTATGCCCACTATGTTTCATTGTATCAAATATTCTATGCTGCAGAAGCTAGGGTTGCCAACTGGCTGGTTTTTATATGGCCAGGCTGGCTGTCGGCAGAGAATTAAAACCGGCACTTAAAAAGCCTTTTTTTTTTGGGACTGGTGGGTGGAACTGCCATCAAGTGACAGGTTTCTCTCCAATCCGTCCAATGAGGAGCTGCTATTCAGTCAGGCTGAGTAAAGTCAGCCAATGAGAACGAGGGAGGCACTTGGGAGTAGTGGAGGGTGCTTCAGGCACGAAGGACTTGCTTTAGTGGAAAGGGAAATACTAAAAGCTAAAAATAAGAGCTACTAAATATCAAAAAGGATCCACCAGGAGGATATATACACTTCATCCACAGAGGAAAACTTCAATGGGACAAAAAAAGTGTATAATAGTAAACCACAGTAGCTTAGCTGTGCTAGTAAAGTATACTAAGATGGTAAGGAGCCTCAGTAACCGGGGGGTACATGTGTCTTTATCTTTATTTGCAAAATTTGACATACCGCCCTTGCCGAAGCGTCAGGGCGGTGTACAATACAATAATCCATTGGCTACAGAAAATAAAATGGGAGAAAGAAACGCCATTGACAAACAGGAAAGTAATAGAGAAGAAAAAAACAAGCAAGAGGTGGGACCATGGCAGCGTACTCTACGCTACCGCACACAAACATACACTGTCTCTCCCCTTATATCATTCATGGGCTCCTACAGATTGTTTTAACAATTTTCTAAATGCATTTAAAAAATTTGAAAACACTTAGCTGTAATGAAAAAAAAGACCTGGAGTGGAGGCATAGCCTAGTGGTTGGGGCAAGGTACTTCAGGCCAGAAGGTCAGGGGTTCAAATCCCACTAGAGGACAGCAACCTTGGGCCGGAAGGACTGGGGTTTCTAGTCCCACAGGTGCTCCTTGTGGTCTTGGGTAAGCCACTTAACCCTCCATAGCCCATGTTCCCTGTAAAATAGTTATCTCCAAGTTATAATGCCCTGTTCAATGTAATTTCAGTTTGTTCAATGTAAACCACACTGATGCAGAATAGTGCAGTATATAAGAGAATGTAAATAAATCTCAGAAAGCAGCAAGCTGTTAAAGTTGAGGACACAAAAATTGACTTGAGTTTTGTCCGATCTAGTTTAACGGGCTGCTTCAGGACTAGTCACACAGCTATCAAGAAACCTCACTAATGGTTATTTAAGGAGGGAAAAGAGTTGCATTTAAACAGATATAACCAATCAAATTAAAGGACTGTTGGCCAATCCAAAGACTTACTGAGTTCCGCAGGTTGTATTGAATTGAGAGAAAAAATCCATTTCTGTTCTAACCTTGCCAGTTGTTGCATAAAATCAACACTTGCATTATTATAGATACAGTCAATAACCAACCAACGTAACTGCTGCCATATGTGCTTCTGATCTATACGATGTTGCACCATAGGAGTGGTGATAGTGCAAGTTGCAAGGCGAGACATGTTCAATTAAGCGTTATTTCACTCGGTGGCAAGTTCTTCCCAAATAAAGTTCGGAACAAGGGCAAATAATAACAAAGATTGTCCATGCAGTGAGACAACTGGTGATACACTTCAATAAGTACTTTTTATCAGTTTGTGGATCTACCCAATCGTACACATCTAACGTCTGGTCACACATACTGCATTGACCACAAGGGCTCAGTTGTCCATCTAGCTCTTTTTACAGGAAGCTTATCAGAACAACATCATCACTAAACATGAATATAAATTTTTGCGTGCGCATCATCCAAGGGTATGAGTTTTTTATACCTTTCCTAAAGTTCCAAAAGTACAGTCACCTCCAGGTAGACCTATTGTCTCTAGTAAATCTTCATTGCTTGAACCATTCTTTTTGGACAAATTGTTACAACCGAGTGTTAAAGCAGCGAGGTCTTACATTCAAGACACTTCCAGCTTTCTTACTAAATTGTTGTCACATGGTGAGTAGCCCGAGTCTGCCATTCTGGTGACTTTTGATGTGGTGGCACGTTATACTCATATTCCCCAGGTACAATCGTTACAACTTATTCAAAAGATTTTTCAGCTAAATCCGCCTATTGAAAGGTTAAGTCAGCCATTTTTGGTTATGTTAGTTGAATTAGTATTAACAAAAAAATGATTTCATTTTTGTAACACTTTTTTTTCAGCAGATAAATGGAGTACCCATGAGTGCCACTGTGGCTTTCAGTGTAGCTAATCTATATATGTCAAATTTTGAAGAAACTTGTTTATATTCTACACACTGGTGGTCTAAGGTGGGCCTATGGTTGCATTTTATTGATGACATTTTTTGTATTTGGTTAGGCACTAAGGAATCCTTACAGGTTTTTTCCAATTGATTTAATACCCAGGATCCTTGCCTACAATTTACCTTGTCAATGCCCACAATTTGGTTACCTTTTTTTGGATGTTCTAGCTATTTTAGACAAGGGTCATATAAGGATGTCATTATTCAAAAAGTCAGTTGATCATAATAAACTTTTACACTTTGAAAGTCATCACCTGCTGAATTTAAAAAGGGCTTTGCCCATAGGACAATTTTTGAGAATTCGTTGTATTTGTTCGGAAGATGATGACTTCCAATGTCAGGCAAAGTTTTTATCAACGAGATTGGCACAACTTGGATATCCTAAGAAAATAATATGAGGTGCATATCTTAGAGGTAAACTTGCCAAATAGTAATTACACTTACCTGGTAATTGTAGTTCCTTGAGTGACGACAGCTTAGTCCTCCACCACTGGGTAGTGCACCTCCTCCTGCAGCATGGAGACTGGACCAATCAAAACTTGGCATCACTGGAAGTAGCTTGCTGGCAATCCCTTACAGCTCCAGTGAACTATTGACAAAGCAGACTCAAAAGAGCAACAAACAAGTAGCTAAACACTGAAAACTATTACAAAAAATTAACAAATTTGAAATCTCCCCAAACGCCCACAAAATTAGCCATGGGGAAATCCGCCTCCCCCCCTGCCGAGCCACAGCAAGCCAGCGAAAGAAAGGACCAGACAAGCTAGCCCGACTGAACTGAAGAGGGGGATACCAACCGAAAAGACTCACCTGTATAGGTCCCTACGAGGATGGACCGTGTGCCGTGAGATCCTATAATCCTGAGGGCGGGCACGAGGACTAAGCTGTCGTCACTCAAGGAACTACAATTACCAGGTAAGTGTAATTACTATTTCCTTATCATTCCTCCAGCTTAGTCCTCCACCACTGGGATGTAACAGAGCAGTACTAACGGGAGGGACCCTGCCATCCGGCACGCAAGACTGCCGAACCAAAACAGGCATCCCTAGCCACCAGAACGTCCAGGCGATAGTGCTTACTGAACATATGCAACGACGACCATGTTGCCGCCTTACAAATTTCCACCGGCGGAACTAGACTGTGCTCCGCCCAGGATGCCGCCTGCGCTCTTGTCAAATGAGCCCTCAAACCCATCGGAGCAGAGTGCCCCTGCAGCAATGAAACAGTGGCCTCCTTGATCCACCTGGAAATAGACGCTTTCGCCGCAGCCTCGCCTTTTCTGGGGCCCCCAAACAGGAAAAATAACCGATCCGATTTGCGGAAGGACTCGGTGACCGACAAATAACGGCGCAACACTCTCTGGATGTCCAGGCGACTAAGGCCCCGATCCGAAGCCTGCTCCCCTGCCGACCGCAGGAAGGGAAGCGAAACCACCTGATTGACATGAAAGGAAGACGAAACCTTAGGAAGAAAGGAAGGCACCGGCCGGAGAACCAACTTTTGCGAAGAAAAGGACAGAAAAGGGTCCCAGCACGAAAGTGCCTGAAGCTCTGAAATACGCCTAGCTGAACAAATAGCCACCAAAAATACCACTTTCAGAGTCAAATCTTTCACCGAGGCTTTTGATAAAGGCTCAAACGGCGCTCCACTCAGCGCTCGCAACACCAAGTTGAGATCCCACGGAGGAACAGCAACCCGACGCGCCGGCCGCAACCTGGAAACGGCTTTAAGAAAACGGCCAACATCGACGTGAGCCCCTAGAGCAATGCCTTGCACCTTACCTCTGTAACAGGCTAGGGCCGCCAGCTGCACTCTTAAAGAACTGGCGGCCAAGCCCTTATCGAAGCCATCCTGTAAAAAATCCAATACCACCAGAACCGAAGCCGTGGCAGCGCGGACTTGACACCTCGAATACCAATCCTCAAAGATATGCCAGATGCGCACATACGCGAGCGAAGCTGAACGTTTACGTGCCTGAAGCAAAGTTGACACCACGGACTTGGAATAACCTTTCTTCTTTAACCGCGCCCTTTCAATGGCCAAGCCGTAAGCGAGAATCTCTCCACCCGCGGCATCAGGAGCGGACCCTGAATCAACAGCTCCAGCGAAAATGGGAGGCGCCACGGAGTTTCGTCCAGCAAGCTCACCAGGTCAGCATACCACGGACGCCTCGGCCAATCCGGCGCGACTAACAGCACCCTTCCGTGATGCGCCTCGATGCGCTGGATCACCCGCCTGAGAAGCGCCCATGGAGGAAATACGTAGAGAAGACCCACCGAGGGCCACGGTTGCATGAGGGCGTCGATTCCTTCCGACATGGGCTCCCATCTTCTGCTGAAGAACCGACCCACTTTGGCTGAATGGAACGTGGCCATGAGATCCATGACGGGCATTTCCCAGCGACGCACCAACTGCGCGAAGACCATGGGATGCAGTTCCCACTCCCCTGCATCCACTTGCACCCTGCTGAGAAAATCCGCCGTCACATTGTCTTTTCTGGCTATGTGCACCGCCGATATCGCCTGTAAGCACGGTTCTATCCATGCAAACAGCCGCTGGGATTCGTCCTCCAGGGCTGAGCTTTCGGTGCCGCCTTGCCGATTTATGTAAGCTACTGTCGCCGCATTGTCGGAAAGAACCCGTACCACTTTGTGCATTACTTGGGCTTCAAAACTCTGCAGGGCGCGAAACACCGCCCGGAGCTCCAACCGGCTGATCGACCAGCCGCTCTCTTCCGGAGACCAGAGACCCTGAGCAAACTCCATTCCGCAATGCGCTCCCCAGCCCGCCAAACTTGCATCCGTTAACAGTGGAATCCATTCCGACGGTTCCAAAGGCATTCCTGCTCGTAAACACGCCGGCCACAGCCACTACTGCAGATCTTGGCGGACTAGAAACGGGCAGGGGAGTCGTTTGCTCAACGAGTCGGACTGATTGAACCAACGTCGAAGAAGGGCCCGTTGTAACGACCGCATGTGAAACCTGGCCCAAGGAACGACTTCCAAGGTTGCCGCCATCGTGCCCAGCACCTGCAGGTATTTCCAGGCCGACGGCGCTGGAAGCTTGCGGAAGTCCCATACCAGGCGCCTTAGGGCCAGAGCTCTGCGCTCTGTCAGGAACACCGAGCCCCTTTGAGTATCAAACTGCACTCCCAAGTACTCGAGAACCTGGGTCGGAACTAGATGGCTACATTGATCACCCAGTCGAGAGACTGAAGGAGAGCGATCACCTTTCTGTGGCGGCCAGGCTCTCGGCTCGGGACTTTGCTCGAATCAACCAATCGTCCAGGTAGGGATGTACCAATATTCCTTCTTTCCGTAACGCTGCTGCAACGACCACCATAATCTTGGTGAACACGCGCGGCGCCGGCGCCAGCCCGAAGGGCAGAGCCTGAAACTGGAAATGCCCCCAAGGAAGTGCGAAGTGCAGAAATCTCTGATGGGACGCTCTGATGGGAGATAAGCCTCGGAGAGGTCGAGGGATGTCAAAAACTCCCCGCGCCGAACCGCGACAATGACCGACCGCAGCGTTTCCATGCGAAAATGCAGCACCCGAAGGAAGCAATTTACGCCCTTGAGGTCTAGGATGGGGCGAAGAGAGCCATCCTTCTTTGGCACCATGAAATAGATAGAATAGCGTCCCATGCCGTATTCTGCTGGTGGGACAGGAACGACCGCGCCCAGTTGAAGAAGATGGTCCAAGGTTTGACGCACCTGCAACGCCTTTTGGGGACTTCTGCAGGGAGACAGCACGAACGAGTCCAACACCGGCCTCGCAAGGTCTAAGGCATAACCGTCGCGAATGATCTCGAGGACCCACTGGTCGGACGTAATGTGGGTCCAGGCAGAGAGAAACCTCCGAAGACGACCACTGATCGGCTGAATCCCTGCCTGGACCCGCCGCCCTTCATTGCGGCTTACGGGAGACTGCAGAGGCCGTCGCAGCGTATCCCCTACTTGCACCTCGAAATCCCCGAAATCCCTGGGCTCGAGACGTGAATCTACCTCTTTGAGACCCTGCAAAGCGAGGTGATCGGAACCTCCGAAAATCTCGAAACTGCCCCCAAAAAGGCACAGCCGATTTGCCCCGCCTGGGCTTATCTTCCGGAAGTCGGCCCCCCTTGGACTCGCCCAACTCCTTAACTAACTTTTCCAGATCTTCCCCAAACAAGAGCTGTCCCTTAAAGGGAAGCTTGCCAAGACGTGCCTTGGAAGAGTCATCAGCCGCCCAATTCTTTAGCCAGAGTGCTCTGCGCGCCGCCACTAAAGAGGCCATACTATTCGACAAAGCTCGGATGAGGTCATAGTGTACATCCGCCAAATACGCCAAACCAGATTCCAAGCGCTGCATCTCGCGCACTTCCTCTGGCTCCAAGGATGCGGACTGCCGCAGTCGCTGAAAGGCAGGCCCGTGCGATCCAAGCACCGCAAATGGAAGCCTGTAACGCCACGGCATCCACCTCAAAAGATTGCTTCAGCAACCCGTCCATTTTCCGATCTTGCGCTTCCTTCAAGGCCGCACTGCCTTCGACTGGGATAGTGGTCTTTTTAGTCACCGCTGAGACCGCAGCATCAACCTTCGGGGAGCGGAACCTCTCCTTGTCTTTGTCCGCGAGAGGATACAACCGATTCATGATCCGTATCCCTTTAAGGCCAGATTCGGGAGTATCCCACTCTGTTTGGATCATCTGAGCGATCACCTTGTGGATAGGGAAGACCACATGCGTCTGACGTAATGCTTGAATAATGGGATCCGCGCCATCTTCCTCCTCAGCCGGTGGCTCAGCCGCCAGCCTGAGCATCTGAAGAGCTTCTGTAAAGAGCCGGCAACTCCTCCTTCCGAAACACTCGGATGATTCTGGCCTGGTCCTCCGGCTCCGCAATCTCTCCTTCCTCTAAGTCATTTGTGTCCGCATCCACATCAAACTCAGCCTCCTCTCCCTCCTGCCAGTCCACGTCAGCCAGGAGAGAATCAGCCAGCCGCGGTCTTTTGGAGGTCTTTAAACCCGAGGAGTCATGCTCTGCCATACCAGACCGCCCACTAGAGGAAGAAATAGGCAGGGGGGAACCCCCAAGCCCCTGCTGCCTGCGACAAAAGGCCTCATGCATCAGCAGAACAAAGTCTGGAGAAAAACTGGCCATCTGGGACGCGGCTGCAAGCTCCAACTGTGGAGCAGGAGCCGCAGGCCGCAGTGCTGGCAGAGATGATGAGGGTCCTGCTATCGCCTCCTCCCCCTCTGCTACCCCGAGCGCTGTGGGAGCAGAAGTGGCAATGGAACTCTTCAACTGTTGCTCCATACTGCGGGAGGCAGAGGCGCAGCGAAGACAAACCCTTGTCTCTGCGCTGGTGCCCCTACGAGCGCCACAAATGACACACTGGGAACTACCTGACATGGGCTGCAAATGTGGGGAAGGTAAGTATGCTCAGAGTCCAGAAACCCTAGCCCCAAGGGAAAGTGCTGCCCCTCCTGGCCGGCCACCTAGGCCCAGGCTACGTAAGGAAATTATGTAAAATATTGCCTTAGAGTTCCCATCAATTTTAATGCCCCATTGTTTTGTTTTGTTTTTTGTAATCGAACTGAGAAGGTTGCCTAGACAGAAGAAAAGGCGGGAACCCCTGACCCCGCACTGGCACGCCTAAAACCGGGGATGAAAAGAAAGGCGCCGAAAATAAAGAGAAAAAATTAAAAGGAAAAAAGAAAATTAAACCCCAGCAAATACAGGAAATACCTGTGCTCGGACTGCCGCCCGGATGAGAAGGGCGCTCCAGAGCCCGCGGCTAACATACTGCACGACTCCCGAAGGCCGCAGGAGACGCAAACCCAAAATGGCCGCGTCTCCACATGGGGTTTTGGCGCGCTGCGCCGGCGGCCCTCTGTGCCTTGAAAAACAGCCTCCGATCACTCCCGGACGGCCAGGACTCCCAATGCACTCTCCGGCCCCCGAAGAGGAAGAGAGAGAGAGAGAGGGAGACGCACCCCTGCTAGCACGGAAGTTAGCTAGATCGCAAGGCGTCCCCGACAGGAAAGGGACGCTGCCTACAATGCCGTGGGCTGCCGCCTGACAGAAACGGGCCGGCGGTGTACTTTCCCAGGAGCTCTGCCCCGACCAGTCCTGGGGTCAGAGATCCTAAGGCAATCAGCCTTTCTGAAACTGGGCTGCGGCTTGGCAGGGGGGGAGGAGAGCCCGAGTAGGACCCCGAGCCCCAGAAAACGTAAGTCCTCCTTTATGTTATGTATTTACTAATTTCTTTTTTTTTTTTTTTAAAGAAACAGTCCCCTAAAAAGGACCCACTCACTCATAGAGACAGAGTGATGCCAAGCCAAATTCAAAGCCAATTAGAAATTATAGAAAATTCTAAGAGATCTATCTAGCTCCTTATCTGTTTCTCTAGTGAGCCCAGCATCTAGGCTCACTATGTCCTCCTGCTGCTTGGAGACTGGACACACTGGAGCTGTAAGGGAATACCAGCAAGCTACTTCCAGTGATGCCAAGTTTTGATTGGTCCATTCTCCAAGCTGCAGGAGGAGGTGCACTACCCAGTGGTGGAGGACTAAGCTGGAGGAACGATAAGGAACCATGCTTTACTTTTGCAAAAACATCAACAACAAAAGATGGACAAACAAGTAGTAGTCCTGCGGTATTCAGATGTGTCAAGAAAGATAGCTCAGAGTATTTATAAACATTGGCCAATACTAGCTTTACATCAAATTTTTCAAGATGGCCCATGCATTGCATTTACAAGAGCACGTAATTTAAGAGACATTTTGGTGCATTCAGATTATGTTCCACAATCTGTGCCTCAAAGACTAGATGGGCATCATAGCCCTTGTGGTCAATGTAGCATGTGTGACCAGTTGTTAGATGTGTACAACTGGGTAGATCCACAAACCGATAAAAAGTACTCATTGGGGGGGTCACGTGATGTGCTGAGCTAGCTCGGATGTGTGCTGGGTTAGCTCCGGGGTTCCCTTCACCCTACAAACCCTGAAAATGCCCTAAACAAGACAATATACAGTTGAAAAGGTGGCTGAGGATCCCGTGGTCATTGTAACAGCCCGAATATTCTAGGTTTGCAGCATAGAATAAAGCAAGCCCGTCGTGACCGGGAGAAAGCTTCCACAGTATCAACAAAGATGGCCGACGGACCTCCCTCACCGGGCCAGCCAGCGTTATCCACAGAAGAGGTAACTAATGCTGTAGTTAGTGCATTGAATGGTAGATTTGATGGTATAACAGGACAATTAGACGGCATTAGTAAACAGCTGGAGGGCGTGGGAGCACGGATGCATGCAGCGGAGGGGCGCATATCGCAATTGGAGGACGAGCCTCACAGTGCGGGAAGAGAGATCACATCCCTGCAGGCCATAGTCAGCAAACAAGGAGAAAAAATTGACGATCTGGAAAATCGTGGCTGCCAGAAAAACCTCTGGGTAATCGGTATACCAGAGACAGTAAAAGATGTGGACCTGCACAAATATTTTCTGGATCTGATATCCACCTTGCATCCTGGGGAGGACAGTGCCCAGATCATTATTGAAAGGATACACAGGCTGGGGCCAGCTCGTGCGGGCGACATGCGGCCCTGGATAGTGCTTGCCAGATTTTTGAACTTTCTGCATAAAGATAAAGTTTTGCATGCTGCGCGAGCAAAAAGTCCTTTATTTGGAGAGGGAGCGCGCATTCAGCTATTTCAGGACTACTCGGTGCAGCTGGGCATGAAGCGCAAAGCAAACGCCACTATATGTCAAAAACTGATATCAGCGCATTTGAAATTTGTGGTACAATATCCGGCTAGATTGAGAGTTTTCCATAATGGAACTGCAGTGACATTTGAAACACCCGAAGCTGCTCAAAAATGGATCCAAAGTCAACCAGACATCTCAAGAGAGGGAACATGACTGTTTGGATGTGAAGCTATAATCGGAACTTTGGAAGTTTGGAGTAAAGCGGCTATGCTAGAGAAGCTGATGGATCTGGCAGGCTGAGGCATAGAAAATGTAGCATACGGAGGACCTTTATTTATTTATTTATTTTTTTCGGTTACTTTATGTTGTTAATTTGTTGTATGGAGGGAAGGCTTTGTTGATGGTTGGGACAGCAGGGGACGGGGCTCCAGTCAGAAACGCCTACACTCTCGGGTTTCTAATCTATGTGTGGGCCCTCCCATCACGGGCACTGAAACGAGTTACTCCTGCCAGTTGTTAGAGCTGGTGGGGGCTGTACGTTGCCTATAGGTGAGACACCTTAATAGGGGGGGAGTAGGATGAGTCACAATTCTATAATAGGATATATTCCTGAGGGGGTAAGAAATTTCCTAGTGGAGCGAGGAAATCCTTGGTTAATAAAAAGTGGAGGGGTGGACGAATAAAATAGCAGGAGAGGGTGAAGAGGGGGGCTCAACATCAAGAGTGACCATAGTGAAGGAAAGGAAGGTATATGACATTGGTGTTAGGGGAAGAGCCAGGGGGGTGGTAGGGGGTAGGGAAAGAGGGGAAAAGGGGCATAAAGGGGTACCTACTATACAGGGACTACCTGAGGTTCAAGGGGGAGGGTTAATTCTTGTGCAGTAGATTGGGGGGGGGTCTTAGGCTGGGAGGATCCCCCCAATAGATTTGGAAATGGTGCATCTTTCAGTAATATGCAACAGATATCACAGCCAGGCTGAGAGTACTCTCCTGGAATGTATGTGGGTTAGCTAGCCTTTTGAACCGACGTAAAATACTGCGTGCGTTGGAGCGACATAAGGGGGATATTATATTGTTGCAAGAAACCCATCAGGCCATAGGGGATTTGAATAGGTTGAAGGGGGGTAGGATAGAACACATTTATGGGGCATCGGTGCATGGCAAGAAGGGGGGGGGTGCTATTTTAATCAGGAAAGGAGTAGGATTTAAGGCTGAACACACAGTGGCAGACCCTGAAGGTCAATTTTTATTGGTACAGGGTGACTTGCAGGGGCGGAAGGTGATAATGGGTAGTGTATATGCTCCTAATGTGACAGACCCAAAGTTTTTTGCCAAAGTGGCAGCAGAAATTGACACTTTGCCTGAATCCCCAATAATTGTAGGGGGTGATTGGAATGGGGTGTTTGACTCGATTGTAGATGTTTCGGGAGGGCAAGGGGGCAACCGTTTATACACCACACGACACCTGAAGTGGTATCGCCAGCGGTGTCAAATAATAGATGCATGGCGAACCCTTCATCCGATGGAAAGAGATTACACGCACATGACCAGGGCGCATGGCTCAAGTACGCGACTTGATGCTATATTAGTATCAGAGGAGCTCTTTCAGGCAATAACTGAGGCGACAATCAGACCCTATGAAATATCGGACCATGCCCCAGTGTGGATAGTTTGGACCTGTGGGCAGGCAGGTGGTAACAGAGTACCTTGGCGTTTACCACTAGATTTACGTCAAGATGACAAGTTCCAAGGTTATTTGATAAATAGATGGAATGAGTATGTTTATCATAATCAGGCTCACCAGGTGGACCTGGAGCTTTTTTGGGAGGCGTCCAAAGCTGTAGTATGGGGCAACATCATAGCGTACGGCATCCGCTGAAGGAGAGAAATGGCGGTGAGGATTTTAAGATTGGAGAAGCAGATTTGTAGGGAACATCGTTCCCTGGCAAGCCACCCTACCGCAGCTAACAGGGCACAGTTGTTAGCAACTCAGACAACTCTCAATACCCTGCTGCACCAGAGAGCAAAAAAGTCTTTAGCCTACTATAAATACCAACTCTACCAATTTGGAGACAAAGCCGGGAAACTCCTGGCCCATTTTCTTTCATGTAATCAGGGATCCCGATTCATGCCACTGTTATGAGATGGGGTTGGGAGGGCTCAGACAGATGCCGTAGCTATAGGAAAGGTTTTTGTGAATTACTACCGTAAGTTGTATTCGAGCAAGGACACCTCATGTTCACGGATTAGACAGTTTCTTGTGGGGGTGGCTTCACCGCAACATACACAAGAACAACAGGGACACCTGGTGGCCCCAATAACAGTAGAAGAGGTTCAGCGTGGTATTGACAAGGCAGCCACCTGTAGGGCCCCAGGACCAGATGGGCACCGAGTCCAATATTATAAACTTCTAACAGCACAAATTACCCCAACTTTAGTGACCTTGTTTAATTCATGACTGGACACTGGAGTTTTCAAGTATAATAGTAATACAGCCCATATAGTGGTTTTACCTAAGCCAGGGAAGGACCCAACAGAAGTAGGGTCTTACCTTCCAATCTCGCTGATTAACTACGACCTTAAATTATTTGCGAAGATCTTGGCGGATCGCGTGGCCGTGTACCTTCCTAGCCTGATACACACTTGTCAGTCAGGGTTTGTACAGTGGCGATATCCAACTAAGAATGTGTGGCATATTCTAGGGGCGCTCGAGTGGACACGCAGGCAGGATATCCCTTCTTTGTTGGCAAATTTTGATGCGAGAAAGCCTTTGACAGGGTAGGGTGGACCTATCTGTTTCAGACTCTTGAGGTATATGGGTTAGGAGCCGGGTTTATACAAGGTGTTCAGGACTCTATCAGAGGCTGGCAGTGGTAGTGGGGGCTAATGGAGTGGTCACTTCTAGCTTCGAGATTGCACGCGGGATGCGGCAGGGCTGCCCGCTGTCCCCGCTATTGTTTGTACTTTCATTGGATCCATTGCTGAGAACGATCTATGCACAAGATGATATACTGGGGGTAACACTTAGGGCCCTGTACATTTATGATCTCGGCTTTTGCTGACGATTTACTGGTCATGTTGACCGACCCACAGAACTCCTTGCCTAAGCTTTTAGAGGTTATAGCACAGTATGGGGCACTAGCAGGCTTAAAATTGAATATGACCAAGTCCGAGGCCTTGGATGTCCTAGGTGGATTGCGGAACACCTGGGGCAGACCATTTCCCCTAAGGTGAGCAGAGAATAAATTCCAATACCTAGGGATATGGTTGCCATGCGACCCGATGAGGTTGTACCATTTAAATGTTCATCCTCTATTGCAAGAAATTCAGAATAAGCTAAGAGACTGGACGCCGCTTCCACTCTCCCCTTTGGGACGGGTAGCTGCATATAAAATGATGCTTTTCCCAAAACTTTTATATGTTCTCCAACTGCTTCCTCTGCAGATGATGCGGCGGGACATAGATGATGCGGTGGGACATCCAAAACCTCGAACGCTCACTACAGTCTTTTATTTGGAGAGGGAAAAAGCCCAGGCTTAAAAGTGATCGGTTACAAGGTCAATGGCAACAGGGAGGAATAGGGCTTCCAAGATTGGAGCAATATAACTTAGGATGTCTTCTGCGACACGTACGAGATTGGTTGGGGGGAGGGAGTACAGTGTTTAGCCCATATAATCTTGAATCGGCGCTGGTTGCCCCTATTCTCTTTTGTCAGTGCTGCATGTTCCCCATTTCTAGTTACCCGAATATCTTTGAAATAATATCTTACTTAAAGGGGTTCGATGGGGCTGGCGAGCTCTGTGTGGTCAATTAGATATCCCACTTAAGATATCAGGTTATTTGCCCTTGCAGGGAAATTTGTCTTTTCTGCCAAGCAGAGAGTCCAGTTTTTTTCAAGACTGGGCGTTGTGGGACCTTGTTCAGGTGAGGCAAGTAGTAAATGATGAGGGCGAACTTAAGCCCTTCTCGGAGCTGAAGGAATTATATGATCTACCATGTGGACATTTTTATGCATATTTACAACTAAAGCATTATCTGGCCTCTTTAAAAGAAGGAAAGCGAGGCTTGCGATAGGAGAATTTTGAGAAGTTAGTAGACTGGTTTGAGTTGCTAGTTACTGTAGGGCCATAAATGGGCGCACCCCGGATAAGTGCCATGTTCAATTAACCACGCAATGGGGATTGGAACAGGGAATAGATTTCAATGCATTTGCTTGGGGAGCTGTGGTGGGAAGAATCCCTAGATTGGTAACAGGGGCTAGACTCTGACATATGCAATTCCAGATTTTAGAACGAGTCTGTCTCACCCTACAGAGGGTGGAGGGCAGGATTTGCAGAACATGGCAGATGTCCATGGTGCAGGGCGACAGGAGCACACCTGGGCATATGTTTTGGGGGTGTGTGCAGGTGGGCAAGTTTTGGAACAGAATCCAGCAGTATCTGGGGAATTTGCTGGGGCAGACTTTGACAATGACCCTGGGTCTGGCTATCCTAGACATCCATGATCCTCTGGGACTTACTAAGGCAGGGAATAGATTGATGGTAAGGAAATGCTGCCTTGTTGCTAAACAGTGTATACTTCATAGGTGGAGGGACCCAGATGGTCCAGGCTACTGGGAGTGGAGGAATACACTGCAACAACTGATTTTGTGGGAGGGAGAAGCCTCTAGGCGACACGTGAAGAAGAGAGAAATAGAAATCACACTTACCTGGTAATTGTCGTTCCTTGAGTGATGACAGTTTAGTCCTCCACCTCTGGGTTGTGCACCTCCTCCTGCAGCTTGGAGACTGGGCATGTCAAAGTCATGACATCACTGGATATAGCCTGCTGGTCTCTCCCTTCAGCCCCCAGTGTACTATTGACAAAGCAAACTCAAAGGAACAACGAACAAGTAGTTATACCACAACTTTAACCGAACTATACATTCCTCAATCTGATGGACCTTTTTCACTTTATTATTCTATCCTTTTTTTTTTTTTATATTCATGTTTCTCTCATTCTATCACTTATCCCGTGACACTCCTTCACTTAAACAAGAGAGAAGAAAGCCATATATATCCGAGAGGAATACTCACTGCGATCCAGAATCTGAAAGGATTTCTCCACTCCTTGAAATTGATGTTCCACTCCGTCTGAAAATAAACTGAAGAAATCACTCCCCGGGCGGGAATGAGGACTAAACTGTCGTCACTCAAGGAACGACAATTACCAGGTAAGTGTAATTTCTATTTCCTTATCATTCCTCCAGTTTAGTCCTCCACCTCTGGGATGTATCAGAGCAGTAATTATTGGGAGAGACCTTTCCACCCGGATCGCTACTCCGCCTAGCTGCCACAGACATCGCTCGCCGCTAGAACATCCAGGCGGTGAAAGTTACTGAAAGTAAGAGACAGACGATCAGGAGACCGATCCACAAAATGCTACTGGCGTACCCAAACTGCATTCTGCTCAGGATGTTGCTTGTGCTCCAACAGAGTGAACCCGTAAGCCCAGTGGCACTGGGCAGCCTAGCAACATATAGGCTCACGCTCTCAGCTCTACCATTCCTCTGGCGATGGATGCCTTCGCCGCCGCTTCCTCTTTACGCAAACTCCGGATAGAGAAAATAGACGGTCGCAACTGCGGAGATTCGTCAACTCTTAAATAGTGCCGCAGCATTCTCTCTATGTACAAGTAGTGCAAGCCACGGTCCAAGACGCTCCCCTGTGCCTAACCTAAAGCTAGAAGAGCAACCGCTTTCCCCTCAAACCACGTTGAGATTCCACAGCAGAACCAATACGGTACACAACAGCAACAGCCCGGATACTGCTGTAAGATACGCACATCATCTGCGTGATAACCCAGGGCCAGCCTCTGAACTCTGCCGCTATAGCAAGACAGAGCTGATACCTGAACATTCAAAGACCTGGCTGCCAGCCCGCACCTGGAAATAAATTATTGTAAGCATTTACGTTAGAGACACCCTGGACATTACAGGATCGCCAACCTAACCTAGACCATTGAAATGGCGTGATCCAAGCAAATTCGCAACTTAGCTTGCTAAGCCCTCCTGGACTTCTGCTCTTAACAAAAGCAGAGACAAATCTAGAAGATAGCGTTTCGAACATGAAAATCAAAGTGACTTCAACTCCCCCTGTATGACTGAAGTTAGTTAGTTTGCAGGCATGAACTTAGCTAAGTTAAACCGCTTGTAAGCTTACCTGTTGCTTATGCTTTTGCACCCTTTGCTTACCCTCAACTTTACACTCTCAGCCAAATATCTGGGTGTGGGGAAGCAGGACATAGCTCGTAACACCACACATGTTTTGTTTTGTTTTTTTTAATACTAGTGCCTCACCGTTTCCTTGAGGCAACCCATTTAATCCAATCCCAACCAAGGGATCACCCAGACTCAAAATTTAAGGTTCCCTTATCTGAGAACCAGAGGAAGGGAAACTGCTGCCGAGTAACTCGTTTACTTAACCTTGACATGGCAATGACCACGCCATAAGTGAGAACCGATCCACCTGAGGCATCAACATATCCTCCAACGGCGGAAACCTCCCAGGATTCCCATCTAGCCACCCTATGAGGTCAGTGTACCCTGGACAACTTGGCCAGCCCGAGTTCCCCAACAACACCGCCCCCCGAAGGGCTTCGATACGCCGAACTGCTCAATTCATGAGTGCCCCTGGAGAAAGGATACAAAGAAGACCGGATGACGGTCCTCGCCATACCAAAGCGTCGATGCCTCTCAACATCCCTTCGCGTCATTTGCTGACAAAGCGACCCGTTTTCGCAGACTGAGACGTCGCTATGAGGAGCATTATTGACTGTCCCCTTTTGTGACCGACCCATGCGAACACCTCCGGAGCAACTTCCATTCTCCGATCTCTACTCGGCCCCTGCTGAGGAAATTCGCCGACATCTTGCCCTGTCCCGCAACATGCGTCGCCAAGATCGCCGGAAGTCGAGGCGCTATGCCCGCAAACAGACCCACTGTCGGGGCCTCCAGGACCCCATTTCCAGTTCCACACTGCCGGGTGCTGAACGCCATTGCCGCGGAGTTGTCGGACAGCACTCGCCGCGCCCGACCTCTCACCATATCATCGAACGCCAGCAACACCAGTCGTTCCGCATGCAGTTCCTGTCGGCTGATTGCCCACTGGATCTCCGGCGTAGCCCAAGAGCCTTGCGCGAAAAGACCTGCGCCATGTAGATGAGTTCAAGAAGTGTTTGGCCAAACTCCAGGACCTTTATCAAAAAGAAACTGGAACGAACACAAATATATTTACTTGTTTTTAGATATACCATCTTCCTACAACTCAAGATGGTCTACCAGGTACATCAGCTACCTAGTGTCACATCTGTCGCACATGTAACGGAAGTCTTTGAATATGAGCCTGAACTCACTGCTTGCTGCGATACCAGTCTTGTGAAGCCTATTCATCGTATTGGAAACTGTCAGATAATTGAAACCCAGATTGACCACCTTTGGACCCAGGACACTGAACTCGAGAGAGCCTGCCTTCTGATGGATGGACCCTCCACAAGGTCTCTCCCTTGGATGTAACCGGCTGCGCCTAGCCCTAGGACCCTGTGGCTAGCCCACCCGGACAGACGTCTGTTAAACAGAAGCAGTAAGGCATTGAGATGTCTTGCCGAGAGGGAAGGGCTAGTGGTGGAGTCATACTGACCGAGGCCCCAGGGTTTGACACCCACTCGAGACTAACACCTCTGGTCCAGAAGAACCGGGGTTTTCTGGTCCCCCCCAACTGAACCCTCTGGCCTTGAATAAACTACTGAACCCTCTTTGCCTCAGGCACCAAAACTCAAATTGTGAGCCCTTTAGGGCCAATGATATAACTTGTCGGCGTGCCCCCGTGTGGCCAGGCGGTTGCCTAGGGCTACAGGGGAGGTGCCGATTGTCCTTTGTTGAAATTAGCCCGATAGCATGTAGTTGTGTCCCCGAAAGGATTAGAGCCAAGTGTAAAGGACGCAGGAAATATTTCTTTATTTTTAGAAACAAGGATTTCCTAACCGGTTCAATTCCTTGACATGAATTGATTGAAGTTAACCAAAACAAAATTCAGGATACTTCTCCAAATAACAGCACACACAAGCCTATTATACAGTCCTTGGCTTGATACAGCTTTGAAACTTGTTTTCTGATAAAACTCTATATACAGCAGTATTCTCTTTCCTGGTCTCCAGGAGGCGCTATACAACCCTCTGTTACTTCACAGTAGGTGTAGCAGGACTTCCTGGCCCACCCAGATACTTTCACAAGCAATAGAATTATTTTCCAATTATAACACACTTTCAGCACAGCTTTTTCCCAAGCAGCTTTAAACAGGACAGCTACTTTTAAAAGCACAGCTAAAAAGTAATGGGCTTTAAAATGTCCTTGTAAAAGAACTTCTGGCTCATTCCAGATACCAAACTTCCTTCAGTTCTTTTACTTAGCACGAGGAAACACAGATGCATTCAGTAATCAAGACCAGCTGGGTTTCTTTCTGCTTTCAAACCCTATTTGGTTCCTTTATACTTCTTTAGCACAGATGGCACAGCTTATTTCCATGTCTGAGACATTGTCTAAATCCACAGTGTCTCCCAAGTCCATATCCTCCACACTAGACTCTTCCTGGTAACTGTTTCCCCTGGTATCTTCCTGAGAAGCCTCACTAGCTTGCACAGCCTTTAGGAGCTTCTCCCAGGTACCCTTAACAGTATGTGAGCTTGTGGGGGAAGGGCTGGAAAAACCCTCTTTGTCTAATAAGCCTTTCAAATGTTGTAAAGGGCTCACCTTATTAGTGCTGCTTTTCCTTCTTATAGATTCCTTACTAGGAGAAGAGTTGAGCCATGAACTCTTGGAGAATATTTCCTCCTCTGAGGACTCCTCCCCTGAGCTTTCCACTGGCCTTGTCAGCTCTTTGCTCCTGTTTCTCAATTGCTTCTGTGCAAGGGATTTCCATGGGTTTCTTGTCCTTCCTTCCTGGAACCCTCGTGTCCTCTGTGTCTGTGTCCTCTCTCTCTCCTTCTCTCTCTCATACGGTTCCTCCTTCTCCTCTGCTATATGCATGCAGCTTCCGTTCCTAAATGTTTGGGGCTGTCCTATCCCCTTTGACTCCACCCCCAAACCACTCCCTTCTCCTCCCTCTATCTCCATGGGAACAGGGCGTGTGCTTAGGTCTGCACTTCTCTGTGAGAAATCTTTACCTTTAGTGTTGGTGTTAACCCTTTCAGTGCCTGCAGTTTTATGGGTAAAAGAAAAAAACGGCAGTTTTCCCTTTTTTTTTCTGCCCTCAGCGGCTGCTTCTCCACCACAAACTACAACAACGTAACCTATACCACCTTAACTTGTACACCGGACTGGGAATATATGACTGTTAAAGAACTCTGGCAATGGATGGACAGCAGGGCCGGTGTTGGTCTGTGGTGTCTTTCTCCTGTTCCCCCAGTCCTTCTGCCAGCTTTGCGAAAAGATGGGAAATAGATTGTCTATAGGACCTGGGACCCCGCGCCCTGGACAGTCGAGATGTAGAGGGGCTAAGAATTGAGGCAAAGCCAAAGGGAATAGAAGCTGGTGCCTGTGACCTCTCATTCCCTCAGGCCGGCTCATTCCATACCGGATTCCACGACAGCACCTCCAACCCTGTGTAACATCAGGATGACCTCCCATTGCTGGCAAATCCTCCTAGCCTGAGAATACAGACTGAACAAAGGCAATCAGCCGCACTCTACGTGAGTGCACACAAAAATCATGCCTAAGTCCATCTGAGCACATACCAAATGCACATTTACCTACCCGGGTGACACAGCTCCCATCACCCAAAGACCAGGGCAGTGAGCATACTTGAACATAGGTGGAGTTATAGGGCAGAAAAAGTCATGACTTGTGATAAGGAAGCTTATCATAGTTCAGGAAGAAATAATACAAGGGGTGAATTGGCTCTGAATAAGCAAACTGTGCTGGCTGGTAAAAGCACTAAAACAGAGTGTTTACCTAAAAGACTACCAGACCCAGAATGCACTGGTTTACAGAAAGCCTCTCGGAGAGCTGAAGTAGGGAAACGTGTGCCTAATCAGAGAAGCAATGGTGTAATCCCTAATCACACATCTCCTAGGGCAGGGCTTAATTCAGAACACCTGCAGTGTGCTAAAGTGAAGCGGCCATCTAGGCACTTTAAAGCTAGAAGAAATTCATCATACAGACAGGAGGGAGGAGAGCAAGGACAGCAACGGGAGCTGGAGAAGGAGAGACTGATCGGGAACAGAAGGAAGAACAGCAAGACGTCCAGAAGGTCTAAGAAAGAAGCCCAAGGCAGTACGTATACTGGGAGAGATTCCTGGGGCAAGCATTCTTCATTGGATTGGAAGAAGCCAGAGGCTTGGAGATATACAGCCAGGAACCCTCGGACAGCACCTGTAAGGGAGATGGCTGCATCTACAGAAAGAAGGAGCTCTAATACCTATTTAAGGAGGTATGGGAAAAGAGACCTAAAGTCCAGAGATTCTGACTGGAGAGCTGGGCACAGAAGCTTTGCTACCTACTGGCCAAAATACCCAGAGAGGAAACCTAATGACAATGTGATCTCAGGTATGAACTCTGATCTGTTCCCTAGCTTTGCACAAGGAAGACAGCAGGGAAACAGTTTCTATCTTGGTAGAGATCAGTTAGAGAAATCCTCTGAGCCAGTGTTTGAAAGTGATCCTATGATATTTCAAGAGCAAGGGGAAATATCAGATGAGGAAGTTGAATGCATGGATTGTTCTCTTTCTAAGCTGCTGTTCTAAAGTAATCCTCAGATAAGGATCAAACACCAAAAGGAACTGTACTGATTTTTAGCTTCCCAGAAACGTTTCTTTGAGAGAAAGCTTTGGGGAAAGTTCGAGCCACGTGGAGAGTGGGCCAGAAATGGTTTGCAGCTGGTTAAGCACCTGTGATTAGAGCAAGGCACAAGTGCACATGGGACTTTGGAAAAAGCTTCTTCTCTGTGTGAAAGGAAGAAAGCTGTTTTTTTTTTATAAAGAGAATTTTCCTTTTGGGTTTATTTTTCATTCCAGCACTGCTAAGAAAGTTTATTAGCAGAGGCTAGAAGAAAGACCTTTTCTGTTCCATCAAGGTCTTTACTAAATTGTTGCATCAGTAATTCAGTTGCCTTATTTGTTTTGTTTCTGGAATAAAACTCCTGAAGAAATTATCCTGTTGATGTTACAAGCATATCTGTGTGAGGGAATAACACCCCATAAATAAAATCTGTTTTCTGCTTTACACTCGAGCAACTACAATTTTTATTCTTGTTAAACGGCTAGTTTTTCTGTGAAGGAACTACAAGACCCACAATCCTTTGCAAGTCAAGTAAATTCATGTCTTTGCCAAGATTGTGGAACTTTCACAACAAGCACCCTGGTTTACAGTGGTATAGTTGGCAGGATTGCTTTTACACAAAGGATTTCCAGGATTTATAAGGATTACAACTGAAAAGTGAAAGAAAAAGGTTCAAGTCAAAAGCTGGAGAGTGGCTTTTTCCCTTAACCACGCCTTGGAAAAAAAAAAGAAGCTGTTCCAGGAGCTGTTCCAAGGAGGAAAAGACCCTGTGTGAGCCTGATTCATCACTGGCATAAGGTAATAAGTACCTGGGCATGACTAGTGGTGGATAGGAGTAAGGCACAGGGGTAATTTGGAAAAGAAAATAGGAGGAAACACCTGTTTGTAGGGTGCTGCTCTGTGGGGGGGGGGGGGGGTTCTCTTTTGTTTCTTGCAGGGATATACAGAGATGGATCCTAAGGAACTGGCCAGCTGGATGGCAGCTCAATTTGCCAAGCAACAAGAGGTCGCGCAGCAGGCTCAGGACTCTGCAATCAAAGCCCTGAGGGAGCAGCAGAAGCCAGTGCTTGACCTCGTGGAAGCCTTAATTGCACTTCACACCCAAGGTGGTGCAAGACCAGCAGTAACACCTGGTATTCCACATGTGGACAATGTGGGACTCAGTCAGGGAATTGGGGCATTTAGTTTTGGAAAAATCACACCAGAAGATAATGTTGATGATTTCCTTGAATCTTTTGAGAGAGTGGCACAAGCATTAGCATGGCCAGAGACCCAGTGGGCAGTAAGGCTGGCAACCTCATTAACTGGGGAGGCGCTTGCGCTTATAGGGCAATGCCAGCAGCTCAAGCTTTAAATTATAGAGATGTAAAATCTGCTATAAGAGATCGCCTAGGGTTGTCTGTTTCAGAATATAGGCGAATGTTTAGAGCTACTGCATTAAGAGTGGGTGAAACACCCAGGGCTCTGAGTCAAAGAATCAGAGGATTGGCCATAAAATGGTTGGAGCCTGAGGGAAAGAATATGGAAATGTTATTGGACATTATTATGCTTGAACAATTCATGTCTGCTGTACCAAAAGACTTGCACACTTTCCTTATACAGCAAAATTGCCAGAACCTGGGAGAGGCAACCATGTTAGCAGAGCGGTTCTTGGAAGCCACGCAGGCTGGCCATAGAATGGGTGGCCCTCTGAAGGTTGGTGCTGAGGCAAGCTGTGCTGTATCAGAAAAGAAAATGGTTAAAAATGTTGTTTCTGGGAATAATAGTACTGTACCTACCCAGATTATAACGTGGAGTAAGAAGAAATGTTACAAATGTGGAAAATGGGGACATTTGGAAAAGGAATGCCAGATTTACACTAGCTTGATAGGTGTTGATTTAAAACAGCCTAAAGAAGGGTTCCTTTTGGTGGTTGATATGCAGGGAATTACCACAAATGCTCTGTTAGACTCTGGGGCAGACCAGAGTATTTTGTCAAAGAGGCTTTGGAAGCGGATAGAGGCCCAAGAAGGATTTGAGCCTAGAACCCCTGAAAGCAAGGTTTATATTAGATGCATTCATGGTGCTGCTTCATCATATCCCACGTACAGGCTAATGGTTAAGGGCTTGGGGGAACAAGAGGAAATTCCTTTAGCAGTGGTACCTAGACTTCCATTTGATTTAGTTCTAGGAAGAGACTGGCCAAAATTTAAGCAGGGGCTGGTGAAAGGACTAGGGAAGAAGGAGGGAGATGGAATGATAGTAATAGCTCCCGGGCCTTTGTTTGAAAGTCCTCAGACCCCAGTTAAAAGATGGTTAAACTTCCAGAAGACAAAACCCTGAGCCCCCAGTAGGCGGCCTAGCGGCCATGCTCTGCTGACTGACTGTGAGTAACCTGAGGAAAGCTGTATACCCGGCCACAGAAAGGCACTCTGAAGTGGACTCGCCGCCCTCCGGTGGCCAGTGTCCGCAATACCGGTCTCTGTGCTAATAAGATTTGACTTTTTTTGTTTTGTTTTGTTTTTAAAGTTTCATAAACCTGCTCCCATAAGGGTTATCAGGCTATACACCTTTCACTATAGAATATCTTTGCCGACAGCAAATAATAAAAAGAAAGTAAGAAAATAAAGCATATAAGATATAAATCATTACATAACAGGCCAGCAAAGTCAAATCAAATTAAAACCAAATTTAAAATAAAAAACTAGCTCCTGTCTAGCTGTTCCCTATCTGATTCCCAAGTGAGCCCAGAGTGTGGGCTCACCACATCCTCCTGCTGCATGGAGACTGGACACACTGGGGGCTGAAGGGAGAGACCAGCAGGCTATATCCAGTGATGTCATGACTTTGACATGCCCAGTCTCCAAGCTGCAGAAGGAGGTGCACAACCCAGAGGTGGAGGACTAAACTGGAGGAACGATAAGGAACTTTTTCTTGTTATATGGTCCCCATACTTGGATGGTGTTTCTGCCAAGGCGAAAAATGCTATCTTAACAATATAGGTTGGATGAAGTGGCAGATAAAGATTGCCCCTTAGGGAGGGCAGGAGGAAGGAGGGATGGAGAAGGGAAAGGGGGAGGGAGGGATGGAGGGGTAAAAATGTTAACTGACTTATAGAAGGATAACAATTGGCTATAGATCTGTGAATATATTACGTTTGAATTATTTATATGAGTATTATAATGTGGTTATGAATGTTATAGATCTTCGTGTCAAGTTGGCCTAGGTGTTATTGTGTTAATAAAAAAGTTTTAAACATAAAAAGTACTCATTGACGTATATCACCAATTGTCTCACTGCCTGGGCAATCTAAGAACATAAGATATGCCATGCTGAGTCAGACCAAGGTCCATCAAGCTCAGTATTCTGTCTCCAACAGTGGCCAATCTAGGTCACAAGTATCTAGCAGTTTCCCCAAAAGACACAGGTTCCACAATGCTTGTATGGGAGCAAGCAGTGGATTTCCAAGGTCCCCTTTAAAAATAGTTTATGAACCTTTCCTCCAAGACCTTGTCCAAACCTTTTTTTAAACCCGGCTACACTAACAGCTTTTACTACATCCTCTGGTAATGAATTCTAGAGTTTGATTACATGTTGAGTGAAAAAAGGTGAAATTAGACTTACCTGCTAATTGTTGTTCCTTTAAGGAACTCCAGTCTAGTCCCGAAACTTAGAAGTTGTGCACGTCCTCCCGCAGCTTGGAGACTGAGCATGTCACAGTTTTGATGACACCAGTATAAGTATTGCAGGGACCGCCTTCTTGATCCAGTACCCTATTGACAAAGCAGACTCACCAGAGCAATAATTAAGTTATCAGTTAAACATTTCGTAAACTAACTACAACTTGCAACTATTGTTTAAGAAA
Source organism: Ichthyophis bannanicus (assembly GCA_033557465.1). NCBI lineage: Eukaryota > Metazoa > Chordata > Amphibia > Gymnophiona > Ichthyophiidae > Ichthyophis > Ichthyophis bannanicus. Next base: position 978,518,616 of record CM066031.1, read on the forward strand.
GAAATTTTTTTTTGAGATGCATCCCAAAAGACAGACGAACTGCTTCTCTCACATTACCATAAATCCTTCGATTTTCTTTTTCTTTTTTTTCAACAGAATAGACAGACCGCCATCCCCCATTTCCCAACCTCCCGTGACCTACCGCCCCTCGAGAGAGTCTCTCAACCCCCTCCTACGCCTAATCTCATGCTTCAGGGCACCGTTCGGCAGGTAAATCCAGGGAGGGAAGCGGGACTAGACTGGAGTTCCTTAAGGAACAACAATTAGCAGGTAAGTCTAATTTCGCCTTCCTTAGCGTCCCTCCAGTCTAGTCCCGAACCTTAGGAGATGTAACATAGCAGTAACCATTTTACCGGGAGAGACCTGCCAGACCAGCATGAAGCACCGCCGATCCAAAGTTACAGTCCCGCCCCACCTGCATATCAATCCTGTAATGCTTCACAAAGGTATGTAAGGATGACCAAGTTGCCACCCTACAAATGTCCACCGCTGACACTAAACTACACTCCGCCCAAGAAGCAGCTTGCGCCCTAGTGGAATGCGCCCTTAAACCCGCTGGAACAACTCTCCCCTTGAGCAGATAAGCCAACGCAATAGCTTCCTTAATCCATCTGGCAATAGAAGCCTTAGCCGCCATTTCTCCTCGCTTCTGCCCTCCAAACAGTACGAACAATCTGTCTGTTTTCTGGAACGCAGCCGTTCGCTGCACATACTGCTTCAACGCTCTGCCGACATCCAACCGATGCAACCGACTTTCCTCCTGGCCCTTCCTGAACACCGGCAACGACACCACCTGATTCACGTGAAAGGCGGACACCACCTTCGGTAAAAAGGAGGGCACCGTCCTCAACACCACTTTGTTGGTCTCAAACACCAAAAACGGCTCTCTACAAGACAAAGCCTGCAACTCTGAAACTCTTCTCGCCGAAATGATAGCTACCAGAAACACCATCTTGAGAGTAAGATCCTTCATCGTCGCCTTAGCTAAAGGCTCAAACGGTTCCCACACTAACGCCTCCAGGACCGTATTCAAGTCCCAAACTGGAACCGAAACTCTACGTGGAGGCCGCAAAAGCGCTGACGCACGCAAAAACCTCTTTACATCAGGATGCGCCCCCAACACCACACCATGCACCTTTCCACGAAAACACGAAATCGCTGCCAGCTGCACCCGAAACGACGCAGCCGCCAGCCCCTTCTCAAATCCATCTTGCAAAAAGGCCAAGACCTGCGCCACCGAGACCGCTAACGCCTTACGCCAAACTCTGATGTACGCCATGGATGTTGACCTCCTCCTAGACCTTAAAAGCGTTGAGATCACCGCCACCGAGTATCCTTTAGCTGCTAATCTTGCCCTTTCAAGAGCCAAGCCGTAAGCGAGAACCGATCCACCTGAGGCATGTACAACGGTCCCTGCATCAGTAGATCTTTCCTGAACAGAAGCCTCCACGGCGGCTCCACCAGTAGACGCCTCAAGTTGGCATACCACAGCCTTCTTGGCCAGTCCGGCGCTACCAGGATTATGTTTCCCTTGTGCCTTTCTATGCACTGGAGGACCCTCCCTATCAGCACCCAAGGTGGGAATATGTATAGTAGCCGATCTTACGGCCACTTTTGAATCAGAGCATCTAAACCTTCTGACATCCGCTCTCTTCTCCTGCTGAAGAACCTCTCCACCTTTGCTGACGCATACGTTGCCATGAGATCCATGGCCGGGAGTCCCCAACGCCGCACTATCAGCTCGAACACCTCTTAATGGAGCACCCATTCTCCAGGATCTACTCTGACCCGACTCAAAAAATCGACCATCACATTGTCCACTCCTGCCACATGCGCTGCCGATAACGCTAGGAGATTCTTCTCGGCCCACTCTAACAGCTTTTCTGCTTCCTCCTCGAGTGCCACGCTGCCCGTGCCACCTTGCCAACTGATGTATGCCACCACCGTGGCATTGTCTGAAAACACTCTTATGGCACTCCCCTTCAGCCCCCGCTGAAGGTCCTTCAAAGCTAGAGTGACTGCCCTCAGTTCTAACCTGTTGATCGACCATGTCCTCTTCATTTCTGACCATTGCCCCTGTGCATACTGCCCCTCGAAGTGCGCTCCCCAGCCGAACATGCTCACATCGGTCGTCAACGCCCTCCAATCCGGAGCTTCCAGAGGCATACCCTTTTCCAGACAACCTGGGTTCAACCACCACTGCAGCGACTGCTTGATCGCAGGGGGACAAGTCAACCTTTTGGACAACTGATTGGATTGATGCGACCATCTCCTGAGCAGAGACCTTTGCAACGGCCTCATGTGAGCTCTCGCCCATGGTACCACCTCCAAAGTGGCTGCCATGGTGCCCAACATCTGCAAATACTGCCATGCCGAAGGGGCTGCTATGCTCAGAAAGGTCCGAAGCAATTCCCTCAGCCTGCTGATCCTGAACTGCAGCAGAAACACTCTGCCCTTGTCCGTGTCGAATCGAGCTCCCAGATACTCCAACTCCTGAGTCGAGTCCAGCTTGCTCTTTGCCATGTTTACTACCCAGCCTAGCGACTGCAGAAACTCTACCACTCGTCTTGTAGCCACCACGCTCTCCTCCTTTGACTTTGCTCGAATTAGCCAGTCGTCTAAGTAAGGATGCACTAGCACGCCTTCCTTTCTCAACGCCGCCGCTACCACCACCATGACCTTGGTGAACGTTCTTGGCGCTGTGGCCAGTCCAAACGGCAACGCTTGAAACTGAAAATGACCCATCGGCACCGCAAACCGTAGAAATCTTTGATGTTCCAACCGGATTGGTATATGCAGGTACGCTTCCGAAAGGTCTAGGGACGTGAGGTACTCGCCCTTTCGAACCGCCGCTATAACCGATCTTAGCGACTCCATGCGGAAATGCGACACCTTGAGACATCTGTTCACTCTCTTGAGGTCCAGAATCGGTCTCAAGGTTCCTTCCTTTTTCGGCACTAAGAAATAGATGGAGTATCGACCGCAGGCGTATTCTTCTTTCGGTACCGGCACTACCACCTTTAGCTCTAATAACCTTTCCAAGGTCAGCCGTACCTCCGCCCTCTTTGAATGTGTTCTGCATGGAGATAGGACAAACGCGTCTCTCACTGGGCGTTGAAACTCCAGCGCGTACCCTCTCTGTATGATTTCCAACACCCACTGATCCGACGTAATTTGGGTCCATGCTGGAAAGAACTCCCTTAAGCGACCTGCCACGGGAATCATTCCAGCCTGGACCCCCCTCGTTTCATTGCAGCTTCTTACCGCTTGGGAGGGAGGAGGCCCCAAAACCTCTGCCTACCCCCCTGAATCCTCTAAACCCCGAGGACCTGTACTGAAACCTTCCTCTCTGAAACTGACCAAACCTCGTCTGACGAAAACGCCTAAACTCACGCTGCTGACTCCGCGATGGGGTCCCGTGACGCCCCTGCTTCACCTTATCCTCCGGTAATCTGCCCCCCTTTGAGTCTCCTAAATCCTTCACCAGCTTCTCTAGGTCTTCCCCAAAAAGAAGCTTGCCTCTAAAGGGGAGCTTCCCCAATCTAGCCTTGGACGCCGCATCCGCCGCCCAGTTTCGGAGCCAGAGCGACCTCCTTGCCACCACTATCGACGCCATACTCTTCGCCAAACCTCTTATAAGATCGTACTGACTATCCTCTAAATACGCCGCTCCCGATTCCAGTCAGGCCGCTTCTTCCACCGCTCCTTCAACCTGTAGCCCTTTCATTCTCTGTGACCATCTCAAACATGCCCTCGAAATCCAAGCCCCACAAATCGAGGCCTGCATGGAGAGCACATTAACCTCAAACACCTGCCTCAGCAGCATATCTAGCTTTCTATCCTGGACATCTTTAAGCGCTACACTACCCTCCAACGGGATCGTAGATTTCTTAGTGACCGAGGATACCGCCGCATCCACTTTAGGTGGTTTAAACAGATCCCTATCCGACTCTTGAATCGGATACGACCTGCTAAACAGCCGTGAACCTCCCACATTTGCTTCCGGCGTGTCCCACTCCTCTTGTATCATCTCCTTAAAAACCCTATGAATGGCGAAACGCCCGTTGCGACTTCCGCACGGCCTGTAACACTGGATCCTCCAACGAAGCATCCACTCCCTGCTCCTCGTCCGGCATATTTAAAGCCTTTAACGTTTCCCCAATCAACGCCGCCAGCTCCTCTCTATGAAACACTCTGACCACCCTGGCCTGGTCCTCCAGTTCCGGCAACTCGCCTTCTTCTAACTCCTGATCCACGTCCGAGTCCTCCAACTCCTCTGACTGCCCTTCTAGCGCTACATCCACTTCCGTCATGTCCACTGCCCGCTTGGCCTTTTTCTCGGGACCTCCCCCTTTCCCCTCATCCAGGGAAGGCCCCTTTCTCTTGGATCCGGGCGAGAGCTTCCAATTAGGCCCTGCTAAATTGGCCCCAGATCCGCCCAGCGCCTGCTGCAGCAGGGACAGAAACTGTTGGGCAAAAACCACCCCCAACCCCCCCTGCATAGGGGCTTGGGAGAACGGCACATCCGGCGCCAAAGAGGGACCTGGTGACGGCTCCTGCAGAAGTATAGGGGCCTCCGAGCGCCCTTCCGCCCCCACTACCTCCTTTGCCAAATCTGGCGCGGTCTGGTCCTCCATACCAGACTCCGAGGCCTCGTGGGCACACACAGAACAAACTCCTGCCTCTGAGACAGATCCCCTCCTGATCCCACAAAGGAAGCAGCGAGACTTAGAAAGCATAGGTCTATGAGCATCCCAAGAATGCCTTGCCTGTTTCTCAAACGCACTGCTTCTCACCTCTTTGTTCTTTTTTCTTTTTCAAGCAGTTCCTGTCTGCACCTGAACCAGTTCCTACCCGCAGTCTTACTTGGCAGCTCTAACACGAACGGCACCGTTGCGGCCCTTTCTTCCCGCCAAAATCCCACGCGGTGGTAAAATGGCCGCTGGAATGCTGCTCCCCTTAATAATCTCTGCCTATGGCTGCCAGCTGTATGTACCGCTCTCAAGAGCCGTGCTCCCCTGCTGCCAAACTACTCACCGGTCTGCCCCTCCCGGGCCTCTTCCGGACCAACGAGGGCCGGTATGCCGCTGCTCCACTGCCGATACCGACTGTCTGCCTCTGAGCACAAGCCGGCAGTCCTCAACGGTTTCTCTCCCACCGCGGGGGAGAGAAGACCGGAGTCCCTGCACTCGCTCCCCACACTCTTCTCCGGCATGCTGATTATCACCGTGAGGGGGGGGACGGGACGGGGGGGCCGGCCTTTCAATTCTTCAACCAAATTTCCTAAAACTCACCAATTTTGCCAATTTAAAGGGCCCAAATCCCCTAAAATAAAATCTGGCTTTTATTTATTTATTTTACTCTTAAATTCCTAAACTCTGAACTAATCTATCCTTAATAATTCCTTCAGTGAGTTTCAAGCCTTAGAACTCACGCCTCCTTTTGCTGCTTCGAGACTGAAAACTGGATCAAGAAGGCGGTCCCTGCAATATTTATACTGGTGTCATCAAAACTGTGACATGCTCAGTCTCCAAGCTGCGGAAGGACGTGCACAACTTCTAAGGTTCGGGACTAGACTGGAGGGACGCTAAGGAATATTTTCTCTTATTAATCTTAAATAGGTTACACTGTAGCTTCATTGCATGTCCCCTAGTCTTTCTATATTTTGATGGCGTAAACAATCAATCTATGTTTACCCGTTCCACTGCATTCATTCATTTATAGACCTCTATCATATCTCCCCTGCCATCTCTTTTCGAGGATGAAGAGCCCTAACCTTTTTAGTCTCTCTTCATAAGGGTATCCTTCCATTCCCTTTACTATTTTGGTGGCTCTTCTCTGTACCTTTTCTAACAATGCTATATCCTTTTTAAGATATGGAGACCAGAATTGCATACAATATTCAAGGTGCGGTCACATCATGAACGATATAGAGGCATTATAATATCCTTTGTTTTATTTTCCATTCCTTTCCTTATGATTCCTAGCATTCTATTTGATTTCTTGGCCGCCGCTGCACAATGGGTGGAGGGCTTCAACATGTTATCTACGATGATGCCTAAATCTTTTTCCTGGGTGATGGTTCTTAATGTGGAACCTTGCATTGTGTAACCATAGTTTGGGTTGTCCTTTCCTAGGTGCATAACTTTGCACTTGTCCACATTAAATTTCATCTGCCATTTGGATGCCCAGTCTTCCAATTTATCAAGATCCTCTTGCAATTTTTCACAATCCTCATGGGTTTTAACAACTTTGAATAATTTTGTGTCATCTGCAGATTTGATTACCTCACTCATTATTCCCATTTCCAGGTCATTTATGAATATGTTAAAAAGCAACGGACTCAGCACAGATCCCTGGGGTACTCCACTATTAACCTTTCTCCATTGGGAAAATTGGCCATTTAGCCATACCCTCTGCTTTCTATCTTTTAATCAGTTCCTGATCCATAACAGTAAACTGCCTCCTATCCCATGACTTTTGAATTTCGCCAAGAGTCTCTCATAAGGGACCTTTTCAAAAGCTTTCTGAAAATACAGATACACTATATCATCTGACTCACCTTTGTCTATCTGTTTATTCACACCTTCAAAAAAACATAACAGATTAGTAAGACAAGACCTTCTTTGGATAAAGCCATCTTGGCTGTTTCCCATTAAGCCATGACTATCTACATGTTTAGTAATTTTGTTCTTTATAATGGTTTCTACCATTTTTCCCAGTGCTGACGTCAGGCTCACTGGTCTGTAGTTTCCCGGATCACCCCTGGAACTCTTTTTAAAAATTGGCGTTACATTGGCCATCCTCCAATCTTCAGGTATTACAGATGATTTTAATGATAGTTCACAGATTACTAATAGTAGGTCTGCAATTTCATATTTCAGTTCTTTCAACACCCTTGGATGTATACCATCCGGTCCAGGTGATTTGCTACTCTTCAGTTTATCAAATACTTCTAATACATCTCCCCAAGTATATCGATATTTCTTTCAATTCTTATGCGGCATCACCTTTAAATACCATTTCAGTCATGGGTAACATCCCTACATCTTCCTCAGTAAAGACCTTCCTCAGTATTTGCCCTTGTTCCAAACTCTATTTGGGAAGAACTTACCGTAGAGTGAAACAACACTTAATTAAACATAATTCTCGCCTTGCAACCTGCAATATCACCACTCCTATGATGCAACATTGCATAGATCAGAAGCACATATGGCAACAGTTACACTGGTTGGTTATTGACTGTATCTGTAATAGTGCAAGTGGCGATTGTATGCAACAACTGGCAAGGATAGAACAGAGATGGATTTTTTTCTCTCAATTCAGTACAACCTGCAGGACTCAATGAGTCTTTGGATTGGCTAACAGCCCTTTAATTTGATTGGTTAGATCTGTTTGAATGTAACTCTGTTCTTTCCTTAAATAAACATTAGTGAGGTTTGTTGATATCCGGGTGAAGATTTCTTGGCTGTGTGACTAGTCCTGAAGCAGCCCGTTAAACTAGATCGGGTGAAACTCAAGTCGACTTTTGTGTCAACTTTAACATCTTGCTGCTTTCTGAGATCTTTTTTTCATTACAGCTAAGTGTTTTCAAAGTTTTTAAATGCATTTAGAAAATTATTAAAACAAGCTGTAGGAGCCCATGAATGATATAAGGGAAGAGACAGTGTATGTTTGTGTGCGGTAGCGTAGAGTACGCTGCCATGGTCATATGTACCCCCAGTTACTGAAGCTCCTTACCATCTTAATATACTTTACTAGCACATGCTACTTCTGTCCTGCAATTATGAGATAAGCTCCACTTATTTACCATAGACCAACTTATTTATTCTACTATTATATTATTTTATTGATAGAGATCAGATCTCAGAATCGAATGTGGCTACACACTGCATCTACTTATATGATACAGTGAACTGCCTTCAATACATCAATGATCTGTCATATCGCTACTTTTTCAAAGGTATTTTTACTTTTTATTAGTTTTTCTTTTTAATAAAAACTGCACTGCGATTTATTTTGCAGGGATAATGAGGCAGCCATGAGGCTCTTACATAAAGTAATCAGCCTGCTATTTCAGTAGACACCCTTCCCCACTCCAGGTCTGAGCACAGTATCCCCTAGCCCAGAAACCAAAAGACCAGAGCACACCGGTTTGGACAGGTCACCCAGGTACCTTCCCCAGGGGCTGCTGATTGGTGGACAAGAAATACCTGTGGCAAATGGGATTACAGAATGAGTTTGAAATTATACTGTATTTAAGGCATTGAAGGACGTCCCTCGGGGCTCAGACTTTTTTGTTGGAGGGAACCGGCTCTCTGTCTGATCCTGTGTGCACATTAAAGATCCTGTTTGCATTCAAGCCTGTCTGTGAGTTTTCCTTCTGTGGGTGAGTGATTGAATAAGAGCTTTTCACAGCGTTTGCTATAACATTTTGGTGCATTGGCCGGGAAAAATTTAAAAGAAAAGCCTCTCTCTCATCACACCCACAGTGGGAAGACTACTGATTTTTGCAGGATCGGGGCCTCCACCGGTCAGGGACCGACCCCTCCAGGTGATTAACGATCCTTGGTGCCACGGGGCCCCTTTGTGCTCCGAAGGACTCTTTGACTTGTGTGGTCAGTCGGTCCCTGCGGCTGAATCCCCGATTGAAAACCGGCTGGATAGACTGGCATCCAAACTACCTGTCTGATCAGAGTTCTGGTGAGTACTGCTACTTTCTGTACTCTATCTGTGAGTCCTGGTAATTTCTGGGAACCTGTAGTGGCCCGATCAACCGCAACGAGTAGTCCTAATGGGCCTTAGTGGCCCTGAAACCATTGCTCGTCCTGTCTGTATCTGTATCTGAATCTGCTGTATCTGAATCTGAATAAGAAAAAAGGGGGGGGGCGCTTGCTTGCGAGCGCCAGTAAATGACTGCAGTATAAATTTAACTTTGCCACCTCGGGCCCCTTAAAGGTATTTAAAGTGCAGCGCTGCCAAAGCTATTTAAAAAAATTGCCTAAAATATTAGTACTTAACCCCCTTAAGTGTGCCTTTCAAGAATAATTGCGCTGATCGCAATTCTCCGATGATCGGGGTGATTTATTTAGAGCCTTTGCCCCATGTGCTTTTAGTGCTGGGGGCTTCTTTTGTGTTGCCATGTGCTTCTAGTGCTGGGGGCTTCTTTTGTGTTGCCATGTGCTTCTGGTGCTGGGGGCTTCTTTTGTGTTGCCATGTGCTTCTAGTGCTGGGGGCTTCTTTTGTATTGCCATGTGCTTCTCGTGTTGGGGGCTTTTTTGTGCTAGTGATCCTGGAGCTCCATCTAGTGGACATTAGAAAAATAGCTAGCTACTATTATCCTCATGGAAAAAGTTAAATCCTATGCTAGTGTGTGTAATGTGTATTTGTAACGTATTCGCTGCTGAGACGTCTCTGTTTTCTGTTTTCCCTTTTTTCTTTTTCCCTTTGTGGTCCTGTGTGTTTTGTGCAACCAAACTCTGCCTGTTGCCTGGATTATATTGTATATTGTATTCCCAGAAGTGGGATTGGAAAATTTACACTGAACATTGCATTCCTAGAATTGGGATTACAAGATTTGCACTGTAAATTGTGATTTTGCAAATTGTGATTAGAGCATGGGGTCCGGAGGCTGAATTGTGGTGGGGGAGTATCCGGACCAGCTTCCCTGTATAGATTCATGGCTGGCCCATGTGGTAAATGTGCTGTTATGTAAAAACCTTTAGTGTCTCTGTGTTTAGTTGTGACATTAGGGAAAGAAAGTTTTTGTCCAGACATTAGGTCTTTATATTTCAGGATTGATTTTGATACTCTATCAGTAAAAGGTGAAGTTATTGACGAGTCGCCCCTGTGTCCCCAAACAGTGAAAAACACCAGGTCTACTGATTGCAGGGAAGGGGACAGTTTGGAAAGGGGGGTGGGGTTTGCTGTGTGGACTGTAGTACTGGTATAGCAGTGAAGGAAGACAATTGCTTTGTTTGATGCATATCCAGTTTCATTGCTATGTTTCATGCATGATCAGTGGTCAGGGAACCAGGTGTTTTGGTCACATCTCTCAGCAGTGAGTGGGGGGTGATTGAAACTGCTGAGATAGTTTGCATAGCTATAGAAAGATACTGGGAGGAGTTCCTTCTTCTAGCAGATAAATGGAGGCACATTAGAGAGGACAAACAAAAAAATCACCTAGGAGTCTTTCTCCTAGCAAACGCCACACCTAGTCTCCAAACAATCCTCTGGTCATCAATTTAGATTGTAGAGTTTAAGCTTCTGGAACCATGGGGGGTGCCTCCTTTGAGCATCCTCAAAATGTCTGAGCGGCATCTTGACTGTGTAAGGCTGAAGAAGGACTGTCAAATTACTGTTAACAATATCTGTAGGGCAAAGCTGATGTGTGAAAATTAGCTGCAACACATTTGTTAGAACTTAAAAGGGGAGAGAAAATCCTTATAAGATTATGAAGAAATGAAGATTTTTTTTACTTGTCTTTTTAAAGCCTGAATTTTATCTCTGGTACATATATTTGGTTTTGACTGCATATACAAAATTAAAAATTAAAAGGGATTTTATATCCTGTGGCAAGCACCTCATAGAGGGTTTTCAGATCAGTTTGATGCCAGTCTCAGGTATTATTAGGTTTTAAATTAAATGTGAAAAGTACATTTAATTTATTGGGAAGATGGAACTGAGTTCCCAGAAAAATATGGAAATATTTGTAAAGTTATTTACAAATATAACAATAACATTAACATGAGTTGATTGGACAAAACCAAATCTTGCTTGTCAGCAATGATCCAGGAGAGGTTTAAAAAAGAATGAGAGAAAAGAAACAATACTAAGTTTTTAAACAATTGTTTAATGTTCCTTAGCAGCCTTGCCAAATAAGGATACATTAGTATGGTATAAAAACATGAAAGGGACCTACGTATGTGGTTGGTGGAATGATGCATGTAATGGGGGAATATGTGGTTGGTGGAATGATGCAGGTGATGGGGGAGTGTTCTGAGGGATGAAGTGGGATATTAAGAGGAAGGACTCTGATAGACAGTAAACTGATGAAGGTAATTCAATGATGTGAAGTGATGTATCTGGCTAATGAATATGTAAACAAAAAAAATGATGAGCACTTTATTCAACTATGCCATCTCCAGAATATTCAATTTAGGAATTCATCTAGGCCCCAACACATACTCAATAATTGGAAATGGACACCTGGAGACAGGCTAGGTGCACCCTGATGGGTTTTGGAGGACCTACACTGGCCATGTGGTACTTCCAGATGCTTTTTTGCCTCCTTTTTGCCTCTGCATGTCCTGGCCAGGCATGCATGGGCAAAGGGGGAGCATGTAAAGGTCAGTCAAGGGCATAATGGAATGTTCACTACCAGCAAGTGAATCTCCAGTGACAGAGAGACAAGAAGTTAATCAAACTGCCAGATAAAAATTGACACCATACGAGATAGTTACTGATAGACTGTGGCAGGTGCAGGCCTGTGATCCACGGTGTCTGACATAAGCAGGCAGGCCTAACTAGCTTGACCTGTAAATGAAGCCTGTGGAGAGGCTCATAGGAATTGCACATCCCCCAACATGCTGCTATTGTAGGATAGAACTCTGTAAGAGAACTAAACTAACTTAGGTAAGCAAAACTGAGAGATGGAAAAATACAGAAAATATGTTTAAAAGTTACTGATAAGAAAAAGTATATCTGCAAGGAATATAATTGGGAGTGCTGACAGATGAGTTGCAGAGCCCTGCTCCCCTGCATGCACAAATTGGCTCTATGGCCTTGAGAGTATGAAAGTAACAAGTTGATGAACTGACCATTGTAATTGGGACTAGAAGGGGGGTATGCAGGTGCCATGCCCACTGAAGGAACATAATTGGATAATCTTATCAGTACCGGGACCAATGGAAGAGGTACGGGAGGTACGGGAGAGTACCGGGACCAATGAAATGTTTTTCTATACCTAGAATGGAACAGAAGTCTATAAAAGTTGTTGTAATGCTAGAAAACTTTGCTCAGCCATTTTGAAATTGACTTGCTTGAGACTTGTGCACAAATAAATGATTTGGACCTTCTGAACAGACTCCTGGTATCATTGGTTTGTCTGCGCTTTGCTGCTACAAGACCATTGAAAGCTTAAATAGCAATATTTGTAGGATGTGATCTTGGTAAATGTGGAGGAAGTTAAGTTTATTTCATTGTGAAATCTAATCCAGCATATTTAGGTTTTTTTTTTCATTCAATATTGGTGCTGCTTTTCTGAATAAGGCCTGGAGCCATGTCACCAATTGCAATCCAGAGAGTCCAGCAGAGGAAAGTGGCCGGGGTCCAGATGGAGCAGACCATCCCGAGAACTCAGAGCTGCCCACCGCTGAGATGTGTGAAGGAGTCCCTCTCTGGATCAGTATGTCACATTGAAAACGGGCCAGGGTGTCTGCCTATGAGAATGAGAGGTTCAAATTTTGAGAGAGACAGAACTTGAACTTCAGAGAAAGGTGAAGCACACTGCGAGGTCCTGGGGCAGGAAAAAGAACTGTTGGACTGACTGGGGGGGGGGGGGTTTGGGGGCTTCTGTGAATGATTGTATTGTTATCCTTTTAATATTGTTTTCTTAGAAAGTAACTGAAATCTACAAGCCATTTCGGCTTCAGCAACTGCAATGCCCACACCAGCTCAAGTTTTTGCTGTACTATTCTCAGAACTTTATTTATCACATTATTAAGCACTGCTGCTTTTGACATACTTTCATGTTATGTGTTTTCAATATTATTGACCAGCTGCAAGAAAATGATGTTACAATGTATGTTGTCTCTAGGGAACAGTACCAGAAGCTGCTTTTCTGATGACCCCTATCTGTCTCAATATCTGTCTCAAATGGTTGCTTGTCCATTGCCCTTAGTGGGATTACCTTTGCCCCATAAACAAGAAAAGAAAAAGAAAAATTGGGAATGAAGGGAAATTGGCTGATAGGTATGTCTAGTATGGCTGCATCCTTGCCTGAGGCTGTAATACATTATGATGACACGGAAAAAGCATGTGGGCTAAGAAAACGAGTACCCAGAGCCCAGCACAACAAGAGTAAAGCCAGGGGGAACCATACTCTGAACAGAAGTGCACAGAGAATGGACCTAGCTAAGAAACAGGTCAGGCCTGAAAGTGCACAGAAAATGGACCCAGCACAAGAAAAGACATGCCAGGCCTGAACAGGTTAAACAGGCCTGAGCAAGCTGGGCAAGCCTGGACAAGTTAAACAGGCCAAACAAAGCTGGTGATACAAAGTACTCATATGCCCTGAAGACTACAGTGCCAGTGATTAATGAAGCAAAGGGAATGGCAGGGTGCAGCCAGAATGACTCAACACTAGCAAGAATAAAAGCCATTAATATGCTGATAAGGGTGGATCCCAGGGAAAGAGCCTTTGCCCCAAAGGAAAGAGGCCTCTGAAGACTTTTTGCACACGGCCCTCCTTTGTCCCAAAGGAAAGAGGCCTCTGCAGGCCCTGCAACCTTTTACAGTCAGAACAGCAACTTGTGCACACGGAACAAAACCTTTTGTGCAGCAGTTGCTATAGAGGGTATAGGGTGTGTGTTGTTTTGAACTCACTGATGCAAGTGTTTCCATTGAACACTCTATCCAAGATCTAGGTGATCTAGTTAATCATGTTGCTGACCCGTCCATGGGTCCTGGGTGGTTTATGAAGTGGTTCAGTTGGCCAGGGGGACTAAAAATCCCAGTGGTAGGGGTTCTTTTTATTTACTGCTATGTGCCATTCTGCCATGTTGTATCCCCATTCTTTACCGCTTCATTATCACCACCCTTGACACCCTGGTAGAACGTAAGGCGATTGCCAATGTCATGGCCCTGACCCAATACACCCCTCTGCGGCTTGCCTCCAGTAATGCAGCCCTCAACCGCCTCTAGCGGTTGAGGTCTCACTTAAAAAGGGGGGAATGAGGCAGCCATGAGGCTCTTACATAAAGTAATCAGCCTGCTATTTCAGTAGACACCCTTCCCCCACTCCAGGTCTGAGCACAGTATCCCCTAGCCCAGAAACCAAAAGACCAGAGCACACCGGTTTGGACAGGTCACTCAGGTACCTTCCCCAGGGGCTGCCGATTGGTGGACAAGAAATACCTGTGGCAAATGGGATTACAGAATGAGTTTGAAATTATACTGTATTTAAGGCATTGAAGGACGTCCCTCGGGGCTCAGACTTTTTTTGTTGGAGGGAACCGGCTCTCTGTCTGATCCTGTGTGCACATTAAAGATCCTGTTTGCATTCCAGCCTGTCTGTGAGTTTTCCTTCTGTGGGTGAGTGATTGAATAAGAGCTTTTCACAGCGTTTGCTATAACAATATGATATGGAACAGCTTTAGAACGTGTTGCTTTCCAAACTATCGGCTTTCTATCCTTAAAGCCATGCCATTAGTGTTTTGCAAAATTCATATCATAGATTGCCGTACTTAGAAATGATATAGAATAGTTTTAAAACGTGTTTCATTCCAGACTATTGACTGTGATCGCTGCCTTAAACAGCCTCTGCCCATGGGACACGCTACTTCTGCGGGCAGGCTTGGCCCTCTCTCTGCCGCCAATGTGATTGCTGCCTTAAAGGGACTCTGTCCACGGGACCTGCTACTCCTGCAGGCAAGCTCGGTCCTCTCTCCGCCCCCATCTCTGCTGTGCTCAGCTCTCAGCAGTTTAAGAGGCTGCTGAAGGCTCAGCCCAGCAGCGATGGGGGTGGAGAGAAGGCCGAGCCTGCCTGCGGGAGTAGCAAGTCCCGTGGACAGAGTCCCTTTAAGGCAGCAATCACATTGGCGGCAGAGAGAGGGCCAAGCCTGCCCGCAGAAGTAGCGTGTCCCATGGGCAGAGGCTGTTTAAGGCAGCGATCACAGTGTGCAGGCTCAGCTTCTCTGGCTGCAAGGAGAGAGGGGGAGACTAGACACAAACCACTCTAGCTTTCCACTGGTTTGTGCCTAGTTCTACATCCAGGACTTCAGCTACCTCTTGGGAGGTTTGGTAGAAAGGAGGCAGAGACAATATTTCCTGTTAAAATGATCAATTTATAACTTATGCAACATTTATGGTAATCTGTGTGGGAGTCCTCTGTTAGGATTCTGCCAGTAGGGGGTCATGCTTCAATATCATGCTTTCAATTGCAAGGGAGAGGCAGGTCTCCCTCATGATTGTGACCACTCCTTGGCTTTTTTCATGAGATCTAGTGATTTTTGGGAAAATCTTTGGGTCTGGGGATTTCCATTAGCAATCTTGGTTTTTTTAAGACTGTACTTTGCGCAATATATATACAATATTAGTCATATATACTGTATACACTCACACACTATAGTACGCGGCGCCAATCTAGTCATTTCTCATTTCCGGGTATGTCATTTCTCATTTCCGGCTATATATATACACACACACACTATAGTAAGCGCGCCAATCTAGTCATTGCCGGGTACGTCATTTCCTATTACGCAACTGCTGGTTACACAACTTCCGGCACATCACTTCCGGTTACGTAATTTTTTGTCAATCTTGGGTTTTTCTTGTCGATCTGGTGTTTTTTATTGCTTCATCTGGGCTTTCGCACAATTTTTGAGTGGTCACACCAGGAAGTACACTCCTCCCCTAAATGACAGGAATGCCAGGGAAGAACTCCCACACAGCTGCAAGCTGTTTCCTTGCTTCAATGACATCATTAGTTTCTCTCTACATCATCCCATTAGAGAAAGTCATCTAAAAATTTGATCCTATGCATCATACATATGCTAAGACAAGTGGTACCCCTTTATTAAAACTGCAGAGAATAGGGCTGCCAACTAGCTCCAGATGCACCTGACAGGCTTGATCCAGTAAATGGATTGAACCTCTCGGGTGCATCTAGAGCCAGTTGGCAACCCTAGCAGAGAATCTACCAGCAGCACTAATTTAAAACTTTGGCACATACATTTAGTACCAGGGCACTTCATGGCCCTGCCATGATTTCCTTCTCTCATGAAATTTAGCCTACATTGTTGCCCTCTGTAATTTTTTTGTGGGTGGGGCTGGGGCAGAGCAGGGGGTGGGCATGAGCAGAGCATGGCGAGCCACAGATGTTGGGTTTTTCTCCTTCAGAAAGTTGGCAACCCTAGCAAAAGCTGGAACTCCTCCTATAAAGAATGCATTGAGCCATTTTTTCCTTTGGGTAAAGAAGGAGGGGCTTATTTCTCTAGAACTCCAGGGTTGATCTGGCACATATGCTGCATTATTTCCTCTACTACAAATTTGGACCTGTTCTGTTCAGTTTTATTTTGCTTTCAGTCTTTAAGTCTGAACCCCTTACGCATAATGCCTAAATTATTTCTAACACCCAGGGGTCTCCAATTCGTCCTGGAGGACCGCAAACCTGTCAGGTTTTCAGCATGTCCCTAATGAATATGCATGAGATAAATTTGAATACAATTGGGGCAGTGCATGCAAATATAACATGCATATTCATTAGGGATATCCTGAAAATCTGACTGGTTTGGGAGATCCCACCATAAACTATCTGTTGAGTTGGAAAGGGAAAGCAACAATTTTGACTCGATCACCTTCTACGTACAGCAGCAAGCGCCCGCTCAAGGCCGATGGCTGAAATAGCAAGCCTCACTGGAACTTTAGCACTCAGAATGCTCTTGAAACTTCGAAGATCTTGAAACTTCGAAGAATGACGCGTAGACACACATGCAAATTCCACGAGCCTAATTCGAGGACTACAAGTCCCACAATGCTCTGGATTAAGCTGCAAAAATTTCTGGGGGTCAAATGTTTCATATTGATTTTGCAGGCAACAGCCTAGGATCATCCCTAATCCAGCAAGGCCGCCTTTTGCTTCACGACTAAGGTTAATTAGCATTTGTTCCCGAACGCAATAAAGTAAAATTTACCAGAGTCCTTGTTTGTAGGCGCCAGCCTCTCGCGTTGTCTCGAATCTAGACAATGCTCGCGTCACGTGGTCACCATGCCGCGTCTGTCCTGTCACCATAGAAACCGACCAGACTAAACTATTATAATCTCTTTCCCCATAGTTTCATTTGTTACAGTAAGAGTAGGGACAGCAGCAAAGACAGAATTCATATAGAAGACATAGGTTTTGTTTAATGAACTGAAGGCTAATCATGCTCAAAATAATATCAAATAATCGACGCACTACTCCATTCCCCTCTAGCCAGCAAAATAATGGAACAGGCCCGAAGGCACTCTGCACTGATGTAAATAACGCCGTAGCTATGGTGAATATGAAAGACTATACCATTATGAGTTTCCCCCGGAAAAGGGCATACTTCAAAATATTGGGCTCAAACTTACGAATCAGAAGAACTATTTGAGAAACAAAAACTCTAGTCTATCCACTAAATCTGTGTGCATTTCTTTCAGACATGATAGCATCAGCTTGCTATCCTGCCCTCGCCGCTCCTGACCCTTATGGTAGCGCCCGCTGTGTAAGCTACATGCGTGCGCATGCGCTGTAAGGGTTGGTTTTGGAGAGGCAAAGGAAAGGCGGTTGCTGTCAGGGATTTAGGAGGTGAGAAGCTTGTGTGGTCTGTCTGGGTCTTGGACAAAGATAGTTGGTTCTGTGCGGGTATAATGTACTTGTGCTGTGATCTAGTTTATTTCTGTGGTCAAAGATCCTGATAAGCCTCTTCCCCCCCATTAACGTTCTGGGAGTTATAGTTCTGTATATCGGTAAGTGAGGTGTCGCTCCAGGACAGCAACAACAGAAAGGTTCAGAGCGAGTGGATAATCTTCCGAAAACGAAATCTTTTGCTTGCTGTTACTGGGGCGGCCTGATAATTAGACGAAAGATAACGAAACGCATTAACTTTTTTGTGTGAAAAAGAGCTGGTGTATACGCGCACACTTTCGCGTGCATCTCACCCCGACTCTGTATAAGATTGGTGCCTGATGTTTATTGATCTTATGAAAGTCCTTAAAACTGCAATTCCAGCAACTGAAAATTCAGGACCAGTGCAAGGGTATTAAGAGGCCCTTTTATTAAAGGACGCTATGGCGTTGCCCCTAATGTACCCGTAACTTAAAACTATGGCACGTTAGGTGCAATACCACCATGTTAACTGTCGGGGGTGAAAAGCATTTTGCTGGCATTTATTTATTTATTTATTTATTTATTTGGACAGCTTTTATATACCGCTGCTTCCAAGGATCAGCAGCGGTTTACATTATAACAAACAGAACTGGTACATTGAACTTTAAGAACTAGGAACATTATAACAAATCAAATATCAATACAATTGATTCAGTGCACTTACTTCCACATTTTGTTGACTGGTAGAAAAACAGTATATTAAAAGCATTTAAATAGATGGCGATAAGTACAGCTGCGCTAACAGTACACCTTAGTTACCTTGTACTTAACTTGGAGTATGCTGAAGGTGCTGACCCTGCCCACTCTGTCCCATTCCACCCACTTACAACCCCCAATAACTGCAGCACGGTTACAATGGAAATAAGGATATGTCCTGTGCTAGCAGTTATTATGGGTCACAGCATGGAGTTAGTGTGTGCTGTAGAAAAAAAATATGACTGCAAAAAAAGACCACATGGCCTATCTAGTCTGCCCTTCCATATCAACTACAGTAGAACCCTTTTTACCTTTAGAGATCCTCTGTGTTTACCCCATGCTTTTTTGAATTCGGATACTGTCCTCGTCTCCACCACCTCCACTGGGAGACTATTCCATGCATCTTCCACTCTTTCTGTAAAGAAATTTCTGCATATTACTCCTGACTCTATCCCCTTTCATTCTAGTCCTATGTGCCCTCATAGCAGAGCTTGCCTTTAATTGAAAGAGACCCTCCTGTGCATTTATGCCATGGAGGTATTTAAATTTCTCTATCATATTGCCCCATCCCACATTTCCTCTAAAGTATACACATTAAGATCTTTAAGTCTGTTCTCATATGCTTTATAATGAAACACTAACTGCTTAGTGGTGCGGGGGTCCTAATTGCCCATTGTATTGGGAGCCACAGGCTTGATAAAAGAAGAACTTCCAAACACATCTTGACAAACTACCCATATCTGTTACATCTTATGAACATCAGAAGGAAGCTCTCTTTGGCACGATGCAAGTACTACGCCGAACATTCTTAGTAAATTGGGCAAGCCACTTAACCCTCCATCGCCCATGTTCCCTGTAAGTATGAATGTGCGTATCTCTCATCCCCTCGTGTTAAATGTATCCCCCAATTGACCGCTTTGACCCAGTGAAAAGCGGGATATAAATACAGTTAAATAAATAAATAAATAAAATAAATCTGAGAGACTGAGATCATACTCCACATACCCTGGCTTAGTCACGTTCATGACTGTCATAGTATGCGCAAAACAAACCCCTTTGGAGAAATTGCCCCAAGTGAAACCTTTAATTTTGATGATAAATCCAGCAGTCATGATCCCTTCAACATCAACCATCCCAAAACTATCATGTTAAAAATAAAACATAATTGGATATCTATATCAAAACTTCTCTGAGGGTAATTTTTAAAAGCTATTTACTTGGGTAAGCAAGCTATTTGAAAACCGCCAACCCTCCCTGTGAACAAAAGTATCCAGTGATGGTCTTGTCAGCCAAACATATTTAAAGCATCATTCCTTTGCGTCCCTCCAGGTTAGTCCTGAACCTTTGGGGTTCTTGCTCCTCCTCCAGCAGCTTGGAGACTGAGAAACGTCATACCTCTTTGATGACACCAGTATAAGTAGCCAGGATCTGCCCTCTGATGCCCGTTATCTCAGTCTCCAAGCAGCTGGAGGGCTGGTGAGCCCAGAGATAGGGGCTCACTAAGAGGAGCAATTAAGCGTAGCTTGAGTTTTAGTTAATAAGGGTTTATTTTCTTTATTTTCTTTCTGATAGCTGTGAGGTACTTTGGGAGGGAGAGTCTGTGCTGAGCTACTTATTTCTGCTCATTTTTTCTTGTCTCTCCGTTTCTCCCTCCCCCCCCCCCCTCCTCTCTCATGCTGCTCTTACCGGGTACCGAGGGAGCTCTGAAGTAGAGGGGGTACTGGTGTCCGGTTCCCGATCCCACCATTATGGGTGAGGAACCGGCTATTTAGCAGCGGGGCAGTTGCCAGAAGGAGCTGACAGCTCACACGCCAAAGTTGGATTCCGGCGGAGCTGGGTCAGCTGGGCTGCAATTGTCTTTGCGGTACGCTGCTGCAGCGGGCTCCGCAGAGCACTGAGAAGTTGTTTTCGGCACTTCTGAGCCTCGTGAGGTAAGCAGGGGCCGGGGTCGTCGAGGCAGCTGCTTGTTTCTTTGGCTGCAGCCGTGTGTGGAGGCCCGCGCAGGGCTGTGCCTCATGGTAGGCGCGCGGGGGAAAATTAGCGTTTTGGGATTTGCCGTATCGGGGCCTCCTGTGAAGCAGGGTAGCTTCGTTTTTCGTAGCGGAGTGCTGCTTGGGGGTGGGGAAGCCAATCTCCGTGCCCCACAGTCCTAAAATTAAAAAAAAAAAAACAATCACAGACCCGTGCTCTTCCCCGAAGGGGGCCTACACCTTGAGGTGCAGAGACTCTAGGGCTGAGACACAGCATAGTGTGCTGGTCCAGACAGCATGCCTTCTAGGCCCCTGTGTTTATTGTGTGGGTCCAGACGGGGTGCTGTTTCAGAAGCTGGGCTGTTTGAAAGAGTCTCTGACAATGGAACAGGGGCTTGAACAGGAAGGGGAGAGCCAGAAGGAAGGTGCCTCCAGCCTCCTGGAAGACAAGGCTCCTGGTGATCTCTCTCCAGAGCCAGTTCCGGGGCCGTCATCCCTGCAGGGTGTTCAGGCGCCGCAGGGGCAGATCCCAGGGGGATTAGCGACAATTTTTTCTCCGCAGTTCGTCTCCCTACTTCAGCAGGCTTTCGGAGTGCAGATGTCGGCCTCTGCAAGTTCTTCAGGGGGGAACTTGGGGGATAAAAGGCTGGGGACCCCCCTGAGCTCAGGGGAGTCGGGCATTCCTGTAAAAAGACTGCGGGCGGAGAGAGACCGGTCCAGGCAGTCAGTGGCTTCGGAATGCGTAGCGTCAGAGGCTTTAGAGCAGGATTCGGAATTAGTAGAGGATTTGAAGGAAGGAGAAATTATCGAACAGGAGGATCAGGCACGTGTGGTTCGAATTTTTAGGAGAGAGGAGTTGCCGGAGCTGATCTCTGAGACTCTGCAGGCGCTTAATATTCCAGCGACAGGGCCTTCGGAGGAGGCGCAGTTGGAGGATCCTTTGTTGCAGGCTTTTCGTAGATCTCAAAAGGCCTTCCCTGTGCATAGAGTATTCAAGGAGATGATACAAGGTGAATAGGATACGCCTGAGGCAGGACTTAAAGGGTCCAGGGTAATGTCTCGGCTCTACCCGTTAGATGTTTCGATCACCTAAAGTGGATGCTGCTGTTTCAGCAGTTACTAAGAAGACCACTATTCCGGTGGAATGCAGTGCAGTGCTAAAGGATGCGCAGGACAGGAAAGTAGATACCTTGTTGAAGCAAGTTTTTGAGGTGAATGCACTGTCCCTTCAAGCGTCCATTTGTGGGGCTTGGGTGGCCAGAGCTTGCTTGCGGTGGGCGCAAGGGCTACAGGCAGGTCAGACAGGGGACGTGGCCGCTGAGGCGGCTAGGTTGGAGACAGGGGCGGCCTATCTAGCCGACATACACTATGATTTGGTGCGCGGATTGTCGAACAGTATGGCGTCGGCGGTGGCAGCCAGACGGTATCTGTGGTTGTGTAGTTGGGCGGCCGATACTTCGTCCAAGTCTAGGCTAAGTAAACTCCCGTTCAGGGGTAAGCTTCTGTTTGGGGAGGATCTGGAGAAGCTCGTGAAGGATTTAGGGGAATCCAAGGGCAGTCGGCTGCCTGAGGATAAGCAGAAACAGAGTCGCTTGGGTCCGGCGGCTAGAGAACAGCAGCGGGATTTTCGTCGTTTTTGTCCCCCACGGTTTGGGCAAGTGCAGAGGGGACGGTTTCCCTACCGCAGCCAGGGATTCAGAGGCTTCAGAGGAGCGAGCAGGGGGTTTGCGGCCTCTTCTCCCTCCAATCCGCGTAAGCCACAACGAAGCCAGGGGGATCCAGGCGGCGCAGGTGCCAATAGGGTGGCGCCTGCGCAAGTTTTATCCTGCCTGGGCTCAGATAACGACCGATCAGTGGGTGCTGGAGGTCATCCGAGACGGTTATGCCTTGGAACTTCAGCGGCCGGTGACCGACTCGTTCGTACAATCCCCCTGCACGGCACAGGCAAAATATGCTGCAGTGCAAGAGACATTGGACCGGTTGCTCACCCTCAAGGCCGTAGTGCCGGTTTCGCCAGACCAATGCGGTTGCGGTCGGTACTCCATCTATTTCGTGGTGCCAAAGAAGGAAGGCAGTTATCGGCCAATTCTGGATCTCAAGCGAGTGAACCGTTGTCTGAAGGTGTCTCACTTTCGGATGGAGACGTTGAGGTCGGTTATAGTGGCGGTGCGCCAAGGCGAGTTTCTTACGTCCCTCGACCTGTCGGAAGCTTACCTTCACATTCCCATTCGGCAGGAGCATCAAAGGTTTCTATGGTTTGCAGAGCCGATGGGACACTTTCAGTTCCAAGCGTTACCTTTTGGTCTGGCGACTGCGCCACGGACTTTCACCAAGGTGATGGTGGTAGTGGCGGCGGCGGCGGCGGCTCTGTGAAAGGACGGGATTCTGGTCCATCCTTATCTGGACGATTGGTTGATTCGGGCGAAATCCAAAGAGGAGAGCGAGGTTGTCACAGCCCGAGTGGTGGCGTTCTTGGAACAGCTCGGTTGGATAGTGAATATGGCCAAAAGCAGGTTGGTTCCCTCTCAAGAGCTCGAGTACTTGGGGGCCCGGTTCGATACGAGGGTTGGAAAGGTGTTCCTACCGCGGAAACGGGCACAGGGTCTGCGAGGGTTGGTACGCAGATTTCTGCGCAACAGGCGGCCCACGGCCTGGCACTACCTGCAGGTGTTGGGGACCATGGCTGCGACTCTCGAAGTGGTGCCGTGGGCGAGAGTGCACATGCGGCCCCTACAAAGGGCCTTACTAAGGCGTTGGTCGCACCAGCACGACAGTCTGTCTCAGGTCTTACCCTGTCAACAGGAAACGCGTCGCGCCCTCCTTTGGTGGTTGCGGGTGGAGAGCCTCGAGGAGGGAATGCCGTTGGAGGCACCGGATTGGGTTCCCCTGACGACGGACGCCAGCCTAGTCGGTTGGGGGGCTCATGTCCAAGGATGGTACGCGCAGGGCTTGTGGTCGCGTCAAGAGAAGAGTTGGTCGATCAGCCTCCCTGCCTCTGTTCTCCCTTCTTGTGTCTTGGTAACCGCTTTGATTTAAGGAAAAGGCGGTATAGAAAACCTGTTAAATAAATAAATAAACAGGTTAGAGTTGCGAGCGGTGTTTCTGGCGCTGAGAGCTTTTCAGGAGAGCCTTCACGGAAGGGCTGTCCGAGTGTTTTCCGACAATGCGACAGCGGTGGCTTATATCAATCGGCAGGGCGGCACCAGCAGTGTGGCCTTGGAAACCGAAGCTGATCAGTTGTTCGAATGGGCCGAGGAGCATCTCCGAGCGGTGTCGGCGGTGCATGTAGCAGGAGTGGAAAATGTAGAGGCGGATTTTCTAAGTCGGGTGAGGGTGGACCTGGGGGAGTGGGTCCTTCATCCACAGGTGTTCGAAATGATGGTGCGACGCTGGGGTCTGCCAGTCATGGATCTTATGGCGACCTTTGAGTCCGCAAAGGCCAGTCGCTTCTTCAGCAGAAGGCGGGAAAGGATGTCGGAAGGGCTGGATGCGTTGCTTCAGCCGTGGCCGAAGGACCAGTTGCTCTACGTTTTTCCGCTGTGGGTACTCATTGGTCGGGTTCTGCAGCACGTAGAACTTCACAAAGGGCGTGTGGTGTTGATCGCGCCGGATTGGCTGTGGTATGCGGACCTCATCAGGCTTCTGGTCGACAAACCGTGGAGGCTTCCGGTACGGGGGGATCTCCTGACTCAGGGACCTCTGCGGATGCCTCAGGTGGATCGGTTCTCGCTTACGGCTTGGCTATTGAAAGGGCGCGGTTGACAGCGCGAGGTTACTCAGATGCGGTGGTGGCCACTTTGTTGAAAGCTCAAAGGCGATCTACTTCTTTGGCGTATATTCGTGTTTGGCGTGTGTTCGAGGCCTGGTGTGAAGATAGGGCCGTTACAGCCTTAAGGGCTTCAGTCCCGCACGTTTTGGCGTTTTTGTGTTTTTGCAGGATAGTTATGAGAAAGGGTTGGCGGCGGCTTCGTTGAAGGTGCAGTTAGCAGCCCTGTCCTGCTACAGAGGTAAAATAGGGGGCGAGTGTCTGGGGAGTCATCCAGACGTTAAGCGTTTTTTGAGAGCAGTAACACTTTTGCGTCCGCCTTGTAGACCAGTGATCCCGGCTTGGGATCTGCACCTGCAGAGAGACGTTTCTGGTGTTTAGTGATTCCAAGGTGGTGTTGCGGACAGTGCCGTCTTTCTTGCCCAAGGTAGTCTCTCCATTTCATGTGAACCAGGTGCTGTCATTGCCGGTTTTTGAGATAGACGGTGCGAGTACTGCGCAGAGGCAGTTGCATAGGTTGGATGTTGGGAGAGTTCTGAAAAGGTATTTGAAATCTACTGCTTTCTTCCATAGTTCGGATAGGTTGTTTGTGCTGTTTGGAAGCCCTAAGAAGGGACAAGCAGCGTCGAAAGCGTCCATTGCCAGATGGATTAAGGAGGCCATCGCGTCCGTGTATATTTTGAAAGCTAGGGCAGTTCCAAAAGGATTGCGAGCTCATTCGACTCAGGCGCAAGCGGCCTCTTGGGTGGAATGCACGTTGGTGCCGCCGGTGGACATTTGTAGGGCGGCGACTTGGTCGTCTCTGCATTCCTTTGTCATACATTACCGTTTGGATGTGCAGGCGGAGAGGGATGCCTGTTTTGGAGCGGCGGTGCTTCAGGCTGGACTCGCAGGTCCCTCCCGTTTACTTTTTTGCACTGCTCTGATACATCCCCAAAGGTTCAGGACTAGCCTGGAGGGACGCAAAGGAAGGTGAAATTAGACTTACCTGCTAATTGTTGTTCCTTAAGGAACTCCAGGCTAGTCCTGTATCCCTCCCGTAGATTTGCGTGGACTATAGCCTGAAGCCCCTCGAGTGTGACAGGTAGGTGGTTTTTTGTCTGGGGTGCCGGGGTATAGTCCGTTAAGGGGGGATGTTCTTTCTATGAGGGTATTGGGCAGAACTTTTTCTGGAAATAAGAATCTCAGCATGTGTTCCGGTTCTGTCTTCTTTGGCGGATGCTTGAACACTGTCAGTTTGGGTTTAACCCATTTAGACTATTTAGGATACTTATGAGTAGTTTATAGAAAGATTTTTCATACAGTTTCCACTTAATTGTTGCTCTGGTGAGTTTGCTTTGTCAATAGGTTACTGGCATCAGGGGGCGGATCCTGGCTACTTATACTGATGTCATCAAAGAGGTGTGACGTTTCTCAGTCTCCAAGCTGCTGGAGGAGGAGCAAGAACCCCAAAGGTTCAGGACTAGCCTGGAGTTCCTTAAGGAACAACAATTAGCAGGTAAGTCTAATTTCACCATTGTTTTGATTAGAGCTTCACTTTGGTAGTGCTCCTCCCCCTCCCCCAATGCTGCAGTCTTAAGCGATTTCCTAGTTTACCTAATGGTTAAGTCAGCCTTGCAAAGGTTACTGCAGATATGATCCCAGAACCATTGTGTTATTTCAAGGCTGTTTGTATGTTTTTTTTTATTAGGGGGGAGGGCGCTTTAGTTTTTTATTTGTAGTTCCTTATTGGTCCTACAGTTCAGTCCTCCACCTCTGGGTAGTGCACCTCCTCCTGCAGCATGGAGACTGGACAAGTCAAACTTGTGACATCACCGGGTATATCCTGCTGGTCTTCTCCCATCATCCCCCAGTGTGTGTCCAGTCTCCATGCAGCAGGAGGACGTAGTGAGCCTAGGTGCTGGGCTCACTTCAGAATCAGATTAGGAGCAGTTAGTCAGGATTTAATTTAACTTGATAATTTCTTTTGTTTTCCTTCTTTAGGTTGAATCTTTAAATTTTTAATCAATTTAATTTTAATTTAATGGTAATGTCATTTTATGCTTCAGGTTAATATTTTAATATCCGTCTAACCTGACTTAGTGTAAAGTGAGGATCTGCCCCTTTAAAATTCACGTTCTGCCGACTAACCTCCCTGCTTGGGTTCTGTCGATCACTCTGTGCCCAGTAATGATCTCTCCCCCAGGACTGTACGGGGGGAGAGCTCTATGGATCACATCTGCCTTCTGGGGGTGTGCAGGGCGTCTGATTTCTGGCGCGGTGGGAGCCTCAGGCTGTTGGGAGTTCTTCAGCCGGCTGGCCAGTGCTTGCAGCGTCGACTGCTCCCGGCGGCGCAGGGCAGCAGCGCGGTTGAAAGCGTTTCACCCCAAAGCTAAAGCAGGGTGGTTGCTGGATTCCGTCGCCGCAGGGGAGGCCCTCGAGCCCGAAAGGAGGGGCTTGGGGCTTTTGCCGAAGCAGTGGTATTTGGTGCCAAACGGGCCTGACTGGGTTCGGCGCCATTTTCTCCGCATGGCTGAGACCTCATCACGGAGGGCTGGGCCAGACGATACTGTGCTACGCTGCTCTACACAGATAAGGAAGTCATTGATTTTAATTTTAATTAATTTAATTTAATTTAGGCGTTGGTCCGTGGCGCTTGTTGCTGAGAGTTGCACTGATGACTTGGACTGGGCTGACGTGCGTCTGTGATGTGGTAACCTGCTGTTCTATGTTTCTCCTCTGCTATTATCTGTTTGACTGTCTCTATCCTCTATTCTGTCCTATTATATAATGGCATTCTTTTCCTATTTCCTAGAATGATATTGCATTGTAAACCGCTCTAATGCCTCTGGCCTGAGCGGTATATCAAATCTAAATAAACAATAAACAATAATTGTCTAATCGCTTGTCTAATGCGAGTGATTGGGGAGTTACTTCGTTTTGTGGTTTTTGGCGGTTGGCCTGCATTCTGGCAGCTAACAACTTCTGTCCGAAGCAGGGGGGCAGTAATGGATTAGGCCGTTAAGGTAGATCTGCGGCAAATTGATTCAGCGGTTAAGCAAAGCCACCTGGCCTCGTGGTCTGCTTTCTGTTGCAAGTTTTTCTGCTGTAAATCCTTCTGGTAGAACAGATGTTAACCCTGCACTTTTCTTAGGTTCTGGGGGGAAAAGCAGGGGAGTTGTAATTGTTCATTCTGAAACTTGCATGCGCCTCATAAGACTGATGAGGTAAATCAAATCGGCACCCAACGATTTAAGATAGCAGAAAGTCTTTTCTTTTTTACCCTTTTGTAGGGCAATTAATACTATTGACACTCATTTAGGGTGTCTTAGGATGAACAATGATATTAATAACAAGAGTTCAACTGTAAACCACGAAAGGTCGGTACTAGTGTCCGTGGCCACCAGAGGGCAGCTGGGGCGCTCAATAATGCCTTTCTGTGACTGAGTGTAGTAATCCTCAGACATCGCTGGAAGGCAGGAAGAATAGGGGGCTTAGCGCCTAGCAAACAGCTTTGCTATTCTGCAAATCAAGATTGTGTGACCAAGGTTTAAAACCCTTTTCTGCTGTGTCGTTTGTCTGGTTTTGGTGTCTTTTAGGCTACCTGGTAGCAGTGCTGCTGATGAAGCATGTATACTATTCAGTGCTCTCATCCATGTGGGGGTGGGTAAAATGCGGAATTGCATTAATCTTGGATTCACACAAGCTGCAAACACTAAGACCTCTGGCTGCAAGGCTGCTGGTGTCTCCCGCTGCTATTTCTTTGCTTGCGGGAATGCTGGGGGGGGGGGGGTGCCTGTGTGTTTCATAGCTCCCTTTAGCATGCCCATCCCAGGATAAGAGGCTACCTCCCCGACTCGTCGGTAGATGAGAGTTTCTCTGTGTAATGTAGCGGGGGCAGGTAAGTCTCATTGGTCTAGAGCCGGTGCAATCAGAGCAGAGCTTTGAGCACTTAGCGGGGGCACTGCCCCATCTTGTTGAAAGGCCCGTGTTGGAGATAATGAGAAGTAATGCTGGAGGTACGGTCTGGGGCTTAGCGCTCCAGGGCACTGGAAGGTTTCTTAGCAGAAGTCAATACTTGCTGTCGGCGCCATGACGGCCACCTAGGTTCACGCTTGCTCGCTGCTCTGTGTTTGGTGACAGGAGCTGGGTCACCTGTATATATGGAGCTGCGTGAGGTATGTGCTCACATTGGCTCAAGCTTAAGACTTAGGTGCACTCACTGTAGAGTGCGTCTGCAGTTCTAGCTTCGGACTGGGTTCTCATGCTCAGGTATTTGTCCAGCAATGAGAGAGGTCGATTGGGATAACATGAAAAAGGTCTTCATTGTGTCTCATGGGGGTTGCAGAGGCATGAGTGAGGCCATCCTGTTGAGTTAGTGTTACAGTCACCAGTTTCCCTTTCTCTTTGGCCTGGGTCCCAAATTCTGTTCCCCCTACGTCTCGACTGTCCAGGTGGCAAGACCCCAGGCCCACTACAGATTCTTTTCTCAGCCTCTTCTCAATGTGGGTGGAGGAACTGGGAAAACAGGGAAAGATGTCTATGAGACAGCGCAAGTTCTACTGTCATTCCACTGCCACGGTTTCCTAAAGTCGCATGGTCCCAGTCATTTAGTTAGTTGACTATGCTGTGTTTTTATGCAACTCAAGGTGGTCTTCATTCAGATGTTGTATGCTTTTCCCTTGTTCCTGAAGGGGGTCACAATTTAAGTTTTTGTACCTGTGGAGGTTTAATTGGCTTTATCAAGGCCAGAATGCTCTCCTGTGGGACAAGAAACCCTAGTTTTTATGATCCTACGTTGAGGTGCTCGAGTGGGATGCAAACCTTTGGTCTGCTGGCGTCTTGCACCAACCACTAGGCCTTTCCTCCCCCCAAGGCGTCGCTGAGCATCACGGCGTCATGGGGGCTAGCCGCAGGACCATAGAGCTAGGCTCAGCCGATTACGTCCAAGGTGGATACCTTGAGGAGGTCCTGGTCCTAAGAATACAGGAAGTGCTGTGTTGGGTTAGACCAAGCTTCCTTGAACCCAGGGGCTGGTTGCCTTGGTGGCCGGTCCAGGTTTTAAGGTTACGGCAGTGGGCCAAGGAGACAACGAGGTTACTCAGGGCTGGTATCGGAGCATGCACTGGATTTCCATAGGCTCATATTCAAAGCCTTCCGTTACAGGTATAACCGATGTGGCGTTCTGTTAGGTCGTGTGCCTTGTAGACTATCAGGGGGAAAAAAAAACCCGGCTACATTAATAATTGGCTCCACTTCGCTTTCTTAGAAGGTTCTGGACCGTCAGCCGGGAGCTTGGCCAGAGGTTTGTTACTCAGCTACATTTCAGAGAGTCTTTTGCGCAAGGCACGTGGCGTATGCAGCAGGCCCAGTGGTCAATCGGCCGGCTGGAACTGTGAGCAGTACGGTGGGCATGGCAGGCGTTTGCAGCCACGGTGACAGGTCGAGCGGTGCGAGTACTGTCCGACGACTCCGTGACGGTGGCCTACATCGATCAGTAGGGCGGAGCCGGAAGGGTGGCTTTGGGGGCCAGAGCAAAGGGTCGACGTGCACGGATAGAGCCTTGGCTCCCAGCGTTCTCGGTGGGGGCAATGTGATGGCGGGTTGCCTTAGCAGAGTCCGAGTAAATGCCAGAGAATGGGAGTTGCATACGGAGGTGTTCGCACAGCTCGGTCTCAGATGGAGACAGGCCGTATTGGACCGCATGGCGACATTTCAGTCTGCAACGGCGTATCACTTATTCAGCAGACGACATGGAAAGGATGTCGGACGGAATAGACGCTTTGGTGCAACAGAGGTCGTAGGCCGGTCTTTGTTAGGCCTTTCCCCCTGGGGCACTCTTAGGTTGAGTGCTACTGCATGTCAAAGCGCATCGGGGGAAATTTGTTTGTTGGGGGGCCTTGGGCTGGCCGAGTCGCCCATGGTACGCCGACCTCTTACGGTGGCTTGTCGGGAACCCAGGGAGGTTGCCAAAGTTGGAAAACCTGTTGCTACAGGGTTTTCCTTCGAATGTCTCAGGTTATTGTGTACGGTGGGGCCATTGAACGGTTAAGTTTAAAAAAAAAAATCAGGGGCTCGGGTGCGTTTATGGCGCATCTGTGAGAACAGGGACTCGCGGAGGCAGCTTCGCGCGACAACAGTGCTTTAGTTTTTTATTTGTAGTTTCTTGCAAAAATATTTTGTGATGGAAGGAGGGAAGGTTCTTGTGACCACGTTGACTAGTGATAGGAGTTACGTGCTTCAGTTATTAACTCTTGTGTCTGGCAATGTATAATGGTTTATGATGCAGAGGCACCATTGTCCTTAGCTATATGGTGTAATAACATGTGACAGATATATGAAGATAGCTTTCCCATTTAGAATACCATGGGAGGAAAGATTAGGCGATGTAACATAGGGCTATAATTGTCTCTAGAAAGGAGGACAAATTGTTTTTTGCATTTTTTTTTCTGTTGAGCATTCAATAAGGAGCATCAGACTCTAAGAGGTTAGGTACTGGTCTAGTCTCTAGACAAAAGAGTTTTTTGATCATTTACCTTGTTCTGACATCACAAGACAGAAAGCTCAGAGAATTGTGTTCCAGGCCTTGGAGGATTGGACCCTGGAATGCAAACTGGTTGGGATGAAGGAAAAGAAGATTCTTTCATTAGAGGTGGTGATGCCCAGAGGAAAGAGCTTGCAGATTTTAGGAGAACTTCTAGTTCTGAAAGCCTGCCAGTCCTAAAGGGTACTGGCAGTCAAGTGTCCTGTAGGACTGAATAAACTTTAGGATAATAGTTTCATTGCCCCAGGAGGCTCTCAGAACCATTGCCAAAAGAGGGGAGAGGTTGGGAGAGTACCTCATTAGATGTCCTCCCTTGGGTTCAAGGAATTCTGGGAGTGAACAGAAAGGCTTTGGTAGAGGAAATGTGTACATTTCAGGCTGTAAAAGGGCAGAGAGAAACATATTCTGAAGTGTTTTCCAGGTTAGATATGTGAGAGGCTATAGGGAAGGGGGTAGAGATTTTCTGGCATTTAGAGCAGAAGCAACTAAAAGAGGTTCCAGAAGGAGGAGATTAAAAAAAACCCCACCCCTTCCAATTATCATAACTATTTTTGTTTTCTTTTTGTCTGTAAAGATTAGTTGATCTTTTTATCATCCAGTAAAGACTTTTTATTATTTAGCTAAAACCTGGACTCAATGTGACCTCATTTAGGCAAGTGAAGGGAATGAAAAGGCTAGTTGCCATACAATGGAGGTGATGGATTTTCAAAATTGCTATAAAAGCAGTCTCTTTTGACATTGTTTTTGTGAGTTAATTTTCTTTCAGAAGCATTGTTTTTTTATATATAATAAAATAAAAATACATTCAGGATTTGGACCTTGTCTGAAGTACAACAGATGCTCATTCTGTCATGCTTGGCTCCCAACCATAATCAGAAGGACTTGTATACATTGTGCTCAAACATCTCTAAGAGCATTAAGAGATCTGGATCTCCACCATGAACATTGTGAGGCTAAGAGAAAGCTGCTACTTGGTGTGGGGGGGGGGGGGGGAGAGAGAAATTCTGTGCAGAAAACATCTATCTCCTCTATGCATACAAGTCGAGAATCTTCCATGAAGCTCCCTTCAACTTCCAGTGCAGTGACTTTTAAGAGTCCAGCTGTTCAAGTTATCACCAAATATCTTTAAAATCAGAGCATGTATCCCTGGTGTTTCCAGGCTTATAGCGCAGCTGCTTTTGGGACATCTGCAGAAGCCTGAGGACAAGGTGGTTTCACCAACCCCCCCCCCCCCCCCCCTCTTTCTAAAGTGCTGGAGAAACAGAAGCATAACCAGCACAGTATCTCCTCAAGTCAGGAGGAAGCACTTGGACTCTTTCTACGCAAGAGCCTCATAGCAATGTTAGTACATCCTGTGCAGACCTTGCTGATATGATGATAGAATTATTCAGTGCAGACCTGCCTACCTTAGCACAACAGTCCACTCCTACTCCTGTGTCTGTGGCTGATGAGTCTTCCTTCTCTGTATCTCTGCGGCTTCTGGGGCATACTCATTCTTTTCTTCAAAAGATGTTCAATGCTTTTATGAAGGACTACTGCAAGAACTTACCCAATGTTGCTTATCAGCAACCTGGACAAAAACCTTTTCATTCCCTAGGCCTTATGCCAGTGCAGAGGGACACTAGGTCAAAGGACCCTACTATACAGTATATTTAATATGTACTTACAATTTGGAGCAAGAGCCTGCAGATTTGCTACCTCCCTCCTCTGCGGAGTCTATCACTTCTCATTTAGAGGGCTTCCTAGATCCCTTTTGACATACAACTGCCCTCTTCAGATGTTGCAAAGGAGAGTTCTACAGAAAATCTATTCAACCCTTCTCCACTGGTGAGGTATGAATGTCCAAATGAGGACATCTTTTCCAAAGGTTGTTCAGAAAATGGCTAAAGAAGTTCTCTTTCTGCTGCAGTGGAATAGAAAATCAAGAGCAGATTTATTTGGCCTTCTCACATGAATAGAGGCTTCCAGAACAATGCTAGTCCTATTCACAGCAAGTTCCAAGACCAGCAGTATCATATGTGGCCAATTCACTTACTTCCAAGAAGGTGAATTTAAAATATAAGATCAGCCAACTCCAGGTTTCAGTAGGGGCTAGCTGTCTCACTTTTCAGTTGTTTCGGAATTGACCATTTGAAAGGTCAAGATTTCTCCAACATTCCTCTGTTAAGACCTTCGTATGCTGGATCATCCAGGGAAGAAAGTTTCTAGGGTGCAATGCTTTCTGCATGTATTGCTGCCCATCAGTTCTGTATAGTTCAGTATATGCATACTATCTTTTTGCCGAATCTCAGTTTCATATTAATAGAGGCTGATGAATAAGGCATTCATCGTATACGGACTGCTTATGATCATTAGTATTAAGCTCACAGTTCTCCAGTAATTTATGGTAACTTACAGTCACCAGGTACTGTAGGAATTTCCCTGTCCTTGGAGGGTTTACAATGTAAGTTTCTATCCTGAGGCATTGGAGAGTTAAGTGACTTGCCGAAGGCCAGAAGGAGCACCAGTGGGATTTGAACCCTGGTTTTGCTGGTCCCAGGCTGCTGCACTAACCACTAGGCTACTGCTCTACTTTTCCACTTTCCAAGATGTGCATATGCATGCCCACTGTCTGTGCATATGCATGAATGAGAAAACATACCCATGTTGGAATCCTCAGGTCTACATTCCCACTCAGATATGCCCTGAAAACAAAAATTGCTCATCTGTAGCAGGTATTCTCCAGGAACAAGCAGGAAGTCAGTACTCGCTTATGGGTGACATCGGCACCAGTGGAGCCCACGCAGAGCAATTCCCCAGCTTTCAAAGAAAGCCTTTGGGATTGCTACCACACATGCATGGTCCTCTTCCCGCCCAAAGGTGCCATCTTGCTCAGTCTCTCTTTTTCCGCAGAGCCCTTTGGACGTATGTCCACATCCCTCGGAAAATGTTTTTTTGTCTAAGGCCTTCTGGCCTCTTTTCCGGTAGCACCGGTCCTCTTCCATCCTCCCCTTCACCCCTGCTCTAGCTGTGGGCTAGGGGATCCCCTTTTTTCACTCTTTTTAGTGTCTTCCCTTTTGGGCCCTTTTCATGCCCTTTTTTTTTCTCCAACCGCTGTCCTCTAGGGTTTTTGACCTCTCAGGGGTTCTTTTTGCCCCCATGGCCACTGGCTTTAAGAAATGAGACAGATGCTCCAAAAATATATCGCTCACGGACACCCACGACTGTTGTCTACGGTGTCTGGGGGCTGACCACAACCCAGAGCTTTGCTCTCTCTTTAAGAAAATGTCCACTAAGGCCTTGCTAAGCCGCAAGCAGAAGTCCGATGACATTTTCCACAAGACAGCCCCAGGGTCTCCGGTGGCACCTCACCCTGCCGATCCACTGCTTGCGGGGTTACCTGCAGTGACCCCATGCCCCAGGCATCACTCCGATCAGGGTTCGCCCGAGTTGGAGCGGCGAAAGAAGAAGACCTCGAAGTCGCTATCGGGGGCTCTGAACATTCCCTTAGCCGTCCTCGGCATTCCCGAGAGTTGTCCTCAAAATGTATCTCGTACGGATATGGAGGCCTCTGGCGATGGTGCCTGGTCTCCTGAGGGTCGTCCCGGTGAGGACTCCCTCTCCTCCTCTATGCCAGACCCGGTAATGCCGGCATTGGCGTGGCAGGGACCCATTCCTGAGTGGGAGTCCTGTATGCTGGCACTGGAGCGCAGCGTTTCTGCCTTTCTAGCTGCCCAGCAGGTGCTTTTGCCCAGCATGGCTGGCTCTCATCCTGAGATTGAGGATCCCCTGTCTGGGATCCCGAAAACTGCCTTGGAAATCCCTGAGAGCCGTGGGCCTACTGAGGGTCTTCGGCACCGGTCTCGCTTGCCGTCCCGTTCCTCGGGGGTGAGGTCTTCCAGAGTCAGTGACTCTAGCTCCAGGCGGGCCTTGGCTACTGGGCGCAGGGATCAGCCCAACTCAGAGTCCATCTTAGGTTGGGAATCAGACGGGGACACTTCCCCGGAGACTCTCGCCCATAGGGATCTCCCTTCTGACCCATCCCCGCCCGCCTCGCAAAGGTGGTTGCCTCCCGAGGACACCTCTTTCCTGGCATTTGTGCGGGATATGGCTCAGGCCCTCAATCTGCCTACGCAGACCAAGGAGGAGCAGAGGAACTTGACATCTTGCAGTATGAGTCTCCACCCAGGGAGTCTCTTACAGTCCCTGTACCATCTATCCTATCCAGGCTGCTCCTCCGCATGTGGGAAACACCTGCCTCGGTCCCTATTGTCAGTAAAAGACTTGATGCCATGTATAGGGTCCAGCGTGGCCCGAGGTTTCAGAAGACCCAACTTCCTCATACCTCCATGGTAGCTGAATCCACGATGCAGAAAGAGAAGAGCCTGAAGTCGTACTCTTCGGTCCCGCCTGGTAGGGAATCCCGTGCCCTTGATGCCCTCGGGCGCAAGGCTTGCCAGGGATCCATGCTGGCGTGCTGCATCCAGGCGCACCAACTGTATATGGGTATGTGTCTCTGTGATCTCGCCAAAGAGCTCGGTGGTTTCTCCATGGGCCTTGGTGGGGAGCACTTTTTCTCAGGTTCCAGACCTTCCTGAGGTCGGTCGCAGACTGCTCAAAATACCTCTCCTGCGCCGCATATGACAGGTTCGAGTCTTCTGCCCATGTGACAGTGACTTGCATTGGAGCCTGACGCCAGGCGTGGCTCCAGTCTTCAGACCTGGAACAGTGGATCCAGGAGAAGCTCCTGGATGTCCCCTGCCTCAGCGAGCAACTGTTCGGCAAACCCATGGAGGACAAGGCAACCGAGATTGAGACGGAGTTTGTGACTCACACTCGTCTCTCTCGCAAAACCTCCTCTCTTCCATGGAAGAAGCAGCACAGCAAAAAAAACTTTTCTTCCAGAGGAAAGGGGTCCCCTACTGGGGATACCCACCCTACCCGCCTACCCCTGCGCTGACAACCAGCGCTCAGGGCAAGGGGGGAGCGCAGGGTCACCAGAAACATAAGGGGCCCAGGACCCAACCACCAGCACCACCCCAGCCAACCCTGGGGTTTTGATGCCGAAAGCATAGCCTCTTCCCCCCCCCCCCCCCGGGGACGCCTGTCTCTTTTTGCCCCCGAATGGGCGGCCATTACATCAGACACCTGGGTCCTACAGGTGATCCGGGATGGGTATTGTCTTCGTCTGGACAGACTCCCTCCTCCCTTCTCCCCAGTGGAGCCTACTCGGCTTCCCTCGCACCAGGCTTACTTACAACAAGAATTGAACAGCCTCCTCGATCAGCGGGTGGTCGAAAGGGTTTTACTCCCGATATGTCCTTGTTCCGAAGAGAACGGGGGGCCTGCGTCCCATCCTTGATCTCAGGAATCTGAACAAGTTTCTGGTGCGGGAGAAGTTCAAAATGCTATCCCTTGGTGTCCTGCTGCCCTACCTCCAGCAGGGCAATTGGCTATGCTCCTTGGATCTCAGAGACAGTTACGCCCACATTCCTGTCCACTCCAAGCACAGGAAGTTCTTGCATTTCAGGGTGCAAGAGCACTTCCAGTACAGAGTGCTGTCCTTCGGACTTGTGTCTGCCCCACAAGTCTTCACAAAGTGCCTGTCAGCAGGCGCGCCCCTCCTCCGGCTGCAGGGCATATCAGTCTACCCTTACCTAGATGACTGGCTCGTCACAGGCACATCGGCAGAGCGCCTCGGTTTCCTGATCAACTACTCCAAGTCCCACCTCAAACCGGTGTAGACCCCTGGAGTTCATTGGCACTCTTTTCGACACAGAACGTGCGACCACCTTTCTCCCTCGAGCACACGCAGATCGGCTCCATGCTCTGGCCGCCAAGGTCTAAGGCCAGTCAAGGGTCTTGGCGCGGGGCATGCTGTGACTCCTCGGGCACATGGCCTTGACCGTCCACGTCATTCCCTATGCTCGCATACACATGCAAGCGGCCCAATGGTGCTTCAGAGCGCAATGGGTCCAAGCCTTGGGCTGCCTCCGGTACCCCGTCCGGGTCTCTCGCAGCCCATTCAGATCTCTACTCTGGTGGCAGAGCATGCCCTTCCAGACTTGACAGCATGAGCTCGTCTTGATGACGGATGCCTTGCTGTTGGGCTGGAGAGCCCACTGTGGCCACCTCTGCACCCAAGGACAGTGGTCATCCAAGGAGTCCCGGCAGCAGATCAACCTGCTCAAGCTTTGAGTAGTCTGGTTGGCCCTGAAGGTCTTCGAGTACCACCTGAAGGGCAAGTCGGTGCTCATGCAGAGTCGCAATGTTCTACATAAACAAGGAGCGGGGCACGGCTCCCGCCTCCTCTGTCGGGAGGCAATCCTCCTCTGCTCCTTTGCTGTATGCAGGGGCATGACACTGAGAGCAATCTACATCCGGGGCCAGGACAACCTCCTCGCGGACAGACTCAGCAGGCTCCTTTCCCACACGAGTGGCGCCTGAGTCCAGAGGTGGTTCTCCACCTGTTCTGCTGCTGGGGGACTCCGTCCATAGGCCTGTTTCCAGCCCGGTGAATGCGCAGCTTCCCCGTTACTGCGGGCTGATATCGCACCCGAGCAGGGTGGCCCCAGATGCATTCCTCCTGAATTGGACCTCCAGGCTTCTATGTGCATTCCCACCCACTCCTCTCCTTGCGAGGACCCTCCACAAGATCCAGCACGACCAAGCCTCTGTGATTCTCGTGGCTCCTTTGTGGCCTCAACAGCCTTGGTTCCCGCTTCTACTCTGGCTCTCATCGGAGCCTCCGGTCCCCCTGGGCAGTGCCCCAGATCTGCTGACGCAGGAGGAGGGACGGGTGCTTCACCCGAACGGTCTCACTATCCCTGACAGCCTGGCGACTGAACGGGTCTCTTTAGCCTCGCTGCATCTCCCTGTGGAGATCAAGGACATCGTCCTCGTGTCGAGGAAGGGCTCGACGAGGCGGGCCTATGCCTTAAAGTGGTGGTGTTTTTTCGATCTGGTGCTCCGAGCTCCAGATTGACTGGTTCTCCTGCTCCAACTATTGGGTTCTCCAGTACCTTCTCCACCTCTTACAGGTGGGACTGAAGTCCAACTCAATCATGGTTCACCTGAGCGCCATCTCGGCCAACCATTTCTCCGTCGAGGGTAAATCCTTCTCGGGCCAGCCTCTGTTTTCCTGCTTCATGCGGGGCCTCTTGCTTTCCAAACCTCCCATCCGGCCTCCACCGGCAGAATGGGACCTGAACATCGTGCTCATGCAGCTGACGCGGCCGCCCTTCGAGCTGATGGCGACGTGCTCACTCCAGCACCTCTCCTGGAAGGTAGTTTTCCTGGTGGCACTGACTTCGGTACGGTTAGTCAGTGAACTTCAGACCCTCAGGGCCGAAGTCCCCCTACACCAGGTTTTACAGGAACATGGTGGTCCTTCACACCCACTCCAAGTTCCTACCGAAGGTTGTCTCGGATTTCCACCTCAATCAGGAGGTAGTCTTGCTGACTTTCTTCCCGAGACCTCACGCCGACCAAGGCATCGGAGGTCCTGCATACGCTCGACTGCAAGAGGGCTCTCGCCTTCTACCTGCAGTGCACCCAGGGTCATTGCAGATCAGACAGGCTCTTCATAGCCTACGATACCAACCGCCTGGGGCTGGCAGTCACCAAGCGCACCATTTCCATCTGGGTGGCAGACTGCATTGCCTTCGCCCAGGCAAAGGCGGGTGCTCCACTGGATCATCGGGTCATTGCGCACAGCATCTGCGCCAAGGCAGCATCAGTGGCTTCGCTGCACTCGGTGCCTCTGATGGACATCTGCTGGGCTGCGACCTGGTCTTCAGCGAATACTTTTGCTTCACGCTACTGCCTAGAGAGGGAGTTCTGCCGGGACAATGCCTTCGGCTAGGCTGTACTCCGGAGACTGTTCAGGGTATAAGCAACTCCTGCCCTCCGATCCTTCTTCTGCGGCTACCGAGAGCTTGCCCTGAAGGCCCGAGGACTCAGGCTTCCTTCGGACATCGGCTTCTGCTTACGGCCTCGTGGTGGCGTTTTTGGCTTATAAGACTCCCCAGCTACAGGCTACCAAATCCGTAAGTGAGGACTGACTTCCTGCTTGTTCCTGGAGAAAGCATAGTTACTTACATGTAAGAGGTGTTCTCCAGGTACAGCAGGAATCAATCATCACTACCCTCCCACCACCCCTGAAGAGTTGCAACATTTTATCCTTCCCTTGCCATCTGCTTAGTAGGGATCTAACTTTGGGACCTGACTGAGCAAGATGGCACCTTTGGATGGGAAGATATAATACAGGTCTATAAATTAATGAATGGAGTGGAATATAAAAAGACTAGGGGACATGCAATGAAGCTACAGGGTAAACTATTTAAGACTAATAAGAGAAAATATTTTTTCACTCAACGAGTAATCAAACTCTGGAATTTGTTACCGGAGGATGTAGTAAAAGCTGTTAGTGTAGCTGGGTTTAAAA
Source organism: Ichthyophis bannanicus (assembly GCA_033557465.1). Taxonomy (NCBI): domain Eukaryota; kingdom Metazoa; phylum Chordata; class Amphibia; order Gymnophiona; family Ichthyophiidae; genus Ichthyophis; species Ichthyophis bannanicus. The sequence goes on from CM066031.1 coordinate 978,557,628, forward strand.
AAGGTTTGGCCAAGTTCCTGGAGGAAAAGTCCATAAACCATTATTAAAAGGGACCCAGGATATCACTGCTTGACTCAGTACAAACATTGTGGAACTTGTGTCTTTTGGGGAAACTGCTAGGTACTTATGACCTAGATTCGCCACTATTGGAAACAGGATATTGGGCTTGATGGACCTTGTGGTCTGACCCAGTATGGCATATCTTATGTTCTTATGTAAGATGACCACGCATGCGTGGTAGCAATCCCAAAGGCTTTCTTTGAAAGTTGGGGAATTGCTCCGTGCGGGCTCTGTCGGTGCCAACGTCACCCATAAGTGAGGACTGATTCCTGCTGACCCTGGAGAACACCTGTTACAGATGAGTAACTACGCTTTCTCCATGAACCAACAGGAGAAGTCCTCACTTATGGGCGATATCGTTGACTGAGCCCCTTGTGGTGATCGGCCCCAGCACACTCACAGGTCCACTCCCCCTGCCACACCTCATTTCCTGAGTTCATTCTCTAGCTGACTTTAGAGCACAACTCCAAGGGGAGGAGGGAGGGCTGTGAGGACTTATTCTGTTGGTGTCCATGAAGAAAGCAAAATTGCTCGCCTCTAACAGACAGTAGAGAAATATAGCCACACATCCTGGTGATGTCTGTGATGGAGCCAGTGTTCTAGAGCCCTCCCCCAGCCAAGAGAAGTCTTCTGACCTTCATGCCTGTGTTACCTGCTCCTGCACCAGAGTCAGAAAGGCAGCCATACATAGCTAAGAGAAGAGATGGTTTGCCCAGCTGTCTTCAGTACAGTCTGTCATAGTATTCATTCTTTCTTTTTTGAGGGTAAGATGAGAGGGTAAGTGTGGCTTCATTTCCCTGTGGTCTGTGGGAAAACTGCTATTACAGGTTAGCAACTTTGCTTTCTCTGTAGACAAGCAGGACGATGCAGGCACGCTTCTCGGTGAATCCAGAGCAGAGGCTCATTGTTGCATTATCCTTTGTTCCTTATCATCCCTCCAGTCTAGTCCCGGAAACTCTGGGGTTGTCATCCTCTTCCAGCAGCTTGGAGACTGATACACGTCATTCTTTGATGACGCTGGTATAAGGACACAGGCACCGCCTCCTCACACTCCAGTTATATCAGTCTCCAAGCAGCTGGAGGATGTGAGCCAGAGTTTCTGGCTCACTGGAGAAACAATTAAGGGCTTTAGTGTTAGTTGATTTATTTGGGAATGTTACTTTAAATCTCAAATTGGGCATTATTTATTTTCATTTGGGTTCTAGTCCTTTCAGTTCCTTTTTTAGGTAGTTTAAATTGAGAGTGTACTGCTTTAAAGTTTGACTGCTGAGGTCTTACTTCCCTTCTTACTTCCTCAGACTGGAGAAACTGAGAACAGGAAGATTCAGGTACCGGGGAAAACCCGGGGGTGTCGGATATGTTTTAAACTGCCTTCTCCAGCGCGGCACAGAAGTTTTGCCTGTATGCGCTTGGGAGAAGCGGCAGACAGGAACCACCAAGGCACAGTTCCCTTCTGAGGCTCTTTACCGGAGCGTTTTTGGCAAAGAAGAGTTTGGGCACGGCTTTAGAGACAGCCTTCTGTGGAGAAGGGGCTGCTTAGCCGGTTCTCGGCTGTCAGGTAAGCTGCCGTTTTCTGTCTTATTTCAACTGCGGGACTTGTGGAGTTGCAATACTTCAAGTTAGGCCTGAGTAAACAGCAGCCTTGCGCCGTGTCCCGTTTTGGGCGGGAAACGCCGGTAGCGAGGTCGGGGAAACAATCCCAAGTATTGAAGAGAGGAAGCTTCGTTTTTAAGTCTTTCCGGTGCAATTCAGGTCGGGTGAGCTCCTGCTTTCTTTTGTACAAAAAAAAAAAAAAAAAAAGCTCTGGGACAGCGGTTCAGGTCTCTTCTGCAGATCCCTTTCAGTTCTAGGTGATTAGGGGAAATCCTTTACGACTGCAAATAAGACATCTAGAAGATAGGATGCCTGTAAAGACCTTATGTTTACTCTGTGGAGTAAAGAGGTCTGTAGTGTCAGAGGCAGGCATCTAAGAACTGTAGCCAAGTTTCAACATTAGAGCAACAGCGCTTAGATGCAACAGAGGAGCGGGAGGTAGACGCACAAAGGCCGCTGTCTCCTCTGTTAGAGCCTGTGGAGCCTGTGCCAGGTCCCTCCTCGGCTCCGGATGTGCCGCAAACTCAGGCACTCTTGCCTGGTGATTTGGCATCTATTTTTTCGCCAGATTTTGTGGCTCTTGTGCAGAGGGCGTTCGGCGGTGTTCATAGAGAAGGGTCTTCCTCGGCCCTTGGTCCCATGGGGGGAGTTCTGGGACAAAAAAGGCCAGACACTCCTCTATCGGTGACACCTTCGACCTTAGGGCTGAAGAGAGCCCGAGGGGAGACAGAGAAGCGGTGTCAGTCGGAGTTTTCAGAGGATTTGCACACATAGGATGAGGAGCGCGATCCAGAACTGGATGAGGAGTTGGAAGAAGGAGAGATTACAGAACAGGAGGAGCAGAGCAGAGTAGAGTAGTGCGTATTTTTCGGAGAGAAGAGTTACCCGCACTGATTTCGGAGACATTGAAGACACTTAATATGCAGGAGTCAGCGCAGGTGGAGGAAGCGACCTTAGAAGATCCCCTCTTGCAGGCCTTTCGGAAAACACAAAAAGCGTTTCCCATGCATAGAGTTATTAAAGAGATGATCCAAGGTGAGTGGGACATGCCAGAGTCGACACTCAAAGGTTCTTGGGTAATGTCTCGGCTTTATCCGCTAGTGGAGCAAGATAAAGTGCTCTTTAAAGCACCAAAAGTGGATGCGTCTGTTTCGGCCGTGACCAAGAAGACGACCATTCCGGTGGAAGGTAGTGCAGCTCTTAAAGATACTCAGGACAGAAAGCTTGATGCTTTGTTAAGGCAGGTTTTTGAGGTTAATGCTCTCTCCATTCAAGCTTCTATTTGTGGGGCTTGGGTGGCGAGAGCCTGTCTCCGATGGGCTCAAAGAGTCCAGGGGGAGTGGACTGAGGACTTGGTTGGTGAGGCGGCTCGGTTGGAGTCCGGAACGGCGTATCTGGCGGATATTCATTATGATCTCATTAGGGGGCTTTCAAACAGTATGGCTTCTGCAGTGGCCGCGAGAAGGTATCTGTGGCTCTGGAATTGGGCAGCGGATGCTTCTTCTTAAGCCAGGTTAGGTAAGCTACCCTTTAAGGGACGTTTACTCTTTGGAGAAGATTTGGAAAGGATAGTTAAGGATCTGGGGGAATCCAAGGGTGGACGGTTGCTGGAGGATAAGCAGAAGCAAGGGAGATTTCCACCGATGGCTAGATTACCACAGAGAGATTTTCGGCGTTTTCGTTCCTCTAGGTTCCCATAGAGTCAGAGAGGGCATTTTCCATATCGAAGCCCGAGCTTTCGGGGCTTCTGAGGTGCAAGCAGAGGTTTTGCTGCCGCCACCTCGGGTGCCAAAAAGCCACAATGAAGTCGGGGAGGCCCAGGTGGACATAGCAGTTGGCGGTCGTCTACAGGAGTTTTACGCTGCCTGGGTCCCGATTACGTCAGATCAGTGGGTGTTAGAGGTGATTCGAGAAGGCTATGCTTTAGAATTTCAAAGACCGGTGACTGACGCTTTCATTCAGTCCCCCTGCAAAGCACTTCGCAAGCGCGAGGCAGTGAAACAGACCTTGCAGAGGTTGCTAGGTCTCAAGGCTGTAGTGCCGGAGCCTCGAGATCAATGCGGGTTAGGTTGATACTCCATTTATTTTGTGGTTCCGAAAAAAGAAGGAACTTATCAGCCAATCTTGGACCTAAAAAGGGTAAACAAGTGTCTCAGGGTATCTCACTTTCATATGGAAATGCTGCGATCGGTTATTATGGCAGTCAGAAAAGGGAGGCACAGGGTCCAGGCTCCTATGTCAGGAGGCATGGGACCTTTGCTCCTTTGCAGTCAAACAAGGCATGTTTCTCAAAGTAGTTTATCTGCCTGGTCAGGAAAACATCCTAGCAGACAAGCTAAGCAGGATTCTCCAGCCCCACGAATGGCAATTGAATCCATAGGTGGTCCAGCAGATTTTCCTCCAATGGGGACTTCCATCCATCGATCTCTTTGCAAATCCACTAAACCGTCAGCTGCACAGGTTTTGTTCTAGACAACAGCATCCCCTGAGGATGGCAGCAGATGCTTTTCTCATCTCTTGGTCTACGGGCCTCCTGAATGCGTTTCCTCCCACGTTCCTGGTGGCCTGAACTCTGTTCAAGATCCTCCGGGACAAGGCCTCGGTGATTCTGGTAGCCCCAGATGGCTGAGGCAGCCGTGGTTTCCACTTCTTCTGCAGTTGGCAGTGGAAGCTCTGTTCCCTCTGGGGCTGCAACATGATCTCCTGTCTCAGGAGCAGAGTTCCCTTCTGCACCCCAATCTCAGGTCCCTCAATCTGATGGCCTGGCTGCTGAAAGGATAGTTCTAGCTCCCTTACTTCTACCTAAGGAGGTGGAGGAGGTGGTCTTGGCCTCTAGGAGGCAGTCCACCAGGAAGTTCTATGCCCTCAAGTGGTGTAGGTTTACGGTATGGTGTGCTCAGCGCAATGGAGATCCTTTCTCTTGCCTTGTGCCTGTAGTACTGCAATATCTACTTCACCTTTCAGATCTAGGCCTTAAGTCTAACTCTGTTCGAGTCCACCTCAGTGCTTTGTCAGTGCACCACTCACCGGTGGAGGGAGAGTCTCTGTCGATTCACCCCTTGGTGTCCAGATTTCTCAGAGGTCTGCTTCTACTCAAGCCTCCGGTTCGTCCACCGGCGACTGAGTGGGATTTGAACGTGGTCTTCCAACAGCTTACTCGTCCACCGTTTGAGCCGATGGCTACTTGCCATTTCCGCTTCCTCTCGTGGAAAGCGCTTTTCTGATGGCTCTTACATCAGCCAGATGTGTGAGTGAGCTGCAGGCTCTAATTTCTGATAGACCGTACACACGGTTCTATAGGAACAGGGTGGTCCTACGGACCCATCCCAAGTTCCTCCCGAAAGTGGTCTCCTCTTTCCACCTCAATCAGGAGGTGATCCTTCCGACCTTCTTTCCCAGGCCACATTCCAGCCGTGCTGAGACGGTCTTGCATACCCTGGACTGTAAGAGGACGCTGTCCTTTTACTTAGAACATAGCGGGACCATCGAAGGGCTACTCAGCTCTTCGTGTCCTTTGACCCTGATAGGATGGGTTTACCTGTCTCCAAGCATACGTTGTCCACTTGAGTAGCAGATTGCATCGCCTGGGCATACAGGGCAGTCGACATCCCCTTGCAGGTTCGGGTCATGGCCCACCGTGTTAGGGCAAAGGCCGCGTCAGTAGCTCATCTCCGCTCTGTTCCGTTGGCAGATATCTGCCGGGCTGCAACTTGGTCTTCAAGCCAGATTTTTGCAGCCCATTACTGCCTGGAGAGAGAGTCCCGGCAGGACAGTGTTTTCAGCCAGGCGGTACTCCGTAATCTCTTTTGAGGTTTAGGCAACTCCTACCCTCCGGCCCTTGTGTTGGGTTACCGTACGGGGTGTGTTCTCAGATAAAATTCTTATCACGGATGCTGAGGCTCTTGAGAGGGAGACATTTTTTCAGCTCTGGGTTCACGGTAGCCTAGAGCTGGGGAGTCCCATATGTGAGGACTGACTTCCTGCTTGGTCCTGGAGAAAGCGTAGTTACTCACCTGTAACAGGTGTTCTCCAGGAGCAGCAGGAATCAGTCCTCATGACCCTCCCTCCTCCCCTGGAGTTGCAGTCATATACTTCATTTTGTTTTTTTGCTGTCTTTTAGCTATGTCATCAGACTGAGCAAGATGGCACCCTTGGGCGGGAAGGGGATCGCGCAGGCACGCTGCATTCCCAAAGGCTTTCTTTGAAAGCTGGGGAAATGCTCCGCACGAGGGCTCCGTTGGTGCTGACGTCACCCATATGTGAGGACTTATTCCTGCTGCTCCTGGAGAACACCTGTTACAGGTGAGTAACTACGCTTTCTAACTCCGATGGCAGTGTTTTATGTAAACAAACAAGGAGGCACAGGCTCCTTGTGACAGTCAGGACCTTTAGGAATTTGCTATAGCCAATCACGTTCAGATACAAGCTGCCTATATTCCAGGATTGCACAGCTGATTAGCTGACATGTTCAACAGAGTTCTTCGACGTCATGAGTGGTCCCTGGATCCATCCCTCATAAGATCCATTCCTTATCGTTCAGTCCAGTCCATTCCCAACCTGTGGGTAGATGCCTCTCACCAGCAGCTTGGAGACTGAAAATGTCACACTTTCTGACCTCACCATAGTTAGATAGTAACATACATGTAGTAACATAGTATATGACGGCAGACAAAAACCAGTATGGTCCATCTAGTCTGCCCAGCAAAGCGGCAAGAGTAGGTGCACCTGCCGCTCCATGCAGGTCACCCTTCCACATGCCTTTGTTTAGGGGTGTACCCACCGTTCTGTGTAGGTCACTCCTATTTACCAAGATATACAGTAAGAGATAGTTATGTATGTTTTTGATTTTATCCTGTTGCTATAAAGGGATCCACTGTGTCTGTCCCATGCCATTTTGAATTCTGTCACTGTATTTGTCCCCACCACTTCCATCGGGAAGGTATTCCAAGCATCCACCACCCTTTCAGTGAAAAAGTATTTCCTGATGTTGCCTTTCAGTTTATCCCCTTGCAGCTTCATGTTATGCCTTCTAGTTTTACAGCTTCCCCATCTTTGGAAGAGGTTTGTTTATTCATTAATACTCAAAGTATTTAAAGGTCTGAATCATAGCTGGCACCTCCCACCAGCCTCCAGTATCTCTGTCTCCAAGCAGCTGGTGAGATGTGATCCCAGTTCAGGGACTCGCTGAAGGGACAACTAAGGAGTTGACAGGTTTTTGTACTTGGAAAAAACGAAACAACCCCCCCCCCCCCCGAAAACCTGAATTGGGTAGTAGTGAGCTGGCACAGAGGGGATTTGTGAGCACAGTAAAGTTTTTTTTTATTACAAAAAAAAACAAAAACCTCTCGAGGCAGGCATTAAAACCCTTTGTAGGGAAAGGCATTTACTGCACTTTGCAGTGCTCCCAATACAGCAAATCCCATCTCTTTGGGGGGGGTGAGGAGCCGCTGATTGAAGCAGGGCTTCTCCTTGCTGGAATCGGTGTGATTTCCTGCTCATACAGCAAGAAATACAAGCCGTCGTTTCTGTGTGTGATTAGGTATAGGGGCCGTGGCGGACAACTGAGAAGGTGCAGCTTCTGCCACGTGTAGGGAGGACCCTGGGGATGCTGTGGGTTCCTTCCTTTGCATTTTGTTGTTTTTCTGCAGGCCCGAGTAGGAACTGTGGGCAGGTTACAGAGCTCTTGGGTTTCTTTTAGGGAGATCTTTTTTTCATTTCTTTCTCTCGGTAGCAGTTAAAAATAAATAAAAAAGGAAACAAGAAGAGAGAAAAAGAGGAGGCTAGGCTGGGGCCAAAGGCTTAGTGGCCATAGTGCTAGCTTGATTTGCGGCACACTATGCCCCCCAAGCCTATCTGATTAATTTGTGGCTCCCGTGGGGTGCTGTCTCTTAGCGGGCTTTGGCTTTGGCTGCAAGGCAGAGTCCAGGTCCATTGAAGAGGGCCTGTGGGAAGAGGATGGACCTGGACTCTTGGCCTTGAGGTCGGGAACTCGCTGGGAGATCACCCTTCCCCTGCAAGGGGCAAGAACAATCCTGAATCGCTGGTGTGGGGATCTAGGGAGTATGCCTCTGGGGTCCCCCCAAGCCCTCCACTATCAGGATTAATTGGGTGGTTGGTTGTGGTGTTTGTGTTGTTTTTTTTTGGGGGGGGGTTGCCTGAATTCATCCTCCTTATGTTTAAGGCCTTTTGCCTGAAACAGCAGGGGGAGGAAGGGCTGAGGGGCTTCCAGGAGAGAACTAGGAAGCAAGGTTAGTCTGAATCCCTCTCCGGAGCGAGGATGGATGGGGAGCCCAGCCCTAGCAGAAGACGTGGAGAGTGATGACTGGGAGAATTTGGGATCTGCCCATTCTGGGGAGTTGGATTACCCAGATGGTGAGGCAGACATGGAAACAGAACCTATGGAGCTCGAGGAAGGTGAAATTCCTCAAGGTGAAGAGCCCCACATAGTTTGCGTTTTTCGCAGGGAAGAGCTGATGGCACTGATCGCACATCCCACAAAGGCCCTTAACATGGAGTTGAGCACTCCAGCAGAAGACGAGGTACTCGAAGATCTGTTGTTCCATGCGGTGAGATACAGTCGGTGTTCCCGTTGCATCGAGTGGTCAAGCAGGATGAGTGGGATGTGCCAGAGGCAGGCCTGAAAGGTACGCAGGTGTTGACCCGTTTTGTATCACCCTCCTGAATCAAGCCAAGGAGCTTTTCCACTCTCTGTGGGTGGATGTGGTGGTTTTGGCCATCACAAGGAAGATCTTATCCTGCACATCCTTAAGGACCAAAGCTGGAGACCCTGCTCAAGCAGGTGTTTGATACTAATGCCTTGTCTTTACAGGATCTCTCTGCAGGGCCTTTGTGGCTCGTGCATGTTTATGCTGGGCACAAGCAGTATTGGACAGTGCTGAAGACTCCCGTCCATTGCTTCCGGAGGCAGCAAAGTTGGAATCTGGAGCAGCGTACTTGGCATTCGCCTTTTATGATCTCATTAGGGGCCTGTCCAAGGGTATGGCCTTGGCGTTGGCTGCTTGCCCTTACCTGCAGTTGTGAAACTGGTCAGCGGACATCTCTTCCAAGACACGGTTGAGTACGCTTCCATTCAGGGGGGAGTCTCTCTTTGGAGAAGATCTGGATAAGTTGGTGAAGAATCTCGGGGAGCCCAAAGGTAGGCTCCCCAAGGATGAGGAAAAGTAGGTACATTCTGTGGCCCCTGCATTTTCGGGTGGTTCATTTTGCACCCTACCAGAGAGGATGGTTCTCTTCTCGTGGACAAGTCTTTTGAGGTTTTTGATGAACGGGCAGATACTTCTCCTCTGCGGCCTAAACTACCAAAAAGATGCAGTGATGCCAAGGTGATGTGGGGAGGGGGGATGTTAGTTCCTGTGGGCGGTTGGCTACAGGACTTGTATGCCGCCTGGACCAAGATCACTACCAACCAGTAGGTACTCGAGATCATCCAAGAAGACTTCGCACTGGAATTTGCTTGGCCTCTGCGGGATGCCTTCATTGGTTCCCCTTGCAAGGCACTGTGGAAACTCAAGGCCATGTGGGACATGCTGCAGTATCTGATTGAGCTACAGGCAGTAGTGGAGGTGCCAGAAGACCAATACGGTTGTGGCCGATACTTTATTTACTTTGTGGTCCCCAAAAAAGAAGGTTCTTTCCATCCCATATTGGATCTCAAGCACGTAAATCTGTCTCTAAGGGTACCCCGCTTCCACATGGAGACTTTCTACTTGGTCATCATGTCAGTCAGAAGGAGAATTCGTGACCTCCTTCGATCTCACGGAGACTTACTTGTTGATATTCTGGCCGAATGGGAATGTGCAGTTCCTGTGCTTTGCAGTGCCAATGGGTCACTTCCAGTTTCAGGCCTTGCCATTTGGCCTGGTGATCTCCCCATGCACATTCACCAAGGTGAGAGTGATGGTGGCGGTGGCAGCAGGGCCAGGCAGGAAGGAGTTCTAGTACACCCCTACCTGGACGATTGGCTCATCCGGGCCAAATCTCGAAGAGAGCCTGTGGGCCATGAACATGTGATCTCTTGTCTGTAGAATCTAGGTTGGGTCATAAATGTGGCAAAGAGCCATCTCCAATCATCTCAAGATTTTGGTGTATCTGGACACCAGGTTTCAGACGGACATAGGATGGTCACTCTGCAGACTCGGATCCGACAATTTCTTTGCATGGCCATGCCGACAGCGTTGTATTATCTGCAGGTGCTGGGCTCAATGGCAGCATCGATCGAGTTGGTGCCCTGGGCGCAGGCACACATGTGACCATTGCAGTGGACACTGTTGCAGAGGTGGTCAGCTCAGCACCACAAGCTTTCTCAGGCATTACTCTGTCCACAGCCAGTTCGGGTGTTGCTCCGTTGTCTGGACGCAACCAACAAGTTGATGGCAGAGATGCCTCTAGAGACCCCACAGTGGATCCCGTTAATGACAGATGGCAGCTTGTTGGGATGGAGAGAGGGTGCATTGCGAGGCTCACATAGTCTAGGGGTCTGGACCTTGTCGGAAAGCGCATGGCCGATTAATTGGCTAGAGATGAGAGCGATTGCACCTGGCGTTGCAGAGGTTCCAGCCTTCCTTTCAGAGGAAGGTGGTGAGAGTGCTCTCTGACAATGCCACCAGAGTAGCATATATCAATCGGCAAGGCGGCACAAGCAGCATGCAGTTAGAAGAGGAGATCGAGCCCTTATTGGCATGGGCAGAGGACAATTTTGCAGGTCCTCTCAGCAGCCCATGTGGCCAACAAGGAGAATGTGACTATGGACTTTCTCAGTCGAGTCCAACTGGATCCTGGGGAATGGACTCTCAACTCTCAATGAGGCAGTCATTGCGCAGTTGGTGCAATACTGAGGTCAGCCGATCATGGACCAGAATGCTAAGGCAGATTGGTTTTACAGATGAAAGGAATGAATGTCAGAGGGACTCTGCACTGGTGCAAAGGTGGCCAGCAGAAGGTCTCCTCTGTCTTTTTCCCCTGTGGGCCCTAATAAGGAGAGTAGTGCAGCAAATTGAGGCACATCAGAGTCTGATAATTCTAATAGCTCCTGATTTGGCCATGGAGACTGTGATATGCCGCCTACCATTTCGGGAGGACCTACTGGTGCAGGGTCGCATCCTGATGCCTCAAGTGGCTTGATTCTCGCTTACAGCCTGGCTTTTGAGAAGCCGGAGGCTATTCATCCACAGTAATCTCAATCCTGTTGAAGGCCCGCAAATGTTCTACTTCACTGGCCTGTGTCAGGGTGTGGAGACTCTTTGAGGAATGGTGCACGGAGCATGGCTGTCGTCCCCTTTTGGCTTCGGTACCTGAAGATTTTCATCTTTTATTCAGGCAGGCTTGGACAAGGGTTTGACTTGCAGCTCATTACACATTTAGGTGGCGGTTATTATCTGCTGTTATAGTGGTAGGATTCAAGGGGTCTCCAGTCCGGATGATGGTTCCTCCTTGGGACTTTAATCTTGTACTATCTGTAGCAGAGTAGTCTTTTGAGCCTTTGGGAGCCAATACCTTGAAAGATTTTACTTTGAAAACGGTGTTTTTAGTGTCTATTTGTTCGGCCAGGAGAATTTTGGAGCTGCAGGCACTGTCACATCATGCCCCCTTTCTCTGCTTTTCCAAGGGAAAGGTGGTGCTGCGGCCAGTGCCTGTCTTTTCTTTCTAAGGTGCTGTCAGTTTTCATCTCCATCAGTTGGTCACAGTCCCAGTTTTCGTGTAGACCTTTTTCTACAGCCCTTGGATTTTAGATCGTCTCTTCATTCTGTTTGGAGGTCCACGCAAAGGGGAGGTGGCCTCAAAGGCCTCATTCGTGCATTGAGCAAAGGAAGCCATCTCTTCAGTTTACCTTTTGTCACAGGGCGTTGCCAAAGGGCTGAGGGTGCATTCCACCTGAACGTAAGCAGCTTCATGGGTAGAATCCTCTTTGGTTCCCTCAGCAGAGATTTGTAGGGTGGCAGCTTGGTCATAAGAACATAAGATATGTCATACTGGGTCAGACCAAGGTCTATCGAGCCCAGTATCCTGTTTCCAGCAGTGGCCAATCTACAGTAGGTCACAAGTACCTAGCATTTTTCCCCAAATGATGCAGGTTACACAATGCTTGTATGAGAGGGAGCAGTGGATTTCCGGGGTCCCCTTCAATAATGGTTTATGAACCTTCCCTCCAGGAACTTGTCCAAACCTTTTTTAAACCCAGCTACACTAACAGCTTTTACTACATCCTCCAGTAACGAATTCCAGAATTTGATTATGCGTTGAGTGAAAAAATATTTTCTCTTATTAGTGTTATATGGGTTACAGTGTAGCTTCATTGCATGTCCCCTTGTCTTTCTATATTTTGATGGCATAAACAATCGATCTACATTTCTGTTCCACTCCATTCATTAATTTATAGACTTCTTTCATATCTCCCCTCAGCTGTCTCTTTTCCAGTTTGTTTATTTATTTATTTTAGGTTTTTCTATACCGCGCTCTTTAAAATCAGCTCGGTTTACAATTAGAATGAATTTGTACTGTGCAGGCGGCCTCTGCACTCTACTTTAAAAGGAACAGGGTTTACAACTTAGCTAACTGGGGTAACTATGTACAGGCTAGTTGAAGAGCCCTAAGCTTTTTAGCCTCTCCTCATAGGGGTATCCTTCCATCCCCTTTACCATTTTGGTGGCTCTTCTCTGTACCTTTTCTAATAACGCTATATCCCTTCTAAGATACGGTGACCAGAATTGCACACAATATACAAGGTGTAGTTGCACCATGGAACGATACAGAGGCATTATAATATCCTTTGTTTTATTCTCCATTTCTTTCCTTATGATTCCTAGCATTATGTTTGTTTTTCTTGGCTGCTGCTGCTGCACACTGAGCGGAGGTTTTCAACATGTTATCCACAATGACACCTAAATCTTTTTCCTGGGTAGTGGTTCCTAATATGGAACCTTGCATTGTGTAACATAATTTGGGTTGTTCTTTCCTTGCATGACTTTGCACTTGCCCACATTTTATTTATTTATTTTATTTTATTTATTTATTTATTTATTTAACACTCATTTATATACTGCATCTTCCAGCGATCAGTTGCAGTGTACAATTAACAACAATTAACAAAGCGAAGTTTGTTTTACATAGAACATAGAACATTTTAACTTTTTACATAGAACATCTTAACTTAACAAAGCAGAGAGTAAAAACTAAGCAGAATATTTCAACTAAAACAGTGTGAGTAATAATTTATCTAAACAGAATGTAATGTCTGTACAACGTAAGGCAGTACATAACAGTTGCAACTATATACATGTGGAGGTATTAGGGCATATTAGAATGGAGTGTCATTTCGTTTAAGCTATGTATGTTGTCCGTTATAGTAGGGAGTATAAACTTGATGTGGGCAGGTTCCTGTTTAGCCTTTATCTAAGTCGAGTGGAGGGTTTTCTATGGGTTTTCACATTAAATTTCATCTGCCATTTGAACATCTAGTCTTCCAATTTACTAAAGTCCTCTTGCAATTTTTCACAATCCTCGTGGGTTTTAGCAACTTTGAATAATTTTGTGTCATCTTCAAATTTGATTCCTTATCGTTCCTCCAGTTTAGTCCTCAACCTCTGGGTAGTGTACCTCCTCCTGCAGCTTGGAGACTGGGCATGTCAAAGTCATGACATCACTGGATATAGCCTGCTGGTCTCTCCCATCAGCCCCCAGTGTGTCCAGTCCTCCTGCTGCATGGAGACATAGTGAGCGCTGGGCTCGCTAGAGGAATTGATAAGGAGCAGTCTATAGTGTAGTTAGGCTTAGGGTCTCTTTCCTTTTGTTTGCCTGTCTAATTCTTTTTTCTTTCTGCTGTAGGTTTAAAAAAAAAAATATAAGAATTTGGGTTGGAATTGAACCGGCGTTCCGGGGTTTGTTCTGCCCTCTCTGAAGCATCCCAAGTGTTTTCAGCCGCTCTCTCCTCCTAGATTAGACAGAAGGGAGTTGTGCAGCGGCAGCAACGACTGCCCAGAGTGCTCCGCTGACTCCAAGAACCTCGGGTCAGGAAACCAGGAGCCAGACAGCTCTCTCCGTGGCCGCTGGTCACATGCTTGCGATGTGCGGCAGCGCAGATAGAAGGGCAGGAGATCGGGAGTGGTTCAGGCGGCTGATCCAAGGGCATTCCAGGCCCGGAAGGTAGGAGAAGTGTGCTGCCAGTGGCCCGGCACCAAGTGCATCGCAAGCAAGCAGGCCTGGCCGGTTTTGCGCGGGCTGGAGTTCCTGCGTTTATTTCAGGCCGTGAGTGAGCGACGCTGGGGCCCGCTGCTCCCAAACACTGTCAGAAACCAAAGGAATTAGTCAAGTTTTATTTTTAAGTGTCTCATTTAGTCCCTTAACTTAATTTCATTTCATTTCTGTTATTTTCGAGACTGTTTGGGGGTTCGTTTGAGACTCCTTCCAAAAAAAACTGACTTCAGAGAACTAATTTATTTATTTATATCACCTTGGAGAGGAATCCCTTCAGTACTGACAGTTATTGGTTATTTTATAACTAATGCCTTCGCAGGCTCTTTGTGTGTGTGTGTGTGTGAGTGTTATCTGGCGCGCGCAGAGACGCCGGCTCGGACGCAGGATTCTGCAGAAGCCACGCACTGGCTCCGTCTACTGTGGAGCGAGACATTCAACTTAAAGTTTGTGGGGAGACTCGGCCCCACCTGTAAGGGGGGATGGCGAGTCCCTGCAGGGCCTCCCGGCCGTAACTCTGATAGTAATACCAGGTAACTAGTGGTTCGTGGGTTTGGTTCCCGCTGGCGCTCCTTGGGTGGGTCTATATGCCCTCCATTACCTCAACCCCCCCCCCAAAAAAAACCTTTTTTTGTCTTTATTTCTTAGCTAATGCCAACAGCGGCATGAGCAGGGGCACAGTCCCGGTCTACCGGGGCTGCACTCGGGCTTCAACCAATAGGTGCCTGTAATTCTGCCCATGGACTTCAGAGGGCAGCAGGTACACTCAATAGTTTCCTTCTGTGGCCGGCTAAATTCAGCAGTTATCAGACTGATCTTTGCGAGTAAAAGGAAAAAGATCCACTAGGCCCTCCTAAGCACTCAGAGTTAGGGATTAAACAAGCAACTGTAGAATCAAGCAAATCAGGATTATAGGACTCAGACTGAGAACCCTTAACTGCTGTATTGTTCATAGAGTTGTAGTGCCCTAAAGGCCACCAGATGGCAGCATTGTTCATGAATCACAGATATTAGTTAGGGCTCCTATCCTGTGGGGGTTTGTACAATGTGAAATCGCATTCCTCTTTAGGGTCACACAGGCAGCAACCGCTAAGACATCCACTTGCTAGGCTGTCTGTATTCCCCACAGCTATCTCTCTGCTTGCAGGAATGCCGGGGGGGGGGGGGGAGGGGGGCCTGTGCGTCTCATAGCTCCCTTCGCATGCCCATCCCAGCAATAGAGGCTGTCTCTCCAATTGTCGGCAGGGGATGGTAGCAGGTGCATCGTCTATGTCTAGAGCCTGTGAAATCAGAGCAGAATTTTAAGCACTTAGCAGGGCCACTGGCCCATCTGTGCCATCTGGTTAAATGGCCCATGCTGACGATAACGAGAAATCCTTCTGGGTAGCGCAATCTGGGGCGTAGCGCTCCAGGGCGCTGGAAGGTTTCATAGTTGAAGTCAATACTCTGACTGTTTCATGAATTCAACCTACATTCAAGCGTATTCACTGCCCAGTGTTTGGGTGACAGGAGCTGGGTCACCCGTGTTTGTAGATGGGTATTTTGTATATACTCACATTTGATTAAGCATGATTTTTTGGGTGCACTCACTGTAGAGGGAGACTGCATTTCTAGGCTCAGACTGTATTCTCATGCTCATTTAATTGGCCAGCAATGGGGGATATCCATTCTGATATAGTGCGAGAGGTTCTCATTGTGTTGCATGAGGTTGGAAATGCAGTCGTATGATCCTAGTCAGATACAGTGTTGCAGGCATCAGCTTCTTTTTCTGTTTGGCTTTGTCACCAAATCCTAGCCCCTCTATGTCTCTGCTGTCCAGGAGGCAAGTTCCCAGGCCCACTGGACAATATATTCTCAGCCTCTTCTCAATGCTGGCAGAAGGACTGGGGGAACAGGAAAAGACCACCAGCCCTAATATCCCTTCACTGCCAGGGGTTTCTAAAAGTCACATATTCCCAGGCATGTATTTATTTAGTATGCTGTTTCTCTAAAAGTCTAGGTGGCATGCATTCAGATACTGTATTACTATTTCCCTTGTCCCTGAAGGGCTCATCATTTCAGTATTTATACCGGAGGCAATGGAGGGTTAAGTGGATTAACCAGGGCCAGAAGGACCACCTGTGGGACCGGAGACCCCAGTTCTTGTGGCTCAGGGTTGCTGTTCTCGAGTGGGATTTGAACCCTTGGTCCTCTGGCAGTTTGCCCCAGCCGCTGGGACTCCACCCTTCCAAGACATCGCTGAGCCTCTCTGCGCGGTGTGAGTTAGCTACAGGGTCATAGGGCTAGGCTCGGCCTGGTACATCCAAGGGAGAGATCTTGGGCAGGTTCCATTCATAGGGATGCAGGAGTTGCCATGCTGGGTCAGACCGGGGTCCTTCGAGTCCAGTGTCCTGTTTCCTGTAGGGGCCGATCCAGATTGTGGATGCCGGGCAGTTTTCCAGAAAGACAAATAGGTTACACATTGCTTGTACGGCGTGAGCAGCAAATTTAGGTATGCTCATATTCAAAGAGTTCTGTTACATGTATAACAGATGTGACACTCTGGTAGGATGTGCGTCTTGTAGACCATCTTGAATTGTAGGAAGATAGTGTATAAAACAATTAAATAGCTTAATAATTTTCTCCGGTTCTCTTTAATAAAAGGTTGTGGACCTTTTCTCCAGGAGCTAGACCACGACTTTTAAACTCAACTACATTGCGGAGATCTTTTCGCACAAGGCTCTTGGAGTATGCAGGGGACCCAGTGGTCAATCAACCGACTGGAACTGCGAGCGGTGCGCGTCGCGTTCCGGGCGTTCGAAGCTATGCTGACAGTGCGAGTGGCGCGCATATTCTCCGACAACTCCGAGGCAGAGGGTCGGTCTGTGTGGGTAGAACCTCGGCTTCCAGCGATCTCGACAGCGCATATTGCTGGAATGAACAATGTGACGGCGGATTTCCTCACCAGGGTTTGAGTAGATGCCGAAGAATGGGAGTTGCATCCGGAGGTGTTGGCACAGATCGGTCGCAAATGGGAATAGACCTCATAGAGACACTTTAGGCGGCAAAAACTGAGCACTTCTGCAGCGGGCGATGCGAAAGGCTGTCGGAAGGCATCGATGCACGGTATCGATGCACTGCTACAAGGGTGGTCGTCGTCCGGTCTGCTCTAGGTCTTTCCTCCGAGAGCACTCATAGGCGAGTGATTCAGCATTTCGAAGCGTATCAGGGAAAGGGGGGCCTCGGGCGGGCCGAGACGCTCATGGGACACCGACCTCATACGGTGGCTCGAAGAGAATCCATGGAGGTCACTGATATTGGAGAATCTGTGGCTCGAGGGTCCCCTTCGATGCCTCAGGGGGATCAGTTCTCGCTTATGTTGTGGCCACGGAAGGGTAAAGTTAAGGATAACGAGTTACTCGGCAGCAGGTTTCGCCACCTTGCCACGAAAAAAAAGAAAAAAAAAAGAAGCTACTTCCCTTGCATATGTGGGTAGATGGCGCACCTTTTGGGATTGGTGTCCGCGGGGGCACGTTCGCGCGACAACCTGAGACCAAGGCAACTGACATTGTTTCTACAGGAAAGGTTGGATAAGAGGTTAGCAGCCCGTTCCTTGAGAGTTCGGTGAGCATCTCTGTCTTGCTAGAGGGGCAATGTACAAGAAGTGGCTCTCATACACAGGTCAATGTGGGACCCTATCTCAGGTGGTTACCAAACTGCACCCTCTCATAGGATATTATTTCCACTGGGGAAGCGCAATTGGTTTTTTTAAAAAAAATTTTAGGGGCATTAGCTAGTGCACCATGTGAGCCCTTGCAACAGGCGGCGGTTAAGGGTTTAACTTTGAAGTCAGTATGTTTGGTGACCATCCGTTCGGTGAGGTGAATTTCGGAGTAGCAAGCGTTGTCCTGTCAGGAACCGTTTTTTTGTTTTTTCTCCAGAGAGAAGGTGGCCTTGCGGCCAGTTCCGTTGTTGTTGCCGAAGGTGGTTTTCGCTGTTTCACCTGAATTCCACGGGCTTTCTTCCAGCGCTAGGTTCGGTGGAGCGCAGCATATCGGTCCATAGTTTGCACTCTTTGGACGTCGAGAGCACTGCGGCAGTGGTTATAGGTTTTCAAAATTTTTTGCGTCGGATCGTCTTTTCAGATTGTTCGGAGGGCTCTGCAAAGGGGAAGCGGCAGTGAAGGATTTGATCTTTGGATGGTTTAGAGCAGCGATTGCATCGGCTTATCCTCTGTGGGACCGTACTGTCCCAGTGGCCTTACGAGTTAACTCTACCAGAGTGCAAGTGACTTCCTGGGCGGAGCATAGCTTGGTTGTGTCGGTAGTCATCGGTAGAGCGGTCACGTGGTCGTACTTGTTGCTTTCAGTAAGCACTACCACCTAGATGTTCTGGCAGCTAAGGATGTCGCTTCCGGGGAAGCGGTGTTGAGATCCGGCTGGAAAGGTCCATCCCAATGAGTACTACTCATACATCCCAGAGGTTGAGAACTAAACTGGAGGAACAATAAGGAAATAGGAATTTGTCATGCAGCAGACCCTCTTGAAAGAAAAGAAAATGTTTTAAACGGAGAAAAAGATGTGCACAAGCTGCATTATTCGGAGGAACCAGCTAGAGGGAGCCAGAGCGACTTCAGAGAGACTGAGGAGCCACGCCCCGCTGGTCACAAGGTAATGCCAGCCAGCTTCCAATCCTGGAAGGCAGGAGTGCTTCTTAAGGAGAGTGTGGAAGACTGGAGACAGGTCGGCAGAGAGGTCGGCAGGAAGGAGAGAGAGAAGAGCAGCAGTGGAGAAAGAGAAGCAGGCCAAGGAGGCAAGTCCAGCAGAAGCAAGGGAAGGATCACTTGCAGCACAGAGAGAAAGAGGTTAGAATGGAAACCTGATTACTCTACCGCTAGCAAACCACCCCGGGTGGAAGGTGATTTCCCTGGAGCTGATGAAGGACCTAGGAAGGTCTCAGCTCAAACAAGAGTGAGAACTGTTTGTCCACAGAGGCGAAAGCATTGCTGCAACTGTAGTCTAAAGTCAAACGAGAGACAGCTGGAGAACCTAAGCCGTGCTGCACAGGCAAGCCAGAAGCTAAGCCGGTACAGGCCCAGACCTTCACTTGGAGAAGGGACTCCAACCTCACAAGGTAAACCATACTTTCCTGGAAAAAGATTTCAGAAAGCTGCTGTATGGGAAAGACAGGCAGTAGAAGAAAACAGTTTGTCTGAAGGTTCCTACGATACAAGGTATGGAAAATGTTTACCTAAGAAGAAAGTTCTGAATGAAAAATGTTTATATAGAGCTGCTATAAAACCTCTGAATAAAGAGGAATCTTTTCAGTATAAAACAGCACATAGCCGACGCCCTAGGCTTAGCCCAGAACATTGGGAAGTGATACAGGAACTGTATAAAAAGCCTGAATATATTTTGCCTGAAACCAGGGACACAGATTCAGAGGCTTCGGAAGCTGAGCCAATGCAAGTGGAACTGGCAGGGGATGTTTCAGATCCAGAAATGGATCGTACACACTGTGTTACAGGAAGCCTAGAATCCTTGCCAGGCTTGTGAGCAGTGTGACTTGCTGAATTGAACATTCTTGTTTTGTGTAAATAGCACCAGTCCTGTGAAAGTAACAGTTTTTGCTTTAAACCTGAGTTTTTCTTATCCTCACCTGAAGTAAGGGCATTTTGTTTTATAGTTGTAGCCCAATCATTTGAACCATTGCGAAGAAGGGAAATAAAAAGCCTTTATTTTTCCCACCACTCTGTGCAGTTGTTTTCATTGAAGATTGGTATCAAGGAAACTACTAGGACCAAAAGTCAATTGGGCCTTTGGAATACTTGCCAATCTCAACATTATATTTTTGTGTCTGACCTGCCCTGACCTCTACTAGCCACCAGGGTAGCACTCACAACAAATTACACTTACCTGGTAATTGTGGTTCCTTGAGTGACTCCAGTTTAGTCCTCATTTCCACCCGGAGATGTGGTCTTAGCAGTGGTCTTTTCTGTTGGGGGAAGTGCAGAGTTAAAAGTGGATAGAGCTTCATGGGTCTTCAGTCATTTTAATGCTCCCTTTTGATTTACGCTATATTGTTATATTATTATATTATAGTGTTATATATTTTGCTATATTGCTCTGGATGGTTTAGGGCTTTGCATTCGACGGAAAGGAGAAAATGCAAGAAGCAATCTCTTTCCTTCTGGAAGGGGAGTAGTAGGTAGATAAGTTATATATTAGGCGTGCCCTTGAATATAAGGTGAAGTTGAAAAAAAATAGTTACTCATTTGTTGCTTCTTTGAGTCTGCTTTATCAATAGTTCACTGGGGGCTGATGGGAGAGACCAGCAGGCTATATCCAGTGATGTCATGAGTTTTTGACATGCCCAGTCTCCAAGCTGCAGGAGGAGGTACACTACCCAGAGGTTGAGGACTAAACTGGAGTCACTCAAGGAACCACAATTACCAGGTAAGTGTAATTCTTATTTACTCGCTCGTTATTCCCATTTCCAGGTCATTAACAAATATGTGGGGTACCGCACTATTCACCTTTCTCCATTGGGAAAATTGGCCATTTAGCTCTACCCTCTGCTTTCTATCTTTTAAACAGTCCCTGATCCACAATAGACCTCCAACAACAAAGCACGGGTCCACATGCTACGAACAAACTCAGTCCAAAAATGTGGACAGCAAAGGAAGAATGTCTTTTATTAATCAATTCAAGGACAGCAAGAACTGGGTTTGTTCGTAGCACGTGGACCCGTGCTTTGTTGTTGGAGGACTTAGTTACTCAGCATGTTTTCCCCATGGAAGGATGTGCTCGGCTTCGGGGATGATGCATTGGAAAACCTTTTACCGCAAGAAGCTTTACTGTCCATTACAGAAGATGAAACAGATTTAACTATGAATCAATGGGAAGACGACGTCCGTCTCACACAGAAAAATGTGAAAGAAGAACTTCATGCTGCATATCTCCTTGAGTGCTGTAGGTCTAAAATTATACATCGAGGCCTCAGAATGAATAAGGCACCAGGTTTATATCAAGATGAAAATGGCTTTGTGAAGTATTGGAATGCCATTTTAAACAAATGTTCATTAGATTTAATGATTTTACTTATCAGCACAGCTAACAAAAAGTCGGAAATATATAAAGCCGAAATAGATGAAAAACTTGTAACACTAAAAGAATGTGATAAGAATTTTGATGAAGTGCATAAAGATTTTGAACGGAGTAATTTGTCGTTTAAGAGAGAGAGAAAAATAAGAAGATGTAGTACTTTTCCTTGTCCTGTCCTTTTAAATGTATCCAACGATGCACGCAAGGAAGTAGAAGCAGAAACTATTAGAGGAAGAACAAGATCGGCTTTCCTAAAGCTACGAGAGTTAAAGAAAAGGTTCCAGCCTCGAATTGGAATGTTACAAGATGCTGAAGGTTCTATGTTGAATGATGCTGAGAAGATCAAGAAAAGGTGGAAGGAATATACAGAGTTTTTATATGATAAAGATCAAGTGGACCAACTGCCATTTCAACCTGTACCTTATGATCGGGAAGCATTGGTGATGAAAGAAGAAAGTTGAAGCAGCATTGAAAGCCTTATCAAAGAACAAAGCACCAGGCATTGATAGCATCCCCATAGAAGTATTACAGCAATCTGATGCAGCTGTTACCGTACTTACAAGGCTCTGCCAAGAAATATGGAAGACAACATCATGGCCTACTGACTGGAAAAGATCTGTGTTTATACCAATACTAAAGAAAGGGATCCAACTGACTGTGGAAATTATCGCACAATCGCTCTGATCCCACATGCCAGCAAGATTCTACTGAAGATTATTCAAAAGAGACTACAACCATACCTGGAACAAGAACTCCCTGAAGTGCAAGCAGGGTTCAGGAAAGGGTGAGGAACGAGAGACATCATTGCGGATGTGAGATGGATCCTTGAAAAGACTAAAGAATACCGAAAGGATATCTATTTGTGCTTTATCGACTATAGCAAGGCTTTTGACTGTGTAAACCATGAGAAACTCTGGGCCACATTAAGAAGCATGGGTATACCAGAACACCTGATTGTACTCTTGCACAATCTGTACATTGATCAAGAAGCAACAGTTCGAACGGAACAAGGAGAAACAGAATGGTTTAAATAAGCAAAGGTGTAAGACAAGGCTGCATACTTCCCCCCCTACCTGTTTAATTTATATGCAGAACATATCATCAGAGAAGGATTGTATGAAGACAATAGAGGTGTGAAGACTCATCAGCAACCTTCGCTATGCTGATGATACCAAATTACTGGCTGAAAGTGAAGATGATCCGAAAGATTTGCTTCTCACAATCAAAGAACATAGTCTCAAAATGGGCCTGCACCTTAATGTAAAGAAGACAAAGATCATGACAACTGGCATAATCAACAGGTTCATCGTTGAAGGAGAAGAAATTGAAATCGTGAACAACTTTAACCTACTTGGATCAACTATCAATAAAGAAGCAACAAGCAGTCAAGAAATCAGACGATGCATTGCTCTTGGCAGAATGGCTATGAAAGACCTAGATAAGATTCTCAAGAGCAGAGATGTCTCTCTCCATACAAAGATTCGACTTGTTCAAGCCATGGTATTTTCAATAACATCATATGGATGTGAAAGCTGGACAGTGAAAAAGACATACAGGAAGAAAATTGATGCCTTTGAATTATGGTGCTGGCGGCGAATACTGTGTATACCATGGACTGCCCGAAGAACAAAGCTGTCTGTACTAGAGGAGATCAAACCTAAGCTTTCTTTAGAAGCTCAGATAACAAGACTTCGACTTTCATACTTTGGACACATCATGCGAAGAGAGAGATCATTAGAGAAAGACGACATGCTTGGCAAGATGGAAGGTCAACGCAAAAGAGGAAGGCCAGCAATGAGATGGATCGATACAATAACAGCAGCTACGGGTACCAGTCTGTCAACAATGAGCCGCCTGACTGAAGACCGAATACAATTTAGGATAGCTATCCAGAGGCTCGCCATGAGTCAACTCCGACTTGACGGCACTTAACAACAACAACAACACATTTAAAAGGGACGAGGAAGACTATATGTATGGATACGTATATCCATGGTGTAAGAAGGTGGATGGCGATCGGCTATTTTTTAAAAAAAAGATCTACCATGTTTGATCGTAAAGACCATGGTAGTGATGAGAAACATATAGACAAACCATGTGAACAAAAGAAAAAACGCATTGGAAGCGAATCGGTGGAATCGGTTGATGCCTCGGCATCACTTTTTTCAGCTCAAAATAAACCAGTAGAAGAATATAAGAAAAATGGAAAAGGAAAATAAAAACATTTTTTAAACATGGATTCCCTTGGAAAGGGGGAGGTCGAGATTTCTCTCGTACTCGAAATCCACAAAAGAACAATCAATGGGACAACAATCCGAACCAAAAAAAACCCTATGGGCAACACAATCAGTACAGAGGCCATGGACGTGGTCGAGGCCGAAGGAGAGGACGCAGGGGATCCGAGAGGTCCATGGAGAGGAAGTACTAAAGTTAGACAGAGTTAGCAATGTTATCAACATATCGAAATATACTCTTACTCCCGATGAACAGTCACTTTTAGATAAAGGGTTGTCCTTTGTGCCAGTCAAGAGATATATGATCCCTTTGAAACTCATATTGACTTGTACAAATTCTTTCACAAAATTTGAATAAGACAGTTTTTTGCTAATTGTGACTTGGCTGATAATGATCAATCTATAATAAAGAAGAAGTCAAGATGGATTCCTCCTCCGAACACTGACCCCCTAATAGAGGCCTTTGAAAAAGTAGTTGTGAAAGAAATCGATCAAATAAATACTAGCAATAGACCTCCTTATGACAATCTTACTTTTAAAGAAAGAGAGGCAATGAAATCTTTACAGAAAAACATCATCATTATAAAGCCGGCAGATAAAGGTGGCGCCATTGTCCTTTTAGATAAAGAGCTCTATATCATTGAGATTTATAGGCAATTAAAGGATACCACATTTTATGTTCGGTTATATGATGATCCTACTGTTTCTTTGAAAAGATCCATTGATAATTTAGTTTTGATTGCTTTTGAATTTGGACACCTTACTGAAAAAGAGAAGTCTTTTCTTACGGTAGATTTTCCAGTAATTCCTACGATTTATATAAACCCCTGGAACCTTTTTAAAAATTGGCGTTACATTGGCGATCCTCCAATCTTCAGGTATTACAGATGATGTTAATGAAAGTTCACAGATTGCTAATAGCAGATCTGCAATCTCATATTTCAGTTCTTTCAACACCCTTGGATGTATACCATCCGGTCCAGGTGATTTGCTACTATTCAGTTTATCAAATAATTGTAATACATCTTCCCGGTGTAGCGATATTTCTCTCAATTCCTCTGCAGTATCACCTTTAAATACCACTTCAGTCTTGGGTAACATCCCTACATCTTCCTCAGTAAAGACCAAAGCAAAGAATTCATTCAGTCTCTCCACTATAGCCTTATCTCCTCTTACTGCCCCTTTTACCCCTCTATCATCTAACGGTCCAATTGACTCTCTCACAGGCTTTTTGTTACAAATGTAATTGAAAAAGTCTTTATTTCGCGTTTTTGCTTCCATAGCAAGTTTCTTCTCAAATTCTCGCTTTGCCTGCCTGCTTTGCATTTAACTTGCCAGTGCTTGTGCTGTTTCTAGTTTTCGTCAAGCTGGAGCTGGGCTTATTTTTCATTTTTTTAAAAAAAAAAAAGGCCTACCCGGCTAACTTGCCTAACTTGCAGCTCCAGGAAGGGGGTCTGTGTCAGAGGAGGGCTTCTGCAGGGATTGTGAGACAGAGACACGGTCAATAGAGGATGATCTACTGGAGGGGGCAGGTGCCTCGGAGGAAGCGGGAGAACCCCAGCTAGGGGCTCTTTTTTCCATTTCCTGAAATGCTTTTTTGGCAGCAATAGCCTCTCTGACCTCACCTTTAAACCATGCTGGCAGTTTTTTGGACTTTCTTCCACTTTTCTTAATGCGTGGAATACAGCTGGTCTGGGCTTCCAGGATCGTATTTTTAAACAACACCCAAGCTTGATGTAAGTCTTTAACTTTTGCAACCGCTCCTTTTAGTTTTTTCTTAACTATTTTCCTCATTTTATTATAGTCTCTCTTTCGAAAGTTAAAAGGTAGCACTGTGGATTTCCTTACTATTCCTCCTCCACTAATTAAATCAAACACGATCATGCTATAATCACTATTGCCAAGTGGCCCCAACACCCTTATTTCTTGCACCAGACCTGGTGTTCCACGAAGGACTAGGTCCAATATGGCTTCCCCTCTGGTCGGTTCATGAACCAACTGCTCCAAGAAGCAGTCATTTATTTCATCTAGGAACTTTATCTCCCTAGCATGTCCTGCCATGGCACTGACCCAGTCCATACCGGGGTAATTGAAATCACCCATTATTATTACTGTGCTGTGACTTTTGTTAGCTTCCTTGATTTCTTTGAGCATTTCATCATCCATTTGTTCATTCTGGCCAGGCGGTCGGTAGTACACCCCCACAGCCATCACCTTCCCCTTCATACATGGAATTTCAATCCATAGAGATTCTACAGCAAATTTTGTTTCCTGCAAAACTTTAATCCTTTCTGACTCAATGCCCTCTCTAACATAGAGTGCAGCCCCTCCACCAATTTGATCAGTTCTATCATTACGATATAGTTTGTTCCCAGGTATCACAGTGTCCCACTGGTTATCCTCCTTCCACCATGTCTCTAAGATTCCAGTCATATCTAACCTCTCATTTAGTGCCATATATTCTAGCTCTCCCATCTTATTATTTAGACTTCTAGCATTTGCATACAAGCATTTTAGAGACTGTATTTTATTAATATTAATCTGGCTATTGGTAGGCATGGGTAATTTGGAATCTTTACGCTCTGTCTGCACCATACTCAAGGGCATTTGGGCTACTTTACTCTTTTTTGGAACCTCTCTGCTTTTGGTAGTATCCTTCAAGGATACCTTCTTCCGAACCATGTGCTCTTGGGCGACTGTCGGCTTTCCCCTATTCTCTAGTTTAAAAGCTTCTCTATCTCCTTTTCAAGGTTAATGCCAGCAGTCTGGTTCCATCCTGGTTAAGGTAGAGCCCATCCCTTCGGAAGAGCCCCTCCTTTCCCCAGAATGTTCCCCAGTTCCTAACAAATCCAAAACCCTCATCCTTGCACCATTGTCTCATCCAGGCATTGAGACTCTGGAGCTCTGCCTGCCTTTTGGGTCCTGCACGTGGAACGGGAAGCATTTCGGAGAACGCTACCCTGGAAGTTCTGGATTTCAACTTCCTACCTAAAAGCTTAAATTTAGCCTCTAGAACCTCCCTACCACATTTTCCTATGTCATTGGTACCGACATGTACCAAGACAGCAGACTCCTCCCCAGCACTATCTAAGACCTTATCTAGGCGGTGCATGAGGTCTGCTGCCTTCACCCCAGGCAGGCATGTTACCAGGCGATCCTCACGTCCACCAGCCACCTAGCTATCTACATGCCTAATGATTGAATCACCAACTGTAACAGCTGTCCTAACCCTTCCTTCATGGGCAGATGGCCCTGGAGAAACGTCCTCAGTGCGAGAGGGTTTTACATCACCTGGAGGACAGGTCCTAGTTACAGGATCACGTCCGGCCACACCAGGGTGATGCTCTCCTGTCACGTGACCTCTCTCCTCCATAGCAACAGGGATGCTGCCAGACTGGAGGCAGGATCCCTCTACCTATGTTTTCCACACCATCTACAAAACGTATTGAGGACACAATCGCATCTCTCAATACCTCCACAGCGCAGACTGACCCTTGCCCAGCCTTTTGGATTAAGGAGCTACGCAGTGAGTTCAGTCCTTTCATCGCAAAACTGATGAACCTATCCTTTACAACGGGTTCCTTCCCCACAGCACTCAAACAGACATCCATTAGACCGCTATTAAAAAACTCCAAACTAGACCCTCAAAGGGTCGATTCTTACAGGCCCATAGCTAGTATTCCTCTCCTAGCTAAGATAATTGAGAAAGAGGTACAAAGGCAAATCCAAGATCATATAGACTCTGCAGCGCCGCTAGATCATTGCCAACATGGGTTCAGAGAATCTCATGGAGTGGAGACCCTCCTCACCATCCTATTCAATGATATAATCACAGGCATCGACAACATCCGACAAGGTTTTGTGCTCATCTTCTTAGACATTGCCGCGGCATTCGACTCGGTAAGTCATGAACTTCTCCTCGGGCGATTGAAAGAGAAGGGCGTCTGCAACACTGCGCTCGAATGGTGCAAGTCTTATTTAGATGGAAGACGCAACATGTAAAATCCGGATCAGAAGAATCAAAACGCTTCCATCAAACTCAAGGTGTGCCGCAAGGTTCCTCTTTGTCATCTCTCATGTTCAACATACTGCAGATGGGTTGCATGTATATCATTAGATCATTTAATGTGAGCTGTTTGATATATGCTGATGACATTCTCTTATACATGCCATTCTCTACGAATCAAATGGACCTTACACCCCTGGTAGACTGTTTCAATGTGGTCTCAGAATGGCTCCAATCTCAAAACCTCCGTATTCAGCACAAGAAAACTGAGGTGCTCTTCATTGCGAGAGACCCCAACTTTACTCCCTCCATCCCATGTAAGAGTCAAGGAAGCTGACCTGCAAACTAAAGACACAATAAGATACCTTGGCGTCACGTTGGAACAATGTCTTGAAATGAAATCACACATAGGCAATATAGTAAAAGCCATATATTTCAAAATCCGTACACTCAGGCATTTGCGCTCCTTATTGGATCTGGACGATTTCCGGACTATATACCAAGCACTAATCTTACCCCATTTCGACTTTGCCAATGCCATCTTACAAGGACTCCCTCAATCTACACTGAGCCCGTTACAGCTGGCCATGAATGCTGCAGCAAGGGTCCTCCACGGAGCCTCTAGAAGTGACCACGTGACTCCTATCCTGAAGCAGCTTCACTGGCTCCCCATACACGGAAGGCTTATCTTTAAGACCTTACTCCTCACATTCAAGGCCATCAATAGCCTCTCATCCTCTTCACTTACAGAACTCATTCACACAGTGCCTCCCAACAGATCCAGAAGAGCAACAGCTGTAAACTCGCTAATAACCCTGAAGGCCTTGACAAAATGCAACAGTACAACGGCGAATAGGGCCTTCAGTCTTTGCGTCCCCAGATGCTGGAATGCTCTACCATCCGACATTCGTGCTATTGTAGACCTAACTCAGTTCAGGAAGGCACTCAAACATCACCTTTTCCTCCAATACTACCCAGTCAGCAATGAAGCCTAGTTAACCCCACCTAAGAAAGTAACCATATGTTAATTCTGATACAGTGTCAGCACCCCGCCTGCAGATGTATGTACATACTTCACTCATGTTATCTTAGCTTTTACACTTGTTCTTTGTAAATATTTTATGTATATAGTTCACCCATGTTATCCAAGTTTGTATCCCTGTTCTCTGTAAAACCGAACAGCTTGTTGTTCTGGTCATTTTGTTATATTGTAAACCGCGCTGATATCGAATAGTGCGGTATATAAGAAATTGTAATAAATAAATAAATAATAAATAAATAGGACTTCAGGGCTATATCCCTGTAGATCTTGTCCATGTACCTCTGTCTATCTTATGTCTTCCAAGTCTGCTACTCTAGCCTCTAGAGAACGGACTTGTTCCCTGAGAGCAAAGAGCTCCTTGCACTTAGTGCATACGTAAGACCTCTCACCAACTGGGAGAAAATCATACATGTGACACTCAATGCAAAAGACTGGAAAGCCCCCATCTCGCTGCTGGACTGTTGTCTGCATCTTAGTTTAAAGCTTGTGTTTAGATCTTTAAATTTTGTACTTACTAAGGGTTGGTGTGGATGCTTATACTACTAAAAGTGCATCTAATACCTTTAATATACCTTGTTCGCCTGAAGCTTAATTAATCTCAGGTCCTCAATGTATGACTGATTTAGATAAAGAGCTGCACCTGAGAGCAGCCCCTTTCCTCTAAGATGTGTAAGTACCTATAAAGCTACAATTACCGCAGGGGCGGGTGGGTGTCGGGGAGGGAGGGAGGGAAATAAGACCTATTAAAAGATGGCTGTTACAAGGTACCCTGGCCTGTATCCTCAGCAGGGGGGGAATGGGGTTAGTCCCTCAGGTAGACTAGAGCAGAAAAAAAAGTTTAAAATGCAGCACGTTCTGGGGACAGAGCAGGGAGAGATATTTAATTTAAAGTAACAGTTAATCTGGCTACCACACAAAGGCCAGATAGTTGAAAGAGGCAGGGTAAGTTATACAGCTGAGAAAGCTGAACTGCAAAACTAAAGGGAACAGGGAGATGAAGTAGCACACCAATAAAGACAAACAAATAAATAAATAGACAGCTAGTAGTTGATTTCAGGTTAAGAGACCAGATTGGTTTTGCTCTGTGGCAATTTTGCACTTCAATATATTTCTCACTGAGGCAAAACCATGTTTATCCTAATGAGCTAATGCCATCTAGTGATGCTAACGTTCTATCTCTCCCACTCATGCTTGGTAACAGCGCTGCTAATATGGGACGTGTGTTCTATAACACTGTGCAAATGAGGAGTATGAGACTTTGCTGGCAAGAGAGTGCCAATGGTTTCACTTCAGAGAATGCTTACAAAGGCGTATGAGTTATGTTTAAAATATTTTATCATGCTTTATTGATAAGCCATCAGAAGTGTAGGACAAATAAAACAGCAGTTAAAACATGAATAGTTATTACAGGGTGGTTGTTTTATTTGGGGTGGGGGATGGGAGGGGAGGAGGGTGATTGTGCTGTGTTTGTTTCAGAGACAGAATAAAATGGCTTTAGTATTTAGGAAGCTCAAATGTTGCAAAATTCACTGCCTGTTACTAACTGCTTCATTTTACGGACAGGTTCAGTAGTTTGGGCTGACACGCTGCTCCAGAATTTCACCAGTTTGCTTCCGTGAAGCAAGAGGGTATTAACGCCAGCAATTGTAAACCATGCCACTATTTGGGAGTATGTTCAGTCCAAAGAAAACACCGCCCAGGAAATCTGCTTCGCTGTCCAACCTGCACTCGGTATGTTCCTTGCTCAGGTGCTTGTTATGGAGTTGTCTTATGCTCTGCCCACATCAAAGGAAGAGGGTGACTTTTGACAGGATCTTTAGGAAAGGAACAGCATTAAAGACTGGGCTGGACCTCAAATGCTATATATTTTAAATTAGTACCCAAGGGATTCACAAGGTAAGAAGTGATGTCCGGTACCGGGCAAGGTGAATGGATAAGGAATTGCGTTAAAATCAGTACAGTAGGTTTAAAGGTATGAAGAAAGAATGCTTTTCATTAAACAGAATCAGTTGGTTGTATAGCTATATACAGTGGGGAAGGGGAAGACTGTATGACCCACATAGTGGTATTTGATATAAAAAGGTTTATTAAGACACATTATGATATGTTCTAGACATCAGTGCTGCCTTCGACTCCCAATCACACAACGCTCTACTTACGAGGCTCAGAGACATAGGCCTCTACAAAAACACAATAGACTGGTTCATTTCTTACCTCACATTCATAAGTCAACAAGTAAAAGTTGGCCTTCTCAAATCCAACCATTTCACCCTAAAGCAAGGAATACCACAGGGCTCAGTCTTATCAGTTCTGCTTTTTAACATTTACACTCGGCCTATTTGCAATTTACTGAGAGAATTTAACATGAATTTCCATCTATATGCAGATGACATTATGTTCTACATGCTCTTCCACACCCTTACCCCAGACTTCTCCGTCATGTCAGATTGCCTTTCAGCCAATACAGACCCCCTTGCAGAACTTGGCCTAGTAGTGAAAAACAACAAGACCAAAGCACTACTAGTCGCAAGGGACCCCCTCCTTCAACCCACCTGAGAAAACTTGTGTTCAGACAGGCAGAAATCATGATAAAAGCAAAGTCAAATATCTTGGGCATAACTCTCGACAACAACCTAAACATGCTCGGTCATATCAAGAAGTCAGCCAAGACTGCTTACCTGAAACTCAAATCACTTCAACATTTACGACCCAGAGTCCAATATGACTACAGAACAGTTTTTCAGTCCATCGTAACCCCCCATCTTGACTATGGCAACATATTTCACTAGGGACTACCAAAACAAGCATTCCTTATCAGATTCTCCAGTCCAATCCCAACACAGATGGATAGTCCATGTCTGTCCAGCAGTTTGAAGACTGAGCATGTCAGATTTCTGATCTCAGCATGCTTGGGTAGCTGGAAGCTCCTCCCAGCCCCCCAGTCTCCAAGCAGCTGGAGAGACATGTATCCCCTTGGGGGGATAGCTAATTGCAGACACATTTCCTGTTTTTTTTCCACTTGCCTCCCTAAGCAACACCAGTGCCTAAAGGAAAAGGGAAGCCCATTCTGGGACTCTTTCTCGGTGGGAACAGCCGGTCGGTACTTGCGGGGTAACAGCAAGGAGAGGAGTCTCTGGGTTAAGCTTGGGTGTCCAAAGCTTGGCCTGATCTTGGAAGGGAACGGCTTCTCGAGGCCTTTTTTTCCCTCCGCTGAAGACCGCGACCGGCAGAGCGGGCTGGGTTGGGCTGAGCAGCACGAGTAATTTCACTTCAGGCAACCTCTCCGAAGCTTTGAGCCGTGATCACTGAAGCCTCTGGGCAGGTTGAGTGACATGTGATGGAAAAATCAGCTGTTTTCCCCCGGTGACAGCCAAAGCCAATGAGAGGTTGAGTGGCGCGCAGAACTAGCCATCTTTTCTCACAGCGGGTAAGTAAGGGAGGGAGAGAGAGAGTAGGCCGGATTTGAGAGAGCTGGCCATCCCATTTAGGCAGAATAGTTTTAAGGAGGCCTTCTTTTTTTTTTTTTAATTTAAAGTTTCCTCTTTCCTACATCCCCCAAGATCCTGGTTGCTGCGGGAATCTCGTGCTTGGCAGTGATTTTGATCCCCTTTGTCTCAATCAAGGAGCTGGGCTTATTTTTCATTTTAAAAAAAAGAAAGGCATATCAGGTCAACTTGCCTAACTTGCAGCTCCAGGAAGGGGGTCTGTGTCAGAGGAGGGCTTCTGCAGGGGCTGTGAGACAGAGACACGGTCAATGGAGGATGATCTGCTGGAGGGGGCCAAGGAGCCCTGTCCCAGGAGCGGGACAGGAACACCCTCCTTATACGCTAGGATCACGATAGAGGCCCAGGATTCACAGGCACCCCGATCCTCCACCTCCAAGGATGTTCCAACAGAGGACTTCACGGGGGGGGGGGTTGTTTCTCTCCAGAGTTCATCCTTCTTATGCACAAAGCCTTTTGCATCAGACAGAAAAACTCAGGATCCATGGCTTGGCTGAGGTGGAGGCGTCCTCCAGCACACAGGGGAGGGCCCACGGCCAAAGCCAGGTGTGGAGCGGAGATCTGGGACGATGCGGCATCAACGCGGTCAGAGAGACCAGAGACGCAGGATGACTGAAATGCCTCACAGGCAGATGATCTGGAGGAGAGCGAGATTCCACACGAGGAAGAGGCCCGCATTGTGCAAGGTTTCCACAGTGAGGAACTGTTGGCCCTGATCTCTCATTCTCTGAAGCCACTCAATATGGCTTCAGGGTCACAGGTGCAGGAGAAATCCCTGGAAGACCCTTTATTCCAGGCGGTCAGAAAACCACAGACAGTTTTTCCTGTGCATCGGGTCATCAAACAGATGATTCTAGAGGAATGGGTGGTTCCAGAGGTGGGATTGAGGGGAGTCGAGCGATGGCGCTTCTCTACCCGCTTCCCGAGCAAGAGAAGGAACTGTTTAACTCTCCTAAGGTGGACTCTGCAATTTCAGTAGTAACCAAGAAGACCACCATTCTAGTGATAGGCAGTTCGCCCCCAAAAGACACCCAAGATAGGAAGCTGGAGACTTTGCTGAAGCAAGCCTTTGATATCAACATGGCTTCTCTTCAAGCCTCTGTATGTGGTTTGGTCGTGACACGCGCCTGCTTGCGCTGGGCACAAGGATTCCAGGAGGAGGCAGAACAGCAAGATCAACCCTCCCAGAAGCAGATAAGCTAAAGTTGGGTGCAGCCTACGTGGCAGATGTCGTCTATGACTTGATTAGGTGCTAAGCCCGAAGCATGGCAGCAGTGGTCGCTGTGCGCAGATACTTGTGTCTCCAGAATTGGTCTGCAGACTTGTTCCTCCAAATTGCACCTAAGCAAGCTCCCATTCAAGGGGAAAGCTCTTGTTCAAAGAGGCTCTGGAGAAGTTGGTCAAGGACTTAGGAGAGTCCAAGGGCAGTATACTCTCAGAAGATAAGCAGAAGCTGAATCGGGCAACAGGGCAAGGTCAGGCAAGGGACTTCATGCGCTTCAGGGCTTCTCGATTTGCACTCTACTAAAGAGGAAAATTCCTCTCGAGCTCAGCCCTTTTGAGGCTTCAAGGGGGCTGGGAGGGGGGGTTTCCCTTCCACCACCACCACCACCACCTACAACAAGAAGCCACAATGAAGCGAGGCAAGTCCAGGCAGAGTTGGTTCCTGTAGGGGGAAGACTGCACAAAGTTTACTCTGCCTGAGTCCACATCACCTCCGACCAGTGGGTCCTGGAGGTCATCAAGGAGGGTTTTGCCCTCATGTTCGCTCGACCACTCAAAGAAAGCTTCCTGCAATCCCCTTGCAGAGCACCTCACAAACTCCAGGTGGAGCAGGTCACCCTGCAGAGGTTTGTACAGTTGCAGTTGGTCACAAGTTCCACGAAGCTGAACCGAGTCCGGTCTGTACTCCATTTACTTTGTGGTCTCCAAAAAGGAGGGTTCATTCAGGCCGATTCTGGACCTCAGACATATGAATCGTTGCCTCAAGGTTCTGCGTTTCTACACGGAAACACTGAGGTCAGTAATTGTGGCCATCAGAAGGAGAGCTCCTTATGTCCTTGGATCTCATGAAAGCTTACCTGCATATTCCAATTTGGTGGGAGATCAGCACTTCCTAAGATTCGCGGTGCTAATGGGACATTTTCAGTTTATTGTGCTGCCATTTGGCCTAGCAACTGACCCCAGGACCTTTACCAAGGTCATGGCAGTGGCTACTCTTGAAAGGAAGGAATTCTGGCGCACACTTACCTCGACGATTGGTTAATACGGGCAAAGTCCAGGGAAGAAGAACGTGTGAGGGCCACCGCTTGGGTGGTCAAGTTCTTACAGAGTCTGGACTGGGTGATCAATGTGGCCAAGAGCAACACAAGCCTATCTCAGGAGTTGATTTACCTGGGTGCCAGGTTTCAGACACAGGAGATCTCTTTACCCTTAGAGTGAATGAACAAACTACAGTTACAGATCAGACTCCTCTTACGGACACTGGCTCAGATGACTTGGCAGTATCTACAGCTCCTGTGTTCAATGGCAGCTACAATTGAGCTGGTGCCTTGGGCACGGACACATATGAGACCACTACAGAAGCCCTTCCTGAGGAGATGGTCGGCCCAATGTCATCCATTGGAGAAGCGACTGCCTTGCCCAGGGAGGTCAAGATAGCTCTCTGCTGGTGGCTGAGTTCTGAAAGGTTGCTGGCAGGGATGCCCTTGGAAACACCGAAATGGATTGCCCTCATGACGGATGCCAGCCTGACAGGTTGGGGTGCCCACTGTCAGGTGGAGCTGGCATAGGGCAGCTGGTCAGCGGCAGAAGCCACTTCGGCCATAAATAGGCTGGAGTACAAGTGGTGGCCTTGTCCCTCCAGAACTTCACAGATCTTCTTCAAGGGAAGGTAGTGTGAGTGTTTTCGGACAATGCGGCCACGGTGGCATATATCAACAGGCAAGGGAGCATGGGCAGCATCCAATTGGAAAGCAAAGTAGCTCCTTTGCTGGCATGGGCGGAGCACGTGGCCAGAAGAACAAAAGTGGTGACAGATTACCTCAACAGAGTACGAGTGGATCTTGGCGACTGGACGCTACATGACAAGGTGTTTGCCTACTAGTCCATTGTTGGGGCCCACTGGTTATGGACCTTATGGTGACCCTGGTATCCGCAAAGGCAAGTAATTTCTTCAGCAGATGAAGGAAGCAGATGTCAGAGGGACTAGATGCTGTAGTGCAACCTTGGCAGAAGGTAGGTCTGCTTTATTTGTTTCCACCTTGGGCCCTGATAGGGCGGGTGGTACAGCGGATCGAGGCGCACAAGGGGATGGTCATCCTAATTGCGCCAGACTGGCCATGCAGACCGAGGTATGCCTATCTTGTCAGGTTACTGACCAGATGTCCCCTGGCATCTCCCAAACAGGAGCGACTTGTTGGCACCAGGACCAGTCCTGATGTCATAGGTGAATCGATTCTCGCATACAGCATGGCTTTTGAGAGGGTGTGGTTAGTTAAGTGAGAGTATTTGGGCACAGTCATTTTGTCTCTACTAAAAGCGTATAATCACTCCACCTCGCTAGTTTACATGGAGGCTCTTTGAAAGCTGTTGTGTAGACAAGGAACTGAGACCCCTGGAGGCTCCTCTCCCAGAGCTGCTAGCCTTCCTTCAGGCGGGACTGGAAAAAGGTTTGGCATGTATTTCCCTGAGGGTGCAGGTGGCAGCACTGGCGTGCTACTGAGGAAAGGTGCAAGGAAAATCTCTAGAGGCCCATCCAGATGTGGTACGTTTCCTTATGGCGGTGAAGCAGGTTTGTCTGCTGTTGTTGATAGCTCCCGGATGTGACCTTAATTTGGTTCTTTCAGCATTGACCACAGCACCTTTTCAAGCTGCTGGCCCAATGCTCATTGAGGACTTTGACTTTTGTTTTTGGTAGTCATTTGTTCAGCCAGGAAAATCTCAGAGTTGCAAGTTTTATCTTGTCAAGAACCTTTTCTTTCCATTTCTAAGCAAAAGGTGAGGAGGCATCCAAAGCTTCAATTTCCTGGTGAGTGAGAGACAATTGGCTCGGCTTATCTGCTCTAGCATAAAGTGGTGCCAGTGGGACTACGGGTCCACTCGACAAAGGCACAAGCAGCTTCCTGGGTGGAGTTGAGCCACATTCCACCGACAGATATCTGCAGGGCCACAACTTGGGCATCCCTACATACTTTTGTAAAGTATTATTGTTTGGATGTGCAAGCAGTGAGGGATTTGAAATTTGGAGCAGCAGTGAATCAGGCCGGGCTAGTACTGCTATGTTACATCCCATCTGTGTTGGGACTGGACTGAAGGATATGATAAGGAAGGTGAAATTAGGCCTTACCTGCTAATTGTCTTTCCTTGAGTATCTCCAGTCCTGTCCCTGACCCACCTCTTTATTTCAGACTGCGATCCCAGACTTCAAAGAATTCTTTATGGAATGGTTAAAGGGAGAGCAGAGGTAAGTGGTTCTAGTCCATGGGGGGGGGGGGGGGAAGAGTTGGTAGAACCGGGCATGCTCCCGAACCGAAGGTAGGTCGGGTCCCTTGGGCATTCTAGCTCAGCTTGGGGCCTCTTTTCCTTGCAGGGAAGGTTGTTTCTTTCCCTTGCGCTCGATTTTAAGGGGACCCATGGGGGTAGTTCTCCAAACAATTTGTTTGTCCTTAATTACAGATCTGGTGTTGCAGGATGCATATGTCCTTCCTTCTTCTAACTCTGCTTTGTCAGTAGGATACTGGGGGCTGGGAGGAGCTTCCGGCTACCCAAGTATGCTGAGGTCAGAAATCTGACATACTCAGTCTCCAAGCTGCTGGACAGGCGTGACTACCCATCCGTGTTGGGACTGGACTGGAGATACTCAAGGAAATTAGCAGGTACAGCCTAATTTCACCTTATACCCACTTCAATTAATGCAAAATACTGCTGCTAGACGCTTAATGGGAACATCAAGACGACAGTACAACACACCGACTTTCAAGAGCCTTCATTTGGTACCAATTACACAAAGTTCAAAATACAAAGTTGCAACCACCATCTATAAAATCCTTCATAACTCTTCATCTCCCTGCCTCGAAGACCTAATCACAAGAACACCCTCAACAAGGCCTAGAAGATCAGCAAACTAGAATCTTCTAGTCATATCCCCCCTCAAAACCAGAAGCACTCGGCAAACAAACAATAGAACCTTCATTCTTTTTGCCCAACAATTTGGAACACCCTACTGGAAGCAATCGGATCTGTACAGTCTATACAAGACCTGAAGAAACTCTTCAAAACTCATCTCTTCATTGAATGCTTTGGCCCAAATGATACCACATAGCTGCACATACCATCTCTTCATTCACATACTGTGAAAATCAGTAAACCCCCCCCTTTCCTCTTCATCTCTCCGAGCCAGGCCAGCAACTGTAGGGTAGTCAATCCTCTCCAGCAGCTGAGGAATGAATTCTCAAAGTCTTACTGACAGGCTATCCATCTTCCCCTGGTGTCTCAGTCTATCAGTCCTCAGCAGCTGGATAGGACAGGTTTCTGACAGGCTCCTGGTGAGACAGAGGAATCAACGCAGAGTGGACAGAGTTCAAACTTTCTTGCCTGGGGGGCCCTAGCAGGGTTCAATTACCAGGAACAGGCAGACTATCAGGTTTTAAAATGGGGGGGGGGGAAAGAACTTCTGAAACGGAGCATGGCTGCAGGGAAACTTGCCGCTAAGTGAGGCAGGCTCTGCCTCTGCTGCCCTGTAGAGCATCGTGCACAACCGATTGAAGGGGGGGGGGGGGGAGCTGGGAGCCCCAGAGTCCAGTTCCATCGGTTCAGGAACCCAAACTGCCTCTAACGCTAGCACGAAGAGGTAGTCCGGAGTATGGCCACAAACGGAAAGGTTTTGGAGGAAAGGAGAGCTTAGCTTTTGGGAGTCTTGGTTTGGGGCAGGCCTCTAGGGTGGTGTGCATGATCCGTTGCCGTCGGAGGGAGTGGAGCAGTAGCAGTGATAGTGAATGCGGCCGGAGTTGGCAGCGTGTGCGCTGTGTTGAAGTCACCAGGGGCTGTCGGTCTTAGGTTGTTGCCAGTTTTGTGAGCGCCGAGGTAGCCAGGTTGCCAGACTGTTAGGAGACATCATGAAGGAGAGAGCGAAGTCGGTAGGTCTTTTGGGCAGCCATTTGGGCGCAGGGGAAAAAGCAGGAACGGCGGCCATTTTGGAGAAGGCAGCCGTTTCTCCTGCGCTCCAGGTGAAACCGGAGAAAAAGAAGGCAAAAGTTAAAAAGCCTAATTTAAACGTGCCTGCTGCCCAGATACCTGGTCCAGTGCTTCAGGGGGGGTTGGAGTCTGTTTTTTCTGCAGATTTCATCCTCTCGCTACATAAAGCCTACTGCTTGAAGCTTGGGCAGGGGCAGGACAAAGTTTCTCCCCCTAACCTGTCAGGTTCACTGAGAACAGATGAGGCTTCCATGGACCCAGGTGAGGGAACCTCTAGGAGAGGATTACTAGGGGAGGCAGTGGCCGATGGCTTTGGACAACAGCCTCCTATGCCTCAGATAGCTGAGGAGGGGGAGCTTCTCTCCCAGGAAGGGCTAGATCAGTGGACAGGTGACCTAGAAGAGGGAGAGATTCCTCCAGGTGAGGACCCCAATGTTTTTAGAGTCTTTTGGAAAGAGGAACTGGGGTCTCTTATTGCGCATTCGCTAGCGGCCCTCAATATTGTGCTACCGACGGTGCAGGAGGAACCCTTGGAGGATCCGCCCCTTCAAGGTTTTAAAGCAGAGCAGCGCTGTTTTCCGGTCCATAGAATAATTAAGCAGATGGTGGAATCTGAATGGAAATGTCCGGAGACTACTCTCAGGGGTGCTCGGGCCATAGGTAGACTGTACCCGGTGCCGCAGGCGGAAAAGGAGTTACTACGAATGCCGAAGGTGGATACGTTGGTATCAGCAGTGACAAAGAAGACGACGATTCCGGTAGAGGGCGGTGCGGCCCTTAAGGATCTGCAAGATAGGAAATTGGAGTCGCTTCTGAAGCAGGCTTTGATACCAGTGCATTTTCCCTGCAGGCCTCCATTTGTGGTGCCTACGTGGCACGAACCTCCATTCGTTGGCTCCAAGGGGATTCTAACCCGGAGGGGAACGACGGCTCTTCCGCGGAAGGTGCGAAGCTGGAATCGATGGCGGCATAACTGGCAGATGCCTTCTATGATCTGGTACGGATTTCGTCAAAGTCCATGGCATCCGTGATTGTTGCAAGGAGGTTTCTCTGGCTGAGAAGCTGGGCGGTGGATGCCTCTTCTAAGGCCCGCCTTAGTAAGCTACCGTATAAGGGCAAGCTGCTCTTTGGGGAAGCTCTGGAAAAGATTGTTAAGGATCTGGGGGACTCAAAGGGGGGTCAACTTCCTGAGGATCATCCTAAAGGCCCGAAGCCAGGAGGGCTGCAGAAAGGGCCAAGCAGAGAATTTTGCAGATTTAGAGGGGCTCGTTTTGTGCCTTATCAGCATGGTCGCTTTCAGACCCAGAGGGCAGTCCTTTCGAGGAGCTCGAGGTTTTGGCAGAGGTTATTTCGGTTCCCAGCAGAGCTCCTCCAAGAAGACACAATGAAACACGGATGGTCCAGGCGGAGGTTCCAGTGGGGGGGCCGCTTGCGAGGCTTCCTCTCCATCTGGACCACCATCACCTCGGACTGGTGGGTACTGGAGATTATCCGTGACGGTTATGCGCTGAAGTTTGCTCAGCTGTTGTCGGATGCCTTCGTGGTATCTCCTTGCGGTTCGCAGGCAAAGATGGACGCAGTTCACACTATGCTTCAGCATCTGCTGCGGCTTCAAGCGGTAGTCCCCGTGCCGCCGGACCAGTGTGGATTCGGTCGATACTCGATTTATTTTGTAGTTCCCAAAAAGGAAGGTTCCTTTTGGCCTATTCTGGATCTCAAACACGTAAAGCGCTGTTTAAGGGTGCCGCATTTCCGTATGGAGACTTTACGGTCGGTAATTTGCTCCGTGAGATGGGGCGAAGTACCGTCCTCCATAGATTTGACAGAGGCCTATCTACACATTCCCATCAGGCAGGAGCATCAGAGGTTTCTGCGCTTTGCGGTGCCCTTGGGACATTTTCAGTTCCGGGCGCTACCGTTCGGGCTAGCGACGGCGCCATGCACATTCACAATGGTGGTGGTGGTGGCGGCGTTGCAAAGGGAAGGCGTCCTAGTACATCCCTACCTGGACGACTGGCTGATTCGAGCTCCATCGGTTCAGGATTCCATCAACGCGACGGCGCGAGTGGTAGCGGTCCTGGAACAGCTTGGTTG
Organism: Ichthyophis bannanicus; assembly: GCA_033557465.1. NCBI lineage: Eukaryota > Metazoa > Chordata > Amphibia > Gymnophiona > Ichthyophiidae > Ichthyophis > Ichthyophis bannanicus. The sequence continues at coordinate 978,597,644 of CM066031.1, forward strand.
GGTAGTAAACCAAGCCAAGAGTCACCTGGCTCCGGTGCAGCGCCTCGTGTACCTCCGGGGCTTTGTTCGACATGGCCGTGGGGGCGTGGCTCCAACAGTGTGGTGATACTTGCAGCTACTGGGCTCCATGGCAGCGGCGTTGGACCTGGTCCCGTGGGCCAGGGCGCATATGCGTCCTCTGCAGCAGGCCCTGCTTTCCAGATGGTCGCCCCAGAATCATCCGCTGAGTCAGAAGTTAGAAGTTTCAGAGGCGGTCCAGAACAGCTTGCAGTGGTGACTGGACGCAAAGAATCTTCAAGCAGGGGTGCCACTGGAACACCCAGAGTGGGTCCTGGTGACCGCAGATGCCAGTCTATCCGGCTGGGGAGTGCATTGTATGTCACAAATAGCGCAGGGGGGCTGGCTGCTGGAAGTGAGCGGCTGGTCCATCAATCATTTGAAGATGAGAGCGATGTGTATGGCTCTCCAAAGGTTCGACGCCTTGGTAACGGGAAAGATGTTGCGTGTGTTTCCGACAGTGCAGTAACAGTATCTTATATCAATCGACAGGGAGGTACAGGCAGTGCGGCTTTGTTGGAGGAGAGTCAACTGCTAATGCAGTGAGCAGAGAGTCATTTGATAGCGGCGTCAGCGGCTCATGTAGCTTTGACCCGGTGAAAAGCGGGATATAAATGCAGCTGAATAAATAAAATAAATAAATGTAGCTGGGAAGGACAATCTGCAGGCCGATTACCTCAGTCGGAATGTAGTAGATTCAGGAGAGTGGGAATTGAACGTGGCAGTCTTTCACGACATTATGCTGCGGTGGGGGCAGCCGGTCATGGATCTAATGGCAACTCTCATCATTTCCAAAGCGCATCAGTTTTTCAGCAGGTGCAGAGAACCCATGTCGGAAGGGCTCGACAGGTTGGCTCAGCCTTGGCTGTCAAGCGGGCTGCTCTATGTGTTTCCTCCGTGGCCCATGATCAGACGAGTCATTTGGAGGATAGCACGGCGCAAGGGCAAGGTGATTCTCATTGCTCTGGATTGGCCAAGGAAACCATGGTAGGCGGATTTGGTGCGGCTCCTGGTGGACACTCCCTGGCCGTTGCCCAGCCGAAGCAACCTATTGTACCAGGGTCCAGTTCTAATACCACAGGTAGATCACTTCGCTTCTCTCCTCTTGAGAGGGAGCGGCTGAGGCGTAGAGGTTATTCAGCCACAGTGGTTTCCACAATGTTAAAATCCAGAAGGACGTCTACGTCGTCGGCGTATGTTCGGATTTGGCGCATCTTTGAAGGTTGGTGCAACAGGGGTGGCGTTCAGCCTTTCTCAGCAATGGTGCCGCACATCCTGTCGTTCTTGCAGAGCGGTCTGGATAAGGGTTTTCGCCCTCAGTACCTTGAGAGTTCAGGTGGCAGTGCTGGCTTCTTTTCGGGGCAAGTTACAGGGTAGGTTCTTATCCCTCCACCCGGATGTGCTCAGCTTTCTAAGAGCGGTTAAGAATGTGCGACACCCCCCCCCCCCCCTGTGAGACCGGTGATTCCAGCTTGGGATTTAAACGTGGTCCTTAAGGTGTTGACGCAACCTCCTTTTGAGCCTGCGGGAGCAGTGTCGCTGAGGGAGTTCTCTTGGAAGACGGCGTTCTTAGTAGCCTTGTGTTCGGCACGGCGGATCTCTGATCTGCAGGCGCTTTCGTGTAGGGAGCCCTACATCCAGTTTTCGGCAGATAAAATAATGTTGCATCCTGTTCCTTCTTTTCTGCTGAAGGTAGTGTCAGGGTTTCACATGAACCAACCAATTTCGCTTCCCACTTTTCGGAACCGTGAGGGGGCTAGAATGGATGGATCTCTGCGAAAGCTGGATCTAGGCAGAGTGCTCCATCGGTATCTACAGAAAATTGAGGCATTTAGGAAAACGGATAGGTTAGTTGTTCTTTTTGGTGGACCTCGGAAAGGAGAGCCGGCGTCCAAGGCCTCGATTGCTCGGTAGGTAAAGCAAGCGATTGTAGTTGTGTATCAAACGGCTGGGAAGTCAATTCCTGAAGGGCTTTGAGTGCATTCCACGCGGGGGCAGGCAGCATCTTGGGCCAAGTTCGCTTTGATTCCGCCAGTGGATATTTGTAGAGCGGCTACGTGGTCATCCCTTCACACATTTGCAAAGCATTATAGGTTGGACGTTCAGGCGAGGGGAGACGTAAAAGTGGGGGCTGCGGCCATAGTAGCAGGTTTGGCGGGTCCCTCCCGATATTGAGTACTGCTCTGGTACTGCCCTACAGTTCCTGGACTGGCCCGGAGAGACGAAGAGGAAGAAGAAATTAGACCTGACCTGCTAATTGTTTTTCCTTGAGTTCTCTCTGGGCCAGTCCAGGGCCCACCCGGATCAGGGGCAAGCTGCAGAAGAATGACCCGCTTGGGTGTCAGTCGCTTCAGGGTGCTCTATGCGCTATCAGGTCTAGAGCGGTAGTGGTTTGGGCTGCCGTCCAAGGCCTTTTCGGATTGGGGGCTGGCTATGGAGCTCCCTGTCACATCCGAGAGGGCGGCATTAGAAGCTGTTTTGGTAAAAAAAATAAAATAAAACTTAAGAAAATAAAAGAAACAAGATTTGAATTTAGTAAGTGTTAGGTTGTTATGGTGTTTGTTATGAAGGTTAAGGTTGGTGTAGATATTAGTGGTACAGACTGCTTTGACAATAGTAGACTGAGTCTCTGACACCAGGGGGAGATGGATAGCCTGTCAGTAAGACTTTGAGAATTCAGTCCTCAGCTGCTGGAGAGGATCGACTACCCTACAGTTCCTGGACTGGCCCGGAGAGAACTCAAGGAAAGACAATTAGCAGGTAAGGTCTAATTTCTTCTTTGTTAACTCCAAGTTTGTATCCCTATGAGTTCCGTGTAACAGCAACTTGCTTGAGTTTATGCATAGAACAACAACAACAAACGCAGTACAAAAAAACCTGTTAAATAAAAGAGAGGCACTAAAGGTAAATTTCCTCATTGTCCCTCTAGTCCAGACGCAGGTTATGCTTGCCTACCAGCAGATGGAGGCAGAACAACTGGTTTGATTTTGACATCGCTGTATAAAGAGTCCTGTGCGGCCTTTCTCTCACCAGTGTTTCTCAGTCTCCAGCAGATAGAGGTTGTTTAACCTGTGCACTCTGAAGTAGTTGGAAAGAATTTGTTGGTTAATGGGCCGAAGAGTGTAGGATGGTTAACACCTACATTGCCCTGGAGTGCAGACCCTGGCGGTACTGGGTTCCTCTCCCTTCACCCACCAACCCTCACTTTTGGTCTTTATGGGATATGACTGGAGTGCTTTTTGGTGGAGGCCTTTCCTGTTTCCCCTTCCTGCCGCTGGGGAGGGGCTGGTCATTGTAATCGTTTTGCCTGGGCACGTTCAGTCTGAGATGAAGAAGAGCCTGCAAACTGCTGGTCCTGCATTCTATACTGGAGGAGCTCTCTCTCGTCGTCTTGATATCGGTTTGCGGGGCACGGTGCTATGTTTGGTTTCGCTCTTTTCTCACTGCCCGTTCCTTTGTCGTTTGTTCTAATCATCAATCCTCCCCGTCTACTTCCCTGTCATGTGGGGTACCTCAGGGCTCAGTCTTATCCCCTTTAATATTTTCCTTGCTCCGCTCCCCCTCTTGATCCAACAGTTTCCAGTCTCAGTTTATATTTACGCGGATGATATTGTCCTTCTTTTCCATACTTCTCCGGTCAACATTGATATTACTCCGTTTAATGCTTGTCTCACTCACGTTGCCAACTGGCTTTCCTCTAATTTTCTTCATTTGAATCCATCAAAATCCACAGCCATGTGGGTCTCGCTGAGCACATCCTGTCTGACCATCAGGCCTCAAATAAATTCAGTTTCCATTCCACTCACCTCTTCTTTTCGCTATTTAGGGGTAATTCTGGACTCTTTGTTGTCTTTTCATGAACATGTATCAAATCTTTCTCACCGCTCTTTCTTTGTATTGCGACAACTTCGTTCAGTCTGCTCTATTCTGTCCTCCGATTCCCCCATTACCCTTCTACTGGCTTTGGTCATGTCCAGATTGGACTATTGTAATGTGGTTTTTGCTAATCTCCCTGCTTATCAACTCCAGCGTTTACAACTTTTACAGAATACAGCTGCTCGACTTGTCACTTTTGCTTGGAAATCTGATCATGTAACTCCTCTTCTGTGTCAACTTCATTGGCTACCACTCCGTTTTAGGTTCAAATATAAGCTCCTCATTCTAATTCATAGAGCCATCCATACATCAAATCCTCAGTATCTAGCGAACCTTGTTTCCCTCCACACTCCCTATCGCCAGCTCTGTACCTTGCATGCCAATCGACTGTCTCTTCCTTCCCCTGCACAACCTCATTTAGAACAGACACGCCATGCCACATTCTTTTTTCTTGGACCCTCACTTTGGAATTCTCTACCACCTTTTCTCTGGCTGGAACCCTCATACCATAATTTCAAAAACCTATTGAAAACACCTCTCACTTGGTTTGCAGCTTGTCGTGCTGTGAGGGCTTGCGTGCATCAGTGATGCTGAGAGCTAAACTATCGGTAGTTTAACTACTGGCAGGGTCTCCCAAGATACGCGGAAACTGCGCGGAAGAAAGGCCCGGCAATCTACTTCTGTATCTTGCCATGAAAACCCAATGGATAGTTACAACAAAACAAATTGTGCTATGGTGCTGGAAGATGAGACCCCCAGGTCAGAAGGCACTGAACTAGCTACTGGGGAAGAGCTGAAGACTTTTCAGAGTAAAGCCAGCATTTATGATGTGGTTGGATCAAAGCCTTTGGGAAGTCTGACTGCTGATGTAGCTGCGCATGAAATGAGAGTCAGAAGCTGTAAAGATGTCTTACACATTGGAACATGGAACATACGAAGCATGAACCAAGGGAAGTTGGAGGTGGTCAAGAATGAAATGGAACGTGTACAACTTGATCTGTTGGGTGTCAGCGAACTGAAATGGACTGGCATGGGGCACTTTGCATCAGATGATCACATGGTCTACTATGCTGGAAATAAAAGACAAAGAAGAAATGGTGTTGCATTTATAATAAAAAAGAAACTTGCAAGAACTGTAATGAAATACAATGCAGTCAGTGAACGCTTAATCTCTATTCGTCTACGAGGATTGCCTATCAACACAACTATAATTCAAGTATATGCCCCAACAACAGCTGCAGAAGAGAATGAAATTGAAGAGTTCTATGAACAAGTACAAGCTGAAATTGACAGAACATGCAAACAGGATATCCTGATAGTCATGGGTGACTGGAACGCAAAAGTTGGCAACAAAGAAGAAGGCAAAGTAGTTGGAAAATATGGACTTGGCAACAGAAATGAAGCTGGAGAAAGACTGATAGAATTCTGCAAGACCAATGATCTATTCATCTCAAACACCTTCTTCCAGCAACACAAGCGGCGGCTGTACACATGGACTTCACCGAATGGATTATATAAAAATCAAATTGACTACATATGTGGAAGTCAATGATGGAAAAGCTCTGTAACATCAACAAAGACAAAACCTGGAGCTGACTGTGGTACAGATCATCAACTACTAGTATGCAAACTCAAGCTAAAGTTGAAAAAGAGCAAACCACTCATGAATGCAGCAAAATATGACCTTGAGAATATACCACTGGAATTTAAAGACTGCCTGCAAAATCGATTTGCTGCTTTAGATACAAATGACAGAGCTCCGGAAGAGTTATGGAATGATATCAAGAAGGTTGTGTTGGAAGAAAGCGAGAAGTCTCTACAAAAGGTGAAAAAGCAAAAACAGCCAAAATGGATGACGGAAGAAACTCTGAAAATTGCCCAGAAACGCAGAGAAGCTAAAGCCAGAGGAGAAAGAAAGACAATCGCAGAACTCAACAGAGATTTCCAACGTGCAGCAAGACAGGACAAGGAAAAGTACTACAATGACACTTGCAAGGAAATAGAAGCAGAAACTATTAGAGGAAGAACAAGATCGGCTTTCCTAAAGCTACGAGAATTAAAGAAAAAGTTCCAGCCTCGAATTGGAATGTTACAAGATCTTCATGGTTCTATGTTGAATGATGCTGAGAAGATCAAGAAAAGGTGGAAGGAATATACAGAGTTTTTATATGATAAAGATCAAGTGGACCAACAGCCGTTTCAACCTGTACCTTATGATCGGGAACCATTAGTGATGAAAGAAGAAGTTGAAGCAGCATTGAAAGCCTTATCAAAGAACAAAGCACCAGGCATTGATAGCATTCCCATAGAAGTATTGCAGCAATCTGATGCAGCTGTTACCATACTCACAAGGCTCTGCCAAGAAATATGGAAGACAACATCATGGCCAACTGACTGGAAAAGATCTGTGTTTATACCAATACTAAAGAAAGGTCATCCAACTGACTGTGGAAATTATCGCACAATCGCTCTGATCCCACATGCCAGCAAGATTCTACTGAAGATTATTCAAAGGAGACTACAACCATACCTGGAACAAGAACTACCTGAAGTGCAAGCAGGGTTCAGGAAAGGGCGAGGTACGAGAGACATCATTGCGGATGTGAGATGGATCCTTGAAAAGACTAAAGAATACCAAAAGGATATTTATTTGTGCTTTATCGACTATAGCAAGGCTTTTGACTGTGTAAACCATGAGAAACTCTGGGCCACATTAAGAAGCATGGGTATACCAGAACACCTGATCGTTCTCTTGCGCAATCTGTACATTGATCAAGAAGCAACAGTTCGAACAGAACAAGGAGAAACAGAATGGTTTAAAATAAGCAAAGGTGTAAGACAAGGCTGCATACTTTCCCCCTACCTGTTTAATTTATATGCAGAACAAATCATCAGAGAAGCAGGCTTGTATGAAGACAACAGAGGTGTGAAGATTGGTGGAAGACTCATCAACAACCTTCGCTATGCTGATGATACCACATTACTGGCTGAAAGTGAAGATGATCTGAAACATTTGCTTCTCACAATCAAAGAACATAGTCTCAAAATGGGCCTGCACCTTAATGTAAAGAAGGCAAAGATCATGACAACTGGCATAATCAACAGGTTCATCGTTGAAGGAGAAGAATTTGAAATTGTGAACAACTTTAACCTACTTGGATCAACTATCAATAAAGAAGCAACAAGCAGTCAAGAAATCAGACGACGCATTGCTCTTGGCAGAATGGCTATGAAAAACCTAAATAAGATTCTCAAGAGCAGAGATGTCTCTCTCCATACAAAGATTCGACTTGTTCAAGCCCTGGTATTTTCAATAACGTCATATGGATGTGAAAGCTGGACAGTGAAAAAGATAGACAGGAAGAAAATTGATGCCTTTGAATTATGGTGCTGGCGGCGAATACTGTGTATACCATGGACTGCCCGAAGAACAAACCAGTCGGTACTAGAGGAGATCAAACCTAAGCTTTCTTTAGAAGCTCAGATGGCAAGACTTCGACTTTCATAATTTGGACACATCATGCGAAGAGAGAGATCATTAGAGAAAGACATTATGCTTGGCAAGATAGAAGGTCAACGCAAAAGAGGAAGGCCAGCAATGAGATGGATCGATACAATAACAGCAGCTACGGGTACCAGTCTGTCAACAATGAGCTGGCTGACTGAAGACCGAACACAATTTAGGATAGCTATCCAGAGGGTCGCCATGAGTCGACTCTGACTCGATGGCACTTAACAACAACAACAACAACATTGAAAACACATTTGTTCCAACAGGCTTATGACCTCCCTCCCAGCAGTCCTGTTTAGTTATTGTTCTGTCTGTCCTTAGTGACCTTTTCAGTTCTGTCTACTTGTTGTTTATTGTCTCTCTTTAGTGGCCCCTTTGGTCAGTCTTTCCTCTATTTTATTGGAGTTCCTTTCTTTTCCGACGCTAGCATTTATATATTGTTTTTATTGTAAACCACTCTCACGTCTCGACAAGGGCGGTATATAAAGTGTTTAATAAAGATAAAGGGGGCTCAGCTGTGGCGAGTATGCACCTGTTGTATCTCCCGGCTCAGTAAAGTGCACAGAAGGGGGAGAGGCGCAGTTGCTTTCGGCGAGTGTCTGCTTTTAGTTGGGAGTGTGCCAAGACCAAAACTTCTGGCCTGTACAACGTGCCATTTAAAACAGCAGACAGTGTGAGCTGCAGAATTCTTCCTGGATTTACTGTGGCCACAGGGTTTCAAAGACTCCGTACCGGTGTGTGAGTTCTCTTAGCGTGGTGACTGTCGGCCTTTTGATTGCCTCCCTTGTCCTTTCATGGGGGAGTGTCAAAACGCCTCACACACCGCCAAAGTCGAAGTTTGCTCACCTCTGAGCGTGTTTCTTTATTAGTTATGTTCCCTTGTTGCACATGCTGCTTTCTTTTTAGTGAAGATGGTGGCAGTTGGGACTGTCGGCGCCAGACAACCTTTTGAAGAAAAATGTTTAGTACTTTTAATAATTCCCCAGCAACGGTATCATGGCAGCTGTGTCCTATCAGAGCACTGTAGTGGGTCTCCCGCCATCTTGTTCGATTTTTACCTTTGCAGGACAGTCACTATCTTCTTTTGGCAGGCTTTGGTAAGCCAGAATTATACAGCCCACATACCAAGCAAAAAACAAACAAAGGCCGCGTGGGGGGAAAACTTGTGTTTGCAAATTTCACGAAGTCCCAGTGTGTGTGTTGTGTGGCTGACAGATAGGTGTGCATGGGCTTTGCAGCCTATCCTGTCTATGCTGATTGCGTTACTCCGATGAAAGTTTTGTAGGGTCTATTTTGTGATTGTGCAAAAACCTTTTCTCTTGTTAGATGGACATAGATGCTGTCGCAGCATCTCTAGAGGTGTGTTAATCTTTTTCTTTTGCTGTACTTTGGGAGGAAAGATGAAGTATTAGTATTGAAAGTGTCTGACTGTGCGTAGCCAGACCAAGGGAGATAAGGTGAGGACCATGGGGAGGTCCCCTCGTCTTTTGAAGCTCTCCAGCACATCTTCTGGAGCTCTCGGGTGAGGCTCGGAGATATACCCCTTGAGGGAGTCTTGATTTAAGTTCTTTAAAAAAAAAATTGGTCTGTTTTGATGGACTCTGCTTTTACTGTTTTGTGGTAAATGTTGGGTTTTTGTACTCAATACGTAATAGTTTGCCCTTTTTGGCACTTTGGGCACAAGTTGCAGAAAGGCTCAGCCCTTGCTCTTTAGGTAGCTGGGTTACTCTTCAGAGGGAGCAGGTGTTTTTCGTTATCTCAAAGGTTCCATTGATATACATCTGTTAGGCTCCTGGTGGTTCTTATGCGGTGTGAACCTATGCACAGCAAAGGTATTGCTGTTCGCACCCCTAGCAGATTGTATGGGCTTGCAATGATTTTACTACTGTGGTGAGATCATTGTCCTGTTTAGCTTTCTTAGCTTTAGTACTCTTAGTGCTAATTTTGGTCTGGCCCCTTTTTATTCTCCCGGACTCCTTATTGTGGTAAGAGGAATTTTATCTCACAGAGTTATCTTGGTGGTTTTTTTTGGAATTAGTTTGTTTTTTTCAGTCTTAGTCATTTTAAACTTTCTGGGAAAATTTAGTCTGGGAAGAGTCTTCCAGCACAATGGACTGAGGGAGACTTGAGCAGCGGACAGGCTGTGCAACACTCTAATTGTTTGCTGGTACATGAGTATAATTTCTTCCTGGCACAGGAGCCCTTGTGTCTTTATGTGCAGGTTATCTGCTGCTTCAACCATTCTTGGTGTCCTTGATTTTGGCAACTTGGTGGCTTCTTGTGAGGAAGTGTCTCGACTGCTCTTAGCTTAGGATACTGTGATCTTGGTAGCTCTTTAACAGATGCAGGGCTTTCTTGGATGTAAGGGGCTTAGTATGGGTAAAGGCTGAAAAGATTGTCAGGATGGTGTGTTGTTTTTCTTTTTTACAATGGCTAACAGAAAAAGAGACCCTCTGGATTGGTCTCCAGCAACGTTCTCTTATCCTTTTTGATTGGTAAGCCTTAAGCTACATAGGTGCGGTATTTGTGAAGCGGTGCCGAAGTCTTCCTAGTTCTGAGAAATTGATTCTGTAATTCTGCTGCTTATCTTTGGAGTAGTGCTTCAAAGGGTATGCAGTCCTCTGCCGAGCTATGTAAGAAGCAGTCCCTATGTGTAAGAATTTACAGGCAGGATATTACAGACTACTTCTCATTTGAATAGCACTTCAAAGCTTTTGCAGTTTGCTATGGAGGTTTGTAAGAGGTAGTCCCTACTCATGGGGGCTTTTAGTCTAGTCAAGAGAGGCAACACATCAGTCGTACTATCTTCTCAAGTAGTGCAGGGTCTGCCTTAAGTAAAGGCATGGTGGAGGAGTGTCCTGTGTGGAGTAGTAGGCGGAGTCCTTCAGCTTGGTCCTCCTTCTGGGGTATAAGAGCTGGCCAAGCTAGTCTTTTTTTGGGCATCTGTCACTGGGGGGAGAGGAGGGGGTGGAAGGCTGGTAAATTGCCATGTCAAAGAAGCTGTTTCTGGTCTTTCTTGTAGCGCTCACCTGAGAGTTTGCTTGGTGGCACGTAGGCCTGTGAGGGCCTATGTGTGTCTGTTTTTTTTTTCATGGACTAGAAACTTAGGACTGCAAGGGTCATTGGGTTTCTTGGTTTCCCCGGTTGGCAGTTGAACTTGTGGTAGTGTTCCAGTATTTCAACACAGATGCCAATACGTTTCCTGTCGAGGGCGCAGCTCTGTTTGGTGGAGGCAGTTGTCTCTCTCAAAGGTTTTAGTAACCTTTTTTGTATCTCTAGACTCGGCAGCAAAGATGTTTGTTTGAGGGCGAGCAGCTTGAGCGTTCTCAAATCAACAAGAGGTTTGGATATTTTCCAGTCCCTGCCTATGGAGGCCCAGGAGTTTGGATCTGCAGGATGGAAGTTCATGCACAGATTGCCAGTGAGATTGTCAGATTGCTTGTGCTGCTTGAGCCCTAACATTTCTGCTGTGTGAGTTACAAGTTACAGGGAAATTAGCCTGGAAGGGCAAGACCTTCCAGGCTCAATAAGTATTTTCATACAGTTGCATTTTGACAGGAGTCCTGACAGTGCTGGTAGGGACCCAAGTCTGTGCTGTGCATTCCTCTGGAGGGTTCTGTGGTTTTTCGCCCTGGGACTTAGAGACCAGCTGCTGCTGGGTGGTAAGGATGGGCCACAAAATTCATGTTACGGTCAGTACCTTCAACGATAGGAGAACTTAGGCTTCCTTGTGCTTGCCCAGTTGCCTTCAAGCGTTATCCTTATCTTGTCCATCTTCTGTTGTGGTTCACCATCTTTGTGGTGAGTTAAGGATTTAGTTCTTGGTTTCAGGAGTCCATTGGTAGATCATTTGAGAATGACTTATGTAGTTACAGGTTAAACACATCCACCATTGTACACTGCCCTGCTGCATGTGTGAAGGGCAGTATATCAAGCTCAATAAACATAAACATTTGGGCTCGACTCCAATCGCAAGTTTGGCGGTAGATTACAAACGGCCAGTCATCTTCTGCTCTAATTCGAGGCCTATCTTTGTCTACTTGAGAGAGAGAATTCAGGTTTTTTATTGATCAGTCCTATAATATCGTTTTCGCCATCGGAGCTTAAATAGCTGTTCAGTTTCTTTTTTCAAGTTGGTTAGCCGGCCTTAGTGTAGAGTTCTCAGGTTTTGCTTGACTGGCATGTTGTGGTCGGGTTGGCTTCTGTGGTGTGTTTTTTTTTGTTGTTGTTTTTTTAAACATATTCGAGGCCCTTGAGGTTTCCTTATTAGTCTCTCGGGGGCATGATGCTTCTTTGAGTTCCAGGTTTGTCAGTGCCTCCTGGGTGCATCTCTTCAGCTATGGTAAATATTGGATACTTGCTGTTCTGGCGTGTGTTCTGCCAGGGTACATCTCTATTATATGCGAGCCTTTCCTTTTATGGTAGCTTATAGCATATTTCTGGGGTAATCTGGTTGCAGAGGCGTGGAGGATCAGTTCTGGCATGGGTTACAGTAGCTACCGCCATAAAGTGCATGGCTTCATCAGCAAAGTCTGGCTTGAACATTTTACTTGCATTATGATCCTCCAACCGAGGGGAGATATCTTTATGAACTTCAGGCCGGGCTGGTCTGTTTTCCTCCTTGTTATTTGGTACTGCTGTGGTACATCCTATGTGACGTGACTGGACTGGAGGGATGATGAGGAAGGTGAAATTAAACGGTACCTGCTCATTTTCTTTCCTTGAGTCCTTCCAGTACAGTCCAGGACCTGCCCTAGATTCTTTGCTTTGTTCCTGGCCTTATATATATCGGAAATTATACTGGGGCTGTGTTCCCAAGCGGTAGTCTCCTGTATTCTACTCTTATCGTTTAGGCTTTCAGTGGAGGCCAAGATGGCGCTAGTCCCTGGAGTTGGAGTTATGGTCTTAAGAATGTTAGTTCATGTCTCCTGTTCCATATGCACCTTGAAGCAGGAAGGCTTTTTTGGCAAGTATACTATGGTGTGTTTGTGGTGGTAGTGCATTGAATAATTTCTAGTAGTGGAGTCTGCTTTGTTACAGAAATACTGGCAAGCACAAGGCTACACAGGACCCTTTATACCACAACATCAAAATCAAACCAATGGTTCTCTGTCTCCATCTACTGGCAGGTGAGCATAACCCACGCGTCTGGACTGGACTGGAGGGACTTGAGGAAAGAAAATTAGCAGGTAATGTCTAATTTCACCATTATTAAAGCATTATTTTTCACAGGGAGAGCTGAAATATAGGAATGATGTCCCACTGGAAATAATTGAAATAGTTCTGACGAATGCATTCATATACTTTGTGGTAATCGTGTGATGCTATTTTGGGGTTGAGGCCTTAAATATCTAAGTGCTCTGGATATGGCAAGGGTGTCTGATTTCTGCTTCATGTTTCATCTGCACTGCTGACAATTGTTCTGTATTTCTTTGGGACTGCACGGCTCTCAGTGGCTTTGATTACAAACTCCCATGCTTTTTTTTTTTTTTTGTGAGCTGTGTGAAGAGCAAAAGAGTTTGGACACCACACAGCTCAAACTTCCCAAGAGTCTCATGATGCTGGAAGAAAATAGAACAGCTGTTCCAGAGATGGCATTAACTAGAAGACTCTAGGGAAGGTGAGGGGGCACTATCAAACTAGTGGGGGGAATCTGACTTAGAAGTATTTGGGGCAGGGTGATGCCAACTCACTGAGGAGAGAGGCTGGTGGGAGTTGAGACTAATTAGGGAAGAGCGTGTATTGGGTAGAGAATTTTGGAGGGAGTGAAACATAGTGACGATCACTGCAACAGCCAGTCAAACTGTCAGGATATCTATGGTGAAAATACATGATAGGAATCTGCATGCGCCAGAGACGCTGCATGCAAACCTATCTTGCATATTCATTCTGGAGATCTTGAAAACCTGACTGGCATTGGGAAGATCTGAAGGAAAGGGACATAGGGAGGAAAATTAAATCTCCTTCTGTGATATTTCTTGCTCTGACAGTTGGACAGAACCACAAAGGAGGTGGAGCTGGGCCTAGACTTCGGTTTTCCCAATATGAACATCGCAGGACAGAGCCTGACCTTTGAGAATGGACAATGGATAACAGGCAAGTGAATGTTTAAAAAAAAAAAGAATGCAAAAAAAAGGTGTGTGTGTGTAAAAGTTGCAAACACCAAATCAGGGTAGATGGGGAACAGTATAATAGAGCAAGAGACTGTGAGGCAAGCTCACAACTTGTGCCAGTAGTCACTGTGCAAACCTAAGTCATGTTATCTGTCTTTTATTTGGGGTGACAGCAACTTTGCTATCTCTTCCCTTCCGTGTGTCTCTTCTTCCCTGCACAGAGTCTGGGGGTAGCGGTGCTCAGAAGGAGATTCAGCGTCTGCGCCGACGTAACCTGCAGCTGGAGGAGGAGAACAACTTACTGAGGCTGAAGGTTGATATCCTGTTAGACATGGTGAGATAAGGCCTGATGAGAGATGTTTGTTGGGGGGAAAAATATCAGGTCATGGCCTTCAGAGTGTGTCCAGGTTGGTCAATGCAAGGCATTATTGATTCTCTTATCATTGGAAAAAGGCCGTTTGTGAAAGGAAAGAGTTCATTGTGAGCCTTCTATACAGTTGTGGTCAACATTATTGGCACCCTTGCAGTTCAACCCCTTAATGTCCAATATCTTCTCAAAAGAAAAAAAAATTGGCCAGTGAAATGACTTGTGACTATATATTCACAAATGTTTGACACACAAGAATCCAATAAAAGAAGACCAATTAAAAAAAGAGAATAATAGGAAATAGTAAAAAACTGGGACATTGCCAGGACATGATTTTTGTCACCCTTACAAACAATTCAAATCAGTTTGAACAGAACTACATTCCCATTGCAGTAAAATTAGACACACCTGTGATTGTCAGTACTCACATGACTTGAATCCACCAATGAATATGGCTGTAATATTTAAAATGGCCACATTCACTCTGTTCCATTTTCACAATGGTGAAGGCAAGAGCTGCCTGAGACACAAAAGCCATCATCACCAAACATCAAATTTCAAAGGGTACAAGGCCATCTCCAAAGACCTTGGGATTCCTGTGTCTATAGTTTATTTATTTATTTATTTATTTAACAGCTTTTATATACCGCACTTTTGACATCAGCGCGGTTTACATTTCAACAAATTTTGTACTTAAACATAAAACAAATGTTAAGTTTACAGAGAACAGGGAATAAAAACATGGATAACAGGGATAAACAACTAACAGATATATTCAATTATTTACAATAGATTCTTAAATGCTCGAGCTCTAAAGGTAGGGTTTGTGATAATTGGTCTATATCAAGTGATAAGATTTCGGGAGCTTATTTGACTAGCCATGATCGATGGTCTGTGTGGGTGGGGAGTCAGTGTATTGTGAAAAGTATTGTAGAAAGAGATGTGTTTTCAGGGATTTTCTGAACTGGGATAGGTCTTTTTGTGATCTAATACTAGGTGGTAGAGTGTTCCAACATTTAGGGGCGAAGGAAGAGAATGATCTTAAAGTGGTTGTTTGAGTGAGTTTTTTGCTGTCTTTTGGGACTGTTAGCATGTTCTCTGTTACAGAACGTCTAGATCTGGTGTTCTGTGTGTGTTGGAGGAGATCAGATAAGGAGGATGATGAGATATGGTGGAATGCTTTGAAGGTCAGAATGAGAGCTTTGTATAAAATCCTGCATGCTAGTGGGAGCCAGTGGAGGTCAAATAGGATGGGAGTAATATGTTGGTTCTTTGGGGATCCATGAAGAACTCTGGCCGCTGTATTCATGGCCAATTGAAGGGGGTTTAGAGTACTCTTGGGTAGGCCATGAAGAACGATATTTGCATAGTCAAAATGAGGAATGACTAATGCCTGGAAGGTTGTACGGAAATCAGATGGTTCAAGCATAGGTCTGAGTTGTCGAAGAGTTCTGATTTTGTAGTAAATGGCTTTTACAGTATTTTTTATGTGATCTTTGAATTCAAGTCGTTGGTCGAGTATAACACCCAAATAACGTATTGATGTTTTGAGTGGTAGATCAGCATCTCGTGTTTTTAGAGTTGGTGGAGGAGAGAAGTCTTTGTTCCTAGTGACAATCAGGACTTCAGTTTTTTTAAAATTGATTCTGAGATTTTGTGAGAGTAGCCAATCTGATATAGAGTTGAAGCAGGTGATTAGTGCAGTGTAGTCAGGATTTAATACATTAATTGGAGTGAATAAGAGCACGTCATCTGCGTAGATAAGACATGATATTCCGAAAGAGCGGGAGATGTTGCAGAGAGGTTGCATATAGATGTTAAATAGAAGGGCTGAGAGAGAGGAACCTTGCGGAACTCCTTGCTTCTGATGAAAAGGTTGAGATGTGGTATCACCAGTCCTTACTTGTTGCCAGCGATCTTCTAGGTAAGATCTGCACCAATTCAATGCCGTTCCTTGAATTCCTTTTTCGTGGAGCCTGGTGAGTAGTTGGTTGTGGTCAACAGAATCAAAAGCTGCTGCTATGTCTAGGAAGATCATAGCAACTCCATTTCTGATATTGTCTGTTGTATTAATGAGTGTGTTCAATAGGGAAGTTAGGAGGGTTTCGACTCCGTGGGCTTCCCTGAAGCCATGTTGGTTTGGATCTAGTGGGGCCTCGGAATCAATGTGTTGTTGGATTTGTCTAAGTATGACTTTTTCTAGGATCTTGGCTAATAAAGGAATGCTTGAAATTTGGCGATAGGAGTCTTCCTTTTTCAGATCCAGTTTGTTGTTTTTCAGTAGTTCAGTAGTTCACATTGTTAAGACATTTTCTGCTCATGGAACTGTCAAGAACCTCCCAGGACATGGTTGGAATATTAATTCAAGAAGTCTTTGAAGGTTAGTGCAAACTGTTGGAAGACACCATGTAGAACGTCCAAAGAGCTTAAGGCTGACCTGGAGCAATCTGGAGTGGTGGTTTTAACTTGCACCATACGCCATGCACTAAACAAAGAAGGACTTCATGGGTGAAGGCCAAGGAAGACCCCACTGCTCAAAGACAGACATAAAAAGTCACGCCTGATCTTTGCCCAAACCCATCTTGAGAAACCAAACCCATCTTGAAACCAAATATGAGCTCTTTGGCGATGCAGACCAGCGATAGATTTATAGATGAAGAAATGAAGCTTATAAGGAAAAACACACCCTTTCTACATTTAAATATGCTGGAGGTTCCATAATGTTGAGAGGCTGTTTTGCTGCATCAGGAACTGGAGGCCTGGAACATATTAAAGGAGTCATGAACTCGGCAGACTACCAAGGTATTTTGGGGCGAAATGTGCTGCATAGTGTCAAAAAGCTAGGTCTGACTCGAAGGTTATGGGTCCTTTAGCAGGATAATGACCAAAAACATACTTCCAGAAGTACAAAAGAATGGTTAAAAAGGAAAAAATGGGTAGTTTTTTAAACTAGCTAGCAATGAGTCCTGATCTCAATCCAATCGAGAACCTTTGGAAAGAGCTGAAATCTGCCATTGGTTAAAGGAATCCTGGAAACATTCATGAGCTGGAACAAATTGCAGTCGAGTGGGGAAAAACTACCAGCAGACAGATGTACAAAATGTATAGATGGCTATAAGAAACATACAGTAGTTTGGTAGCACTGCCAAGGGTTGTGCTACCAAATATTAGTGAAGGGTGCCATTAATCCTGTCTGGGTCATATTTTGTTTCTCAGAAATTATGTCTTTAAGTTGCAGAGATATCATTTTTGTTACCAGAACACCTGATCGTTCTCTTGCACAATCTGTACATTGATCATGAAGCAACAGTTCGAACGGAACAAGGAGAAACAGAATGGTTTAAAATAAGCAAAGGTGTACGACAAGGCTGCATACTTTCTCCCTGCCTGTTTAATTTATATGCAGAACAAATCAGAGAAGCAGGATTGTATGAAGACAACAGAGGTGTAAAGATTGGTGGAAGACTCATCAACAACCCTCGCTATGCTAATGATACCATATTACTGGCTGAAAGTGAAGATGATCTGAAACATTTGCTTTTCACGATCAAGGAACATAGTCTTACAATGGGCCTGCACCATAATGTAAAGAAGACAGATCATAACAACTGGCAAAACCGATACGTTTATCGTTTGAGAAGAAATTGAAATCGTTGACAATTTTAACCTACTTGGATCAACTATCAATAAAGAAGCAACAAGCAGTCAAGAAATCCGATGACGCATTGCTCTTGGCAGAATGGCTATGAAAGACCTAGACATGATTCTCAAGAGCAGAGATGTCTCTCTCCATACAAAGATTCGACTTGTTCAAGCCATGGTATTTTCAGTAACATCATATGGATGCGAAAGCTGGACAGTGAAAAAAGATGGACAGGAAAATAATTGATGCCTTTGAATTATGGTGCTGGTGGAGAATACTGTGTATACCATGGACTGCCCGAAGAACAAACCAGTCGGTACTAGAGGAGATCAAAACTAAGCTTTCTTTAGAAGCTCAGATGACAAGACTTCGACTTTCATACTTTGGACACATCATGCGAAGAGAGAGGTTATTAGAGAAAGACGACATGCTTGGCAAGATGGAAGGTCAACGCAAAAGAGGAAGGCCAGCAATGAGATGGATCGATACAGTAATAGCAACTACAGGTACCAGTCTGTCAACAATGAACCACCTGACTGAAGACTGAACATAATTTAGGACAACTATCCAGAGGGTCACCATGAGTCGACACCGACTCGACGGCACTTAACAACAATAACATAGCAACAACCTTTGAACATACTATTAAAATATGATATACAGTTGTGATACTTCCAATTATTTCTCAAGATATTGTACACAACATACTTAAAATGCAAGGGTGCCAATAATGTTGACCACATCTTTATGTGTAGTTTGTAGACAAGTTTTGCTGTGCAGTGTATATCACATTATGGTTGTGTTTTCCCGGAGTCCTGAGAGTGTCTTGGCTTGGGAGGAAATGGGAGAAAGGAAGATGGAGATTTGGCATAATAGTTTTGGCAGCTGAAATGCATGCCTTTCACCTCCTTCCTGGCTGGTTTAGATGTTAAATTGCTTGTAATAATGGTACAGAAATAGAGGACATAATGTGGTAGTGTGGTGGGCGATGGCAAGAGATTCTTAATTTATCAGGCAAACAAAAATCCCTTTTATTTTGCTCCAGCTGTCTAGCATGTCATTCCCCAGCTTGTTGACTTAACAAGGCGGGTTCTTGGTATTCTCCCCACCCCCCAGCCCACATGTAAAGTTTAGTCAAAATTCAGAATTAAGTCCAGCTGTGCCCTAAATAATGGCAGGGTTTAAAACAGCTTTTTCAAGCAGCTGACCTCCTTTACACAAGTGCTGCCCCTGGATCTGACTCATGTTAGATCCTAACCTGCCAAAGTGATAGAATTCCCTCTTTTAACTCTCCTACCTCACAGCAAGACTTATTTTGCCCATCCTGACTTGGAAGAGTTTTCTGTCTCCAAGGGCCTCTTCTTCTTGCACCCAACTGGATTCTTAATTCCTCTGTCTGGGTCATGCCCTCCTCAACCTGAGTTCAGAGTTGTAGACATTTTTAAGGTGGGCTGCTGACATTCGCAATGGCTGCACCTTTGTATGATGGCAGGCTAGATGCAGCCATTGTGAATTTATCTCCCCTGAGGCAGCACTTTTGTGAAACGCTGACAGTGCCTGAGCTGATGAGGCTGCAGAGTGAAGCCATATGGAGAGGGAAGTATCCACAACTGAAGGGTCTTTTCAACACATACCAGTAGTACTTATTTCAATTTGAACAAAATATAATTGAAAATGGAATACAAAATATCCTTTTTTTCTGGTAAGTGTTCTTATGGATTTGGATCTTAGCATTTTTGAAAAGTATTTTTGGAGGATACAGGTATTCCTGTATTTGTTTAGTGTGGTTTAAATGTCAGCTGAGAGTTGTTTCCATCAGACAGCTGTTGAGGGCTTTTTTTGAAAGGCTGATGGTGATATTGGTATCTCCAGGAACAAGCAGGAATTTAGTCTTCACATATGGGTATTGTCGGTACCAATAGGAACGCTTTTGGGCACATCCCTCAGCACATGCGCGCTGCCTTCCCGCCTTTCCAACTGTCCCTCTTCAGTTCTTCGTTTTCCGCTGAGCCGACAGGACTCATACCCTGTCACCGCAGAAAATTTCTTCTTTAATCTTGTTTTCTTGTGGTCGCGCTTGCCTCCGCACGACGTATACTGGTACCGCCGGTTCTTTTCTTTCTTTTCTTCTTAAAAAAAAATAAATTCTGAATTTTCTCTTCAGAAACTTTATTTTTTGGTGCTAGGCACCATTTTGGGCACTAGGCCCCATTTTTTCCTTAAAGATGGAAAAACCAGCTAGTGGTTTAAAAAAAAAAAAAGCACTAAGTGTGGCGGTACCATTTCCGTCACCAACACTCATGACTAGTGTCTTAAATGGTTAGGCCCTGACCATTCTCCATCTGAGTGTTTCTCTTGTATGGGAATGACTAAAAGAGGAAGACAGAACTGGGCTGCAAAGCTCAGTACCCTCTTTTCTTCGGATGCCAGGCCCATTGCATCGACGTCTTCAAGAGCCTCTTCTTCCTCCCATGGATCTCAGGTAACTAAACATAAAAGCCGGTCCGCAAAGGGTAGCTCTCCTGTAAAGCATAGAGAGGCTATTGGCATTGCCCTTGAGGGAACCACACCGGCAAAACAGCCCCGGCGGGAGGCTTCGGCCTCCAAAGCATCAACGGGGTTCCAGGATGTTCTCGAGGCCTCGGCCTCGACAGAACTACTGGTGCCATGCTCAGGGATCCCGGCCGCCTTCACTGGTATCGACACCCAGGCATCGGCAGCATCGATAGACCAGAGATTCCTCGCTATCGAGCACAGTATTGCAGATCTCCTTACAGCTGTGGTACCGTTGACACCGATGGTTCAACGGGCACCAGTACCGACACCGGTACCGATGCCGGTACCGGCACCGATGGTACCGGCCTCGGTGGGAATTCTTCCCATGCCATCTTTGCCTGGCATCAAAAGATCGGTACCGGATCAACTCGGTACCAACTTCGATCGATACCGGGACCATGCCTTACATGAACATCGTAATCAGAGATACTTTGAATCCTCCAATTCCGATGACTCTGATAATTCTGCTGGTACCAGAGTTTTTCTCCCGGAAGACTCTTCTTCTCCCCAACGCAGAATGTCGCCTCCAGAGGACATGTCCTTTCAGGATTTTATTTGTGATGTTGCCTAAGGCCTTTCAATCACGGTAGCTCCTGAAAAGGAACCTAGAACAAAGGAATTGGAAATTCTCTAATATCCTAAAGCTCCAAGGGAGGCAGCCACTATGCCCATTTATGAAATTCTTCATGATTTGATGCTCAGAATGTGGGAGACACCTTTGACCACATCTCCTCATTCTAGGAGGCTTGATACCATGTATCGAGTTCCACCATGTCCTGGATTTCAAAAGACTCAGCTGCCACACCATTCCATGGTAGTGGAGTCAGCCATGCGTAGGATGAAAAGTGCAAAGAGACATGCATCCAATCCTCCAGGTCGTGAATGCAGGACTCTTGATGCTTTTGGGCGTCGAACCTTTGAAGCTTCCATGCTTTCAGCTAGGATCAGCTCATATATCTTATATATGGGTATGTTCCTCAAGGAGGTCACAGGAGATTTGGAGCTTATGAGCCCAGTTCTCCCAGATGACAGACAAGACTTCCTTACGCTTGTCAGGCATGTTCAAGATGTCTCCAAGTTTGTCAGTCATGCAGCCTTTGACTGCTTTGAATGCATCAGCAGAACCTCTGCTATTGCCATTGGTGCACTATGGATTGCCTGGCTTCAGGCATCAGACTTGGAGATTTGGGTACAGGATAAATTAGGCAACATCCCTTGCACAGGAGAAAATCTTTGGCAAAAATTGGCAGGAAAAGGCTAATAAGATAGATGCTGACAATATCGCCTTAGATTGTCAAAATCTACAGCCACTCCAGCTAGAAAGAAACCCTCTTTCAGCAAAAAGAGGAAGTTTTATCCATCCTATACCCAGCAAAGCCAAGCTCACAGTCAAGTTGCCCAAAGGGGACAACAACAGCAATTCAAACAGCAGAAGAAGCCAAAAGGCCCAAGAGCTCAACCAGCTCCGCAGGTTCAGCCCCCTGAAGGGCTTTGACTCCTTCCTAGAGAGCTTGGCCTTCCTGCCTCTGAGGGGTCCAGACCCCCTAAATATTCCAGTCAGGCTGTGTCATTTTGCCAACAGATGGCACCAAATAACAGCAGAAAATTGGACACTGTCCATTGTAGGAGAGGGGGTACAGGCTTCATTTTCACAGTATGCCCCCTCCTACAGTCTTAAGGCAGTTCAATTCCCAGACATCGGCAGACAATCTGTTGGATCACGAGGTCTCAACACTTCTTGCCCAAGGGGCAATAGAGGAGGTACCCATTCTCCAGCAGGGTACAGGGTTCTACTCCCCCTATTTTCTTATTCCAAAGAAAAAGGAGGACACAGACCCATTTTAGACCTCAGAGATTTGAACAAATAACCTGTTCCGAGAGAAGTTCAAAATGATTTCTCTAGGAACTCTTCTGCCATACCTTCAAAGTCAGGATTGGCGTTGCTCTCTAGACTTAAAGGATGCATATACTCACATTATGATCCATCCAGATCACAGGAAGTTCTTACAATTCCTTTTCAAGGGAAAACACTTCCAATACAGGGTTCTTCCCTTTGGTCTGGCTTCCGCACCAAGAGTATTCACAAAATGCATGGCAGTAGTAGCTGCATTCCTGCAAACCCTAGGGATTTTCGTCTTCCCTTACTTGGATGACTGGCTCATTTGAGCCCCCATGGTTGCAGAGGCCAACTCTGCACTGTCTCGCACAATGCGAATCCTCCAATATTTGGGATTGGTATTAAACTTCCCAAAATCCCAACTTGTTCCTTCCCAGTCTCTAGAGTTCATAGGAGCCTGTCTAGATACCAGACAGTCAAGGGCTTTCCTTCCACAGGCCCGGTGTCTTCGCATAGTGCAACTAGCTTCTCAAGCAGTAGAAGAATCCTCCCTAACTGCTCAAGAACTGCTACAGTTACTGGGACACATGGCATCCACAGTCCATGTATTTCCCTATGCTCGCCTCCACATGCGAGCAGCCCAGTGGACCCTATCCACACAGTGGACACAGGCCACAGGACGTTTGTCAGACAAGATAGCAAACTCTCATCGGCTGATCTTGTTCCTTCAATGATGGCAATCCACTGGAGAATCTTTCAGTGGGGTCTCCTTTCCAGCAACCCCTATTCCAGGCCACCCTAACAGATGCATCACAGGTGTGTTGGGGAGCACACCTGCATCATCTCTCTACCCAGGGCACCTGGACTGCACAGGAGGCTTGTCTTCACATAAACCTCCTGGAGTTAAGAGCAATCTATTTAGCTCTTCGAGTATTCCATGCCCAGCTCAGCTACAAGACGGTCCTAGTCCAAACGGACAATCAAGTAGCCATGTTCTATGTGAACAAGCAGGACGGAACAGGCTCTCTGTCGATATGCAACGAAGCTTTACGACTTTGGGCCCTCGCCAGAGAGCATCAAATCCACCTTCTCGTGGTATATCTTCCAGGCATTCAAAACCTTTGGGCAGACAAACTCAGCTGAGTATTGCTGCCTCACGAATGGTCTCTCCACCCAGACCAGGTGACAAAGATATTTCACATCTGGGGGACTTCAGACATAGACTTCTTTGCAAGTCCACTGAATGCCAAACTTCCAGGATTCCGGCTCACAATTGCCAGGCAAGGGATGCCTTCTTCCTTCACTGGGGTCAGGACTTCCTCTATGCCTTCCCACTCATTCCCCTCATCCCCAAAACACTTTTCAAGCTTCAGAGAGACAGAGGTCGTATGATCCTCATAGCACCACAGTGGCCATGCCAAACGTGGTATCCCCTGCTTCTACATCTCTCTCAAGCTGCACCTCTGGAGTTAGGCTGTGCTCCAGATCTCCTTTCCCAGGAGAGTGGGACGCTATGGCACCCGAATCCGCAGTCCCTGCATCTCACGGCCTGGTTGCTGAGAGCTTAAATCTTCAGGATCTCAACCTTTCCCAACAGGTAAAGGATATCCTTCAGGCTTCTAGAAAACCTTCCACAAGACTATCTTACGCCTTCAAGTAGAAATGTTTCACCATATGGTGTTTCCAGACGGTGTTAAGCCCCCTAGTGATATCTTTGGAGTCTATACTAGAGTATCTACTTCATTTATCAAATTCTGGTCTAAAGACCAATTCAGTAAGAGTCCATCTTAGCGCAATTACAGCTTCCAATAAGCCTCTAAATGGACAACTAATTTCCTCTCATCCTCTCATATCCAGATTTATGAGAGGTCTTCTTTTAACAAAACCTCCCATCAAACTACTACCAGTGGCATGGGATTTAAATCTAGTTCTTGGGCAGCTCATGAAACTGCCTTTTGAACCTTTAGCCACTACTACCCTAAAGTTTTTGTCCTGCAAGGTCATCTTCCTAATTGCTTTATTGCAGGGGGGGGAGTGGTCTGATTTCCAAGATGGCGACAGGGATCTGTTTGAGCTGGGATGCCTAAGAGGAAGGGCAAGCATCGGGCTCTTCCCGCTGAGCCTGTTTCTGCAAAACCCTCTCCGTCTGTTAGTACCGGGTCGATGGACCGATTTGTCCAGCTTACCAAGCAACAAATTGGGGAGATTAGAGGGGACATGGAATCGCCGGTTCAGGATTCTTCGGCGTCTTCCGTCCCGGATGTCTCTCTCTCCCCTGGTGGTCGGACTCCGCCTTCGCCTCCGAGGCTCCCGGGTCCTTCACCAATTGGCGTTGCCGCTTCTTCCTCGGCCCTTGTGGTAGGTGGAGCGGTTCGTGAGCGGGGCATTGGTGTACTGGACTCCGGAGGGCAGCTGGTGACATCTACAGCAGAAAATTTTCCGGCGGCTGGTCTGGAAGGCGTTATTGCTGGAACGGGTGTTTGTGAGCCTGTTGAAGGGGGATGTTCCTCGGACTTTAGCATCGGACCCTGGAACCCCACTAACGTTTGCTTTGGTGCGTCCTGCAGTTGTGTCTCTGGACAGCATTTGGGACGCTATCTCTAGTTTAGCAACAATGGTGAGTCAACAATTGAATTTGGCCGAGATTCGGGTCTCTAATTTAGAAGTTTCGACTTCTAATCTTGCTACTGAGGTTACTGAACTTAAAATTCAAGTTTCTGCAAATACTCACTCACTTTCTCACAGCTCCTCTGTAACTGACTCCTTAGTTAAGGACAATGTGGCAACAAGGCTTAAGTTAGAAATTTTGGAAAATGCTGCCTGATCCTCAAACATTCGACTTCTTAATTTTCCTATAGTGCCTTTAGTGTCTCCGACAGACCTTTTTAAAAGGTATCTGCAAGAATCTTTGAGGGTATCATCAGAATTAATCCCTCCCGTTACCAAAGCATATTTTTTACCTTCTGGTCAGAAAACTGGGGAGAAAGCAGCGGATTTTCCAGAGATGAGTATATTGGATGTCTCAGCGCTTCTTCAGACGCCTAAGGATGAAGAACTTGCAGTGTCTACTTTGATTGTTTCCTAGGCACTTCCATCTGATAGAGACTGGCTTCTCAGGCTTTACTTTAAACATCGTAATTGTTTGTTTTTGGGTAAAAAAATTGGAATGTTTCCGGATGTTTCCAGAGAAACACAGTGTAGGTGTAAATCTTTTTTGTTGCTTCACCCTGGGGTTATTCGTTTGGGTGCTACTTTTGTCCTACGTTATCCTTGTAAACTATTGTTAATTTTCAGTCTCATAAGTATGTCTTTTTTCAGTCCGAAGATTTGTCCTCTTTCATCAATGCTCACATTGTAACTTCTTCCCCTCTCTAGCAATTACCCCCACCATTCGAGATTTTGCTTGGTTCCTTTAAATTGTTTTGTTTTTCCTTGCGGGGGTTTTCCTGGCCCTCTGCAATAGTTCTGTGATCTCTCCCTAAATCTTGGGGACTGCTAATAGCATTGTGTAATTTTTCTTGATACTATGTTTAATTAATTTTCTCTCACAATGTCTCTTACTGTACAAGTATTATGCTTGATTCATTGTTAAAATGCATAAATATAAAATTAAAAAAAAAAAAAAAATCTTCCTAATTGCAATAACCTCTGCACATCACATTAGTGAATTGCAAGCCTTAGTGGCTGATCCTCCTTACACTAGGTTTCATCATGATAAGGTTGTCCTCAGAACTCATCCACACTTTATGCCAAGGGTGATCTCGCCTTTTCATTTAAATCAAGCGGTTTATCTTCCTGTATTCTTTCCGAGGCCTCATGCCTCTAATGCAGAGAAGAACCTTCACACTTTGGACTGTAAAAGAGCCTTAGCTTTTTACCTACAAAGAACACAGCAACATAGAAAATCTTCTCAGCTCTTTATTGCTTTTGATTCTAGTCATTTGGGACTTCCCGTCTCCAAGAGGACTTTATCCAAATGGATTGCACAGTGCATATCCTTTGCTTATGAGAGTAAGAGTCTTCCTCTTCAAGGCCATGTCACAGCTCACAATGTGAGAGCTATGTTAGCCTCTATGGCTAACCTTCACTCTGTGTCTATTGATGACATTTGTCGAGCAGCCACCTGGGCTTCGGTACATACTTTTACAGCCCACTACTGCCTAGATAAAGCCTCCCGTCAGGATGCCTTCTTTGGCCAGGCTGTTCTTCAAAATCTCTTTCAAACCTAATACAACTCCTACCCACCAAACCTGGTGGGATGCCAGAGATCCGTGGGAGGAAGCATGGCCCACCTCACCATAGGTGGCAGCTTCCTGGGGTCATCTCCCTGGCATCTTCAGCTAGGGAGTCCCCATATGTGACAACTACATTCCTGCTTGTTCTTGGAGATAGCGTATTTACTCACCTGTAACAGGTGATCTCCGGGAACAGCAGGAATTTAGTCTTCACAACCCACTCACCTCCCCTAGGAGTTGTCTCGCTATCTCTCTGTCTCTTTCCTCTCTCCCTCTATCCTTTCACTCAGCTACAAACTTAACTGAAGAGGGACAGTTGAAAAGGCAGGAAGGCAGCACGCATGTGCTGAGGGATGCTCCCAAAAGCGTTCGTATTGGACACTGGGGAGCGTTCCCGCGCAGGCTCCGTCAGTACCGACGATACCCATATGTGAAGACTAAATTCCTGCTGTTCCCGGAGATCACCTGTTACAGGTGAGTAACTACGCTTTACCTTCCTGGTTTCCTCAGCACCAGTGCTGGAAGGTAGCACTTGTTGGTCTCCAAGTTGGCAGCTCAGTAGAGAGGTCCAGTATTGAGTGAACATGAAGCCTGAAACCTGAATGCCCCCTTTTTCCATACTTAGGTGATGCCTTCAGAGTAGGATTTATGCATTCTTTAGGGGAACGCAATGTGTGTGTTTGAGGCACTGCCATGAAGGGAAGTGTATTGTTAACTGTGATAATAATACAGCAAAAGTTTCCATTTCAGCACATGCTAAAATAGCAAGATGCACAGCTGATTGTGTATGTCTCTTCCTCTACCCACCCTTTGAGCAAATCGAAGATGCCTAGCATGGCCATTCGGGCAAACTGTTCATGATACAAGCAATGAAATCTTACTGCTGACTCATTCTTTTCACAGCTTTCTGAAACTACAGCAGAGTCTCACCTCATGGAAAAGGAACTGGAAGAGTTGAAGAATCTAGGCAGGAGGAGAAAGTGAGAGGGTGAAAGGATACAGAGACGGTACAAACCCAATGCTAGGAGACAATTGGTGATATTGCAATATTGAACAGATGGGGAGGAGAGGAAAATGAGCAGAAATGTAAACGAAGCCCTGTTGCTGTCAATGTGCTATCTCCTCGATGAAAATGCAGCTTCCTAATCCTAAAATATTAGTGGCTGTGAACACTGGAAGAAAAACGTACTGCACAGGGATCTCTGAAGCCAAATGGGCTAGAGTAGTTAAGGGCTAAAGCAGCACAGAAAGTGTAGCCTTTTCACATGGCCCCTGTGGAACAGGGTGGCAAGATCTACAGATTCCTTTTGAAGGATGGGGTCAGAGTAAATATGGCCCCTGCCCCTCCCCCTTTATCATGAGGCCATTCTAGGAAGCCAGGCTGACTGGGTGGGAAGGAGTCTCATGAGGCTGTAGTCTTAGTGGTGAGCCTTCTCAGGGAAAGAGGGGTATAAAGTTTAGTAAAATGCTGGCTAAGTTTCAGTATTTTACTTTTTGGATTATTTCTTTCAAAGATTAAAGACTGGAATTTCATGACATCTGATAGACTTTAACTTGCATTTTGATTTACCAACTCTGCTCTTAACCCTGCATTTCAGCCTCATTAACATTTACTGCTCTTGCTTTTATAACTGTATAAAACTTTAGTTGGTGCTGGGTGCTAAAACCTATAGGATGCAGATAGCATTGTTGCTTGGCAGAACCTGTGGGTGAGTAAATGTCTAAAAGCAGTGAAATGCCTCTTCCTCCTGCCACTGTTGTGAGGTTATGCTGTAAGAGAGCAGTTTTCTGCTATTACAATTAGCAGGGCCATTAACCACAGGTCTATATTCAATTGACCAGAAAAGGCCAGATCATCTCCAAGACGGGAACCCCCCTGATAGGAGAAAAAACTAAGGCGTGGTTTCAAAGGTTGCAGTAGAAGTCTATTTTTTGTGACTCCTTTAACAGTTTCTCAGTAGTTGCCCCATAGTTGGATGGATATCTCTCACAGTGGTAGTGAAGTTCATTCAGTCCATGCTTCTCATAATTTTGAGTGTAAAAACATGTTAGTCAAAATACACAGCACTTGTGATCTCCCTGTAAGATGTTCTTTTTACTTTGTAATGGATAGAATTCCTAGAATCTGAGTAGGTGGGATCCTGGCATTGATTTAAGTTGTATTAAGGCATCCGATTTATTGACTTTGCGAATTCAGCATATCTGTCCAGCCAAACCATCTACAGCAGATATGTACACCACATCAGAAGAGAATCCCACATTTGGAAGTTCAGCTGAAAGCAAATTGCAATGAGAATCTTCACATTCCTAATTGTCCCTTCAGTCCAGTCCAGATGCATGGTTTATGCCTACCCACCAGCAGAAAAAAAGCAGAGCTGAGCCAGCCCTTTAGGAGCCTGTGCACCACTCCACAGCCAGTATGCATAGCCTGTGCTCTCTACTGAACTTGGTTAGATTTTTTTATGTTGACCTGTCTTTCTGCCTTTTCCCACAGGGGTGCACAACCTGGTGGCCTGGGTCCCTCCCCCCTCTACTCTCTCCGGCCACACTCACTCCCCTGTTCCCTCTCCCCAACTTTTGGGTGAGGTCCTGGTGTTCAGCACAGTAAGGTTGGTTTGTTTTTTTGTTTGGATTTTTTTTTTGTTTGTTTGTTTTTTTTAATATGAGGGCGTTTTAGCAGCACATGAGTGCAAGCGGGGCTGCCTGGCTCAAGTGGGAGGCTCCAGCGAGATTGGCAATGGACCCCGGTGAGTTCTGACCAGGAGAGGAGAGTTGCAGCAAGTGTGGGAAGCGTCGGGCCACATGACCGAGCAGGATGTTTGGCCCCATGCGACAGTTGGCGGGTCCATTTATCCCTGGAGGGCCTTTGCCGTGGCTGTCTGTGGGAGAGTGTGACAGCCGCCTACTTGCTTGCGGGAAGAGCGGCAGCAGAGGGAGGTTCTCCTGAGAACTACAGCTGCATGGCTCCGGATGCCTTGGGGCTTCTCAGTTAGATGGGAAACACTGCCATTTTGACTGTGGCTGTGGGACCGACAGAGCTTGATGATTCTCTGGATCTTTTGATGGAGGATTTATCTGGGCCAACTTTGGAGGTGCTGGGGGAAGCCCCAGGACTGGGAGCCCCACCATTTCACCAGAATTTATTTTAATGCTCCATCAAGCCTAATGCCTTTGGCAGGGCAACAGGGGAGGGATTCTCGGGGAGGCATGTAACTCCAGTGACCTGGGAAAAGCCCTCCCCAGGGTACCCAAGCAGGTTAGAAGGGAGCCCCTGCCTCTGGGAGGAGGGGGAGCTCCCTGGGAAGGATCCAGCGGTGGTTTGGATCTTCCACGGGGTTGAGCTTCCTTTGCTGATCTCAGATGCTTTGCCAGAGCTCCATATTTCGGAGTCCCCGCAGTCTTACACCGGTGGAGATATCTGGGGAACCTATTTTGCAAGGGATGAAGAACACCCCTAGGGTGTTCCCAATGCATGGTGCGGTGTGGCAACTTGTTGAGGGCAAATGGAAGGCACCTGATGCTGGCCTGCGGATTGAACAGGCCATGTCACAGCTGTACTCCCTCTTTGCTGAGGAGAAGGAGAAGCTGCGATTCCATCGGATGGATGCCCTTGTGGTGACAGTGACCTATAAGACTACTATTCTGATTGGGGGCGGGGCCAACCTTAAGGAACCACAGGATCACAAGATGGAGTCCTTGCTGAAGCAGTCCTTTTAGGTTCTCGACTCTGGCCCTACAGGCTTTGGTTTTTGGGGCCTATGTTTTGAGACCCTGTCTCAAAGGGCTCTGGAGGGTGCCGCTGCAGAGACCGAGGCCATGGTGAAGGCTGCCCAGTTGGAGTCTGGCATTGCCTTCCTGGCGGACCTGCTGTATGACCTTATTCGGACCTCAGCCAGGAATATGGCCATGGTGGTGGCAGCCAGGCGTTTCCTGTGGCTCCAGAATTGGTCGGCAGATGTGGCTTCCAAGACTCATCTCAGTAAGCTGCCCTTTCTGGGGCAACTGCTTTTTGGAGCAGGCCTCGAGAAGCTGGTGAAGGACTTGGGTGAGTCTAAGATCCCATGCCTGCCCGATAAGCCCAAGGGCTCTGGGAAAGGTGCTGCCAGTCAGGGTAGAGACCGAGACTTCTGGAGATTCCATCCTGCACATGGGGGGAACCTGCAGCAGTCTAGTTTCCTGGCTAGGGTCCAGTCCTTAGGTGGCTATGACGGTCCTGGAGTTGGATCCAGAGGTGCCAAATCTGCCAAATAAAGGTGTGAGGACCCCAGCGGGACTGTTGCCGGTAGGAGGCCATCTGCAGTGTTTTTACCCCGCCTAGGCCTGGTTCACAGCAGATGACTGGGTTCTCAAGGCCATCCACGAGGGCTACACACTGGACTTTGCTTTCCCCCTTTTTGTCACTGTTATGGTGTCACCTTGTCATGCTGCTGGCAAGCAGCAGGTGGTTCAGGACTCATTGGAGTGCCTACTCAAGCTGGAGGTGGTGGTGCTTGTGCCCTGGCCCAAGTGGAGGCTAGGTCAGTACTTCATTTATTTCATGGTGCCCAAAAAGGAGAGCTCCTGGCAGCCCATCCTAGATCTGAAGGGTGTAAATCGGGCCTTACGGGTTCCCCAGTTTCGCATGGAGACTTTGCAATCGGTTATTGTTGCAGTGTGACAAGAGGAATACCTGACCTCATTCGACCTCATTGAGGCGTACCTGCATATCCTGATCTGGCTGGTGCACCAGCATTTTCTACACTAAGCCATGCTGGGGGGCCACTTTCAATTCCAGGCCTTGCCTTTCGGCTTGGCAACAGCCCCTCTGATCTTCACCAAGATCATGGTAGTGGTGGTGGTAGCGGACCTGCGCAGGCAGGGAGTGCTGGTCCATCCTTACTTGGACAACTGGCTGATATGGGCAGAGTTGCCACAGGGAGAGTCAGGAGGCTACCGAGAAGATGATCTGCCTCTTACAGGACTTTGGCTGGGTGGCGAACTTCTTGTCAAGCCGGTTGCAACCTTCCCAGACTCTGGAGCAGTGGTTCCCAACATAGTCCTCAGGTATCCCCAGGCCAGTCAGGTTTTCAGGGTATCCACAATGAATATGCATGAGAGAGAGATCTGCATACAATAGAAGCAGTGCATGCAGATCTATCTCATGCATATTCATTGTGGATATCCTGAAAACCTGACTGGGTTGGAAATCACTGTTCTGGAGTATCTCAGGGCCCTGTTCGACACCCGGAGGGGCTTGGTGTTATGCACCTAGGGAAGAACAACCCAAACTATGGTTACACGATGCAAGGTTCCACATTAGGAACCACCACCCAGGAAAAAGATTTAGGCGTCATTGTGGATAACATGTTAAAACCCTCGGCCCAGTGTGCAGCGGCAGCCAAGAGAGCAAATAGAATGCTAGGTATCATAAGGAAAGGAATGGAAAATAAAACAAAAGATATTATAATGCCTCTATATCATTTCATGATGAGACCGCACCTTGAATATTGTGTGCAATTCTGGTCACCGTATCTTAAAAAGGATATAGAGTTATTAGAAAAGGTTCAGAGAAGAGCCACCAAAATGGTAAAGGGGATGGAAGGATACTCCTATGAAGAAAGGCTAAAAAGGTTAGGGCTCTTTAACCTGGAAAAGAGACGGCTGAGGGGAGATATGATAGAAGTCTATAAATTAATGAATGGAGTGGAACGGGTAAACGTACGTCGATTGTTTACATTATCAGAATATAGAAAGACTAGGGGCAATACAATGAAGCTACAGTGTAAACTATTTAAGACTAATAAAAGAAAATATTTTTTCACTCAACGTGTAATCAAACTCTGGAATTTGTTACCGGAGGATGTAGTAAAGGCTGTTAGTGTAGCTGGGTTTAAAAAAGGTTTGGACAAGTTCCTGGAGGAAAGGTCCATAAACCGTTATTAAGAAGGGACCCAGGATATCATTGCTTGACCCAGTACAAGCATTGCAGAACCTGTGTCTTTTGGGGAAACTGCTACGTATGACCTAGATTGGCCACTGTTGGAAACAGGATAATGGGCTTGATGGACCTTGGTCTGACCCAGTATGGCTTATCTTATGTTCTTATGCCAGAGGACAGGAGGGTCAAGTTACAATCCCAAGTGCAGGCCCTGTTGAGGGTTCTGCACTTTCGAATCAGGAAGTACCTGCAGGTTCTGGGCTCGATGGCGGCGACGCTGGATCTTTTGTGCCTTGGACTCATCTGCACATACATCCTCTATTCTCCAGGACCAAGCAGGACGTCAGTCCTCATATATGGGTGACGTCGGCGCCGATGGAGCCCTTGTGCGGAGCATTTCCCCAGCTTTCAAAGAAAGCCTTTGGGAATTGCAGCGCGCATGCACGGTCCCCTTCCCGCCCAAGGGCGCCATCTTGCTCAGTCTTCTTTTTTCCGCGGAGCCCAACAGACGTAGTTCGTTTTTCGCTGAGGAAAAAGATGATTTCCCTATTTTTTGTACTTCTCCTTCGGTTCGACGCCGGATCCTTTTCCCGCCTGGGCCCGATATGCCGGTATCGAGCCCACTCTCACCTTTTTCGTTTTTTGTCCTTCGTGACTAGCGTTCGTGCCATTTTTTTCTTTTTTCACTGGTAGCCCTGTCTTTTGACCTCGCAGGGGCCCTTTTTCCCCCGATGGCTGCCAGCGGGTTTAAAAAGTGTGATCGGTGTAAGAAACTTATGTGTCTTACCGACACACACGACTGCTGCCTCCGCTGCCTCGGACCCGATCATGACCCGATGATTTGTGGTCCGTGTGGCAAAATGTCCTCGAAGGCGTTGAGGAGTCGGCAGCACCAGAAGGATAGGATCTTCTCTGACTCCGCGTCCGGACGGGCCCGGACCTCGTCAGAGGCCTCGACGTCTCGGGACTCCGGCCCCGAGCAGCGTCGAGGTTCCTCTGAGAGGGGGTCTCCTTTGCGGGAACAGCGCAGGAGGAAGAAACCCGCGAGGGCGGCATCGGTGGACGCTCCTGGTTCCCCGAGAGCCAGGTCGCATAGCCCCGATTGCCGTCCCGGGTCTTCGGAGTCGGAGAGGCCTTCGGAGTCCCCTGGACACGTGAGTGCTGTAGTCCTCGTGGACTCTCCTCCAAGGGAGCCGACGTCGGGCCCGACGCTGTCGGGACCCGAGTCGGGGGCTGCTGGGTCTCGTGAGCTCGGACTCAGGTTGACGGCCTTGGAGAGCAGCCTCCCTGCCTTCATGGAACAGCAGCGGGCATTGATCGCCAGTCTCACCGGTGCATCTGCCCCGACCACCGGGATATCGACGTCCAAGTCGACCCCGGAGGCCGAGCCGATCCTCGAGTCCATGCGGGCTCGAGTCGATGCTCGGCCACAGTCTCCCTCGGCCTCCCGTTCGGGACCGAGGCCGTCGACGGCGGTACCCTCGGCATCGGGGCGGAGGGCATCGGTGCCCGCCCGACCGGAGCCGCTCGACACCTCCGACGAGGAGTCGGGCTGGGAGACGGAGGACAAAGAGTCACCCGACACCTATCGGACTCGGTGTGTCCCATCGGACTCGCTGGAGTCCGAGCCTCGGAGACGATCCCCACCGGGAGGATACCCGGTTCTCGGACTTTGTGCGGGATATGGCCAAGGCCTTGTCCTTCCCCGCGGATCCCGAGGAGGAGCCTCGAGCCGAGGAGCTCGAGGCCCTCCAGTATGACTCTCCCCCGAAGGAGGCCTTTATTGTACCGGTTCCTCCGATGCTGGAGCGGCTGCTCTTCCGCATGTGGGAGACCCCGGCCTCGACGCCGGTGTTAAGCAAGCAGGTCGATTCCATCTATCGAGTCCGCAAGAGCCCCGGGTTCCAAAAGGCACAATTACCGCACCACTCCATGGTTGTGGAATCGGCCATGCATCGACTGAAAAGTCAGAAGATGCACTCCTCGGTGCCTCCCGGAGGCCCGGAACCTGGATGCCCTCGGTAAGAAGTACTTCCAGGGCTCTATGCTTGCTTGCCGTGTCCAGACATACCAGCTCTACATTGGCATGTATCTCCAAGACCTGGCAAAGGAGATTGCCGGGTTCTCTGCTGGTCTCTCCGAGGAACCTTTGCAGAGGTTCCTGGCCTTGTCCACCGGTATTCAAGAGTGCTCAAAGTTTATCTCTCGAGCAGCCTACGATGGCTTCGAGGCTTCGGCCCGAGTAGCCGGGCCCGGCATCGGTGCCCGCCGACAGGCTTGACTACAGTCATCCGACCTCGAGCCATGGGTACAGGAAAAGTTGGTCGATGTCCCCTGCCGAGGTGAAAACCTCTTTGGCAAGCCCATGGCTGAAAAGGCTGCAGAACCCGAGACCGAGACTAGGACTAGGCTGTCCAGAAAAACCTCTGCCCCTTCTCAGAAGAAGGGCTCGGGAAAAATGACCTTTTATCTGAGGAAGTCATCTGCCTATAAACAATACCCTCATTATCAGGCCTCTGCAGCTCCCTAACAGGATCAGCAGGCCAAGGGGCAGGGTCATGGGCCCCGTAGGCAGAAGGCCCCCAAGCCACCAACACCAGCCCCTGCTCAGCAGGGTGGGGGTTTTTGACTCAGAAAGCATAGCCTCTTCTCCTCAGCTGGCTTCTCTCAGCACAGGAGGCCGGCTGGCCCACTTTGCCCACAGGTGGTCAGTCGTCACATCGGATACCTGGGTGCTTCATATAGTCCAAAAGGGCTATCTTCTCCATTTTCACCAGGTACTTCCCTCCTATTTTCCAGGGGAGCCTCCGAGACTCCCTCTGCACAGGGACCTACTCCTTCAGGAGTTAGCAAGTCTACTAAAGGAACAGGCTGTGGAACCGGTGCCCCACCACCTGAGAGGTCACGGCTTTTATTCCAGGTACTTTCTGGTACCAAAAAGAACAGGAGGCCTCAGACCCATCCTAGACTTGCGCAACCTCAACAAGTTCCTGGAGAGGGAAAAGTTCAAGATGCTTACCCTTGGAATCCTGCTGCCCTACCTCCAGCAGGGAGATTGGCTATGCTCCTTAGATCTAAAGGATGCTTATACTCACATCCTTATTCATCCAGACCACAGACAATATCTCAGATTTGTTGTGGGAGGAAACCAACTATCAGTACAGAGTACTACCCTTTGGCCTGACCTCCGCTCCCAGGGTGTTCACCCAAGTGCCTGGCAGTGGTGGCGGCCTACCTAAGGCTTCAAGGTCTTTTTGTGTTTCCGTACCTGGACGACTGGCTCATAAGGGGCCAGTCTTCCCAGGAGGCCAATCAAGCCACCCTTCGCACTGTGGCTCTACTTCAGCACTTGGGTTTGTCATAAACTTCGCAAAGTCCACTTTGCTCCCGTCCCAGCACTTAGAATTCATAGGAGCAAGGCTGGACACTCCAATGGACAGAGCCCACAGGCTGATGGATCTGGCCAGGCAGTTTCACAGCAATTCCCTGGTCTCTGCCAGGCAATTCCTGAGACTACTCGGCCATATGGCTTCCACGGTTCATGTCACCCCCAATGCCCGCCTGCACATGTGGCCTGCTCAGTGGAGCCTTTACACTCAGTGGCATCCGGCCACAGGGAGCCTAGCGGACTCAGTAAGAATATCCGACCTGCTAGTCTCCTCTCTGCAATGGTGGCTTCATCTTCCGAATCTGGTACTCGGAGTGGTTTTTCAATCCCCTCCGCATTCTCAAGTGCTGACGACAGATGCTTCTCTTCTAGGATGGGGAGCACATTGCCAAGGGACATGTACTCAGGGTCTCTGGACCCCTTGGGGGAGGCTGCTCAACAAATAAACTTCCTGGAGCTACGGGCGATACGCCTAGCTCTGAGAGCCTTCTCCCACCTCGCCTCTCACCAGTCTGTACTAGTCCAGACCACTGTTCCCTCTAAGCTGTGCGCGTGTGCGCGCGCGCACACCTCGCCGAGCGAGCGCACATACTTTACAACAGAGCGCACAAAAATTACGGCTCTGATTCTGCTAGAAAACACAGACGTCTTAAAATTTAAAAGTTATGATTGTAATTACTAGAAATTTCCTGCTTCATTTAGTAATCATCCATTTTCATTTAATTTGATTAAAATCAATGTGGTGTACATACTGTATTCTGACATGTAGTCAAATTTTAAAGTATATAACTCCGAGTGTCATTTGTGGCGCACAAAAATTTAACCTTCTTTCAAAAGCTGCACACAGCTGATATTTTATGCGCACACAGCCTACAGAAAATTAGAGGGAACATTGGTCCAGACGGACAATCAAGTTGCCATGTTCTACGAGAACAAACAAGGAGGCACAGGCTCCTTCCTTCTATGTCAGGAGGCACAACGGCTGTGCTCTTGGGCCGTCAATCACGGAATCCTCCTCAAGGCTGTCTACCTCCCAGGTCAAGAAAAT
This sequence comes from Ichthyophis bannanicus, assembly GCA_033557465.1. Lineage (NCBI taxonomy): Eukaryota > Metazoa > Chordata > Amphibia > Gymnophiona > Ichthyophiidae > Ichthyophis > Ichthyophis bannanicus. The sequence goes on from CM066031.1 coordinate 978,634,192, forward strand.
TACCTGGCGGACAGACTGAGCAGGATCCTGCAACCACACGAATGGAGATTGAACCCGTTGGTGGTTCAGCAGATCTTCCTCAGGTGGGGCCTCCCCACCATGGATCTTTTCGCCAGTCCTCTGAACCGTCAACTCCCGAGATTCTGCTCCAGACAACCGCATCCTCTCAGAGTAGCAGCGGATGCGTTTCTGATCTCGTGGTCCACAGGCCTACTGTATGCGTTTCCTCCCACGCCACTAGTGTCCAGAACACTGTTCAAAGTCCTCAAGGACGGGGCCTCAATGATCCTGATAGCCCCCAGGTGGCCGAGGCAACCATCGTTCATGCTTCTGCTGCAACTGGCGGTGGACACCCCTCTTCCTCTGGGGTTTCAGCACGATCTCCTGTCAGGATCAGGGGACTCTCTTGCACCCCAACCTCCAGTCCCTTCATCTGATGGCCTGGCTGCTGAAAGGGTAGTCCTGGCTCCCCTACTACTGCCTCGAGAGGTGGAAGATGTTTTCTTAGCCTCTAGACGGCAATCCACCAGGAAATCCTACGCTCTTAAGTGGCGTAGATTCTCCGCAAGGTGTGCTCAGCACAGCGAGAATCCCTTCTCATGCTTGGTAGCGATAGTATTGCAATATTTGCTTTACCTCTCCAATCTAGGCCTTAAGTCCAACTCTGTCAGGGTTCACCTCAGTGCTCTCTCAGCGCACCACTCGCCGGTGGACGGAAGGCCTCTTTCCAACCACCCTTTGGTGGCTCGTTTTCTTAGTGGCCTCCTTCTGCTTAAGCCTCCTTTGCGTCCACCAGCCCCTGAGTGGGATCTGAATGTGGTCTTACAGTGGATTACTTGTCCGCCCTTTGAACCTATGGCTACCTGCCCTCTCCGTTTTCTCTCTTGGAAAACCTTGTTTTTGGTAGCTCTTACCTCTGCTAGGCGAGTGAGTGAACTGCAGGCACTAGTGTCTGATCCCCCTTACACTAGGTTCTACAGGAATAGGGTAGTTTTACGGACTCACCCTAAATTTCTTCCTAAGGTTGTCTCCCCTTTTCACCTCAATCAGGAGGTGGTTCTTCCGACCTTCTTTCCCAGGCCGCATGCCAACCAGGCTGAGATGGTCCTGCATACCCTGGACTGTAGGAGGGCGTTGTCCTTCTACCTTGACCATACGCGGGAGCATCGGAAGGCTGTTCAGCTCTTCGTTTCTTTTGACCCCAATAAGTTGGGGCTACCTTTCTCCAAGCGTACTTTGTCCATATGGGTCGCTGACTGTATCGCCTGGGCTTATGGGGCAGCCGGCCTCTCGTTGGAGGGTCGAGTCACGGCTCATCGTGTCAGGGCGAAGGCTGCGTCAGTGGCTCATCTCCGCTCTGTTCCGTTGGCAGACATCTGCCGGGCCGCTACTTGGTCTTCAAGCCAGACTTTTGCGGCCCATTACTGCCTTGAGAGGGAGTCCCGCAGGGACAGTGCTTTCGGATAGGCAGTACTCCATAATCTCTTTGAGGTTTAAGCAACTCCTACCCTCCGGCCCTGGTGTTGGGCTACCGGTCGGGGGCGTTCTCAGAGAAGATTCCTTCCTTATGTGCTGCCGAGCTAGAGGGAGCTCATTTTTTCAGCTTGAGGTCTCCGGTAGCCTTAAGCTGGGGCGTCCCATATGTGAGGACTGACTTCCTGCTTGGTCCTGGAGAAAGAGTAGTTACTCACCTGTAACAGGTGTTCTCCAGGAGCAGCAGGAATCAGTCCTCACAACCCTCCCTCCTCCCCTTGGAGTTGCTGTCATATGATTTATTTTGCTAATTTTTTGCTGTCTTTTAGCTATGTCATCAGACTGAGCAAGATGGCGCCCTTGGGCGGGAAGGGGACCGCGCATGCGCGCTGCAATTCCCAAAGGCTTTCTTTGAAAGCTGGGGAAATGCTCCGCAGGAGGGCTCCGTCGGCGCCGACGTCACCCATATGTGAGGACTGATTCCTGCTGCTCCTGGAGAACACCTGTTACAGGTGAGTAACTACTCTTTCTGACTTGCTAGCCTCCACAGAGGGAGTCGATGGAGGTTGGCCTGGCCTTGTCAGTGGCGGGCTGGAGCAGTCTCTGGTAGTTGGACCCATCCTACCTGGTGGCAGGGATACTGCTCGAGCTGCCAGCCTGGGTGTTAGTATCAGTGGATGCCAGTCTACAGGGCTGGGGGGGCCACTGCCTGATGCAGATGGTGCAGAGATGGTAGTCCCTGGAGAGCAGGTGATCAGTCAACCAGTTGGAGACCCAGGCAGTGTTCTTGGCACTGCACGCCACCTTCTCACTGGTGCGGGACAAGGCAGTGCGCATCCTCTCTGCCAATGCAATGACAGTCACCTACATCAGTCAGCAAGAGGGAACCAAGAGTTCCTTCACAGAGGAAGCATTTCTGCTGCTCCGATGGGTGGAATGTCACCACCTTGCCATCTCAGCGGCCCATGTGGCCAGGATGGACAACGTCAGGTGGACTTCCTGAACCGACAGATGCTGGATCCAGGGTTGTGGTCTCTCTCTCGGATTGGGCGCTGGCGCGGACTGTTGACCAATGGGGCCCCCCCCATCATGGAGCTAATGGTAATGCCAAGGCACCACACTTTTTTTCAGCCAGTGATGCAAGCCGATGTCCAAGGGGCTCAATTGTTTATTGTTTATTTCACACTTAATATACCGCCCCCCATAACATCGGGGCGGTTTACACAAACAAAATAAAAATTAGTAATTATAGAAAGAGGAAAAAGAAAAGGGAAGAGAGTAAGGACAGGATAATCAGGTAGACAAAAAAGATAGGCGACAAAGAAATGAAATTCTGGGGGGAAAAGCTAGGGAGAACAGAGGGGTCTGAAGGAGAGAACGAAATTTGGGATATGATTCTTCTGTACAGAGGTTAGTGTGAAGGGAGTTCCAGAGAGAGGGTCCTAAGTAGAAGAATGCTGATTTCCTGGTAGATTGCAGATGAGCTTTAGAGGGTGCTGGGAGGTGAAGGCGGTTGATGTGAATGAACCGAAGACTGCGTGAGGGAGTATGGTAAGTCAATAAGTCCGAAAGGTAGGCAGGTGTAGAGAGATAGATGGCTCTGTGGGTTAAAGTGAGGATCTTAAAAGAAATCCGGAAGTCAATTGGCAACCAATGAAGGTGGTGCAGCAGATGGGTGACATGGTCGCGGGGCGAAGCGTGTAGAATCATACGAGCGGCTGTATTTTGAATTAATTGCAGACGGCGTCTTTGATATTGAGGGAGACCGGCAAAAATAGTGTTGCAAAAGTCCAATCTGGTGATGATCAAAGAGAGAAGAAGAGTGGTGATGGCCTGAATGGACAAGAAGGGGCGAATAGCACGGATTTGTCGGAGGCGCAGAAAGGAGCACCAGGAAATGTGAGAAATATGGTCATGAAAACTAAGGGCGCTATCAAGAAATACTCCAAGGTAACGGAGCTTAGGGACTAAAGTAATACTGGAGCCTGAGAGAGATGGAGCAAGTGTAGGAGTGGGGGAGGTGTGCGGGAACCAAATAGCAGCAGTCTTGTTAACATTGAGTACCAGACAGTTGGAAGAAAGCCAAGAAGAAATAGTGGACAAACAATCTTCCAAAGGTGATATATCAGGATGAAATGGCGAAGTGTGATGCAGCAGAAAAATATCATCAGCGTAGAAGTAGCTCGAAATCCCAGATTGCTGGATGAGTAGGGCCAAGGGGGCAAGAAAAACATTGAACAGTAAGGGGGCCAAAATTGATCCCTGAGGGACACCACAGGGGAGTGGAAAGCGGTCAGAAGTGGAAAGGGCAGAGGAGATAGCGAAAAACCGATGACATAGAAACGAATGAAACCAATGATACACCAGACCACGAATACCCGCATCCCGAAGGCGAGAGAGGAGGAGGGCGTGATCCACCAAATCAAAGGCTGCGGAGAGGTCAAGTGATACAGCTAGAGTGATGTTGCCTTGGTCATGAGAAGTATGAATTTCGTTCAAGACTGCTGTAATTGTAGTCTCAACACTAAATCCGGGTCTAAATCCGGATTGTCTGGGGTGGAGGAAAAGCGTAGAGTCAAGATAGTGAGAGAGCTGTGAGAATACTACCTTTTCCAGGAGTTTGGAAGAGAAAGGGAGATTGGAAACCGGGCGATAGTGAGTGGGGATGGAAGGATCAAGGGTAGGTTGTTTTAATAGAGGATGAACTGTGGCATGTTTCCAAGGGGTAGGGAAAAGACCAGATGACAGGCTAGAATTAATGATAGTCAGAAGGGGTTGGAATAGTGTAATGGGAGGTTCAGAGAACCAAGCAGAAGGAATAGGATCCAGATCACAAGTAGTTTTACGGGTAGTGGACAGTAATTGAAGCAATTCTGGGGATGAGATGGGAGAGAAGGTGGACCAGGTGTGGAAGAGGCACGGAGAGGACGGGGGAGAGACGGGGGGAGGTGACATCAAGGCCCGGGGGCAATGAGGAAGGGAGGAGCGGAGATTCTGGATTTTGGAGAGAAAGAATGTCGCCAAAGAGGTGGGGCTAGGGGCCTTTTCGGGGAGAAGAGATTCCTGAGCAGAAGGAGACTGCAGGCGAGAGAGAGTGTTCAGTGTAGCGAAAAGCTGACGAGATCTATTTGGGGCAGCTATGATCGAAGAGGAGTAGAAAGAGCATTTTGCCTGATGAATCGCAGACCGGTAATAAGCATGGTGCAGCATTTGCCAGAGGCTGGCTGCTCTGTGTTTCCACCCTGGCCTCTGATCGGTTGGGTGCTTTGGCGCATCTGAGCCAGGTTGTTCTTGTGGCTCTGGATTGGCCTCGCCGGTCGTGGTATGCGGACCTGATGTGGAGTGGTGGAGCCCCTACTCCTCCCCGGAGCAGAGGATCTTCTGTCACAGGGGCCTGTCTGGATGCCGGCGGTGGATCGATTCTCACTTGTGGCATGGCTCTTGAGCAGGCACATTTGAGTTGGAGGGAGTATTCCCTACAGGTGGCGGTCACCCTGCTGCACACTCGGTGACATTCTACTTCTCTAGCCTATGTGTGTGTTTTGGCATGTTTTTGAGGCATGATGCTCTGAGCATGGGGTGTGGCATTAGGGGCATCGCTTCTGGAGATTTTGGCCTTTCTTCAGTTGGGTCTGGAGAAGGGGCTGGCTTTGAGCTCCTTGCGGGTTCTGGTTGCGGCCTTCTCTTGCTTCTGGGGTCGAGTCCATGGGCAGTCCCTCGCAGTGCATACAGATGTGATGCGGTTTCTGTGGGGGATCAAGCATTTGCAGCTGCAAGGCTGGTCAGTGGTGCTATCCTGGGACCTCGACCTGGTGTCGTCAGTCCTGGCAGAAGCCCCTTTTGAACCTCTTGGATCTGACGCTGAAGGTGGTGTTCCTGGTGGCTATTTGTTCAGCATGCTGTATCTCCAAGCTGCAGGCCTTGTCCTGTAGGGAACCTTATCTGGTCTTTTTCCAGGGAAAAGGTGGTGCTCCAACTGGTTCCTTCCTTTCTACCAAAGGTGGTGTCTCCCTTCCATGTTGACAAAGTGCTTACACTGCTAGTGTTTTCTGAGGAGCGGGAGACCACAAAGGCATGGATTTTGCCTTCGTTGGAGATCCGCAGGGCCCTCTGGTGGTACTGTACACAGAAGTTTTGTAAGTCAGATCAGCTCTTTATGGCTTTTGGGGGCTTGCGTAAGGGCAAGGCAGCATTGAAGGCCTCCATTTCCTGCTGGATCCACAAAGCCATTGCTTTGGCCTATCTGGTTAGGGGCCACTCTGTGCCGGAGGGCTTGCGGGCTCATTAGATGCTGCCAGGCTGCGTCTTGGGCGGAATTTGGACTTGTCCCACCTCAGGAGATCTGTCAGGCGGTCACTAGGTCCTCCCTTCATTCCTTGCAAGACATTACCCTCTCAATGTACAGGTCAGACGGGATGTAGCATTCGGGGCCCAGGTATAGCAGGCTGCTGTAGCTGGTCTGCTCTGTCATTAGGCTACTCTTGTATATCCCATGTGTCTGGACTGGATTGGAGGGACGATTAGGAAGGTGAAATTTAGACCTTACCTGCTTGCTTTCTTTCCTAGAGTCCCTCCAGTCCCGTCCAGAACCTGTCCATAGCTGTCTTTTGAACTTTGGGGGGGTGGCTTGCGTCGGCCCAAAGTGCAGATGGTCCAGCGCTCCCTGTCTGGTCTGTCTTCCTGTTGTCTTGTCATTTGTTTTTGCTGTGAGCCTCTTGTTTGTTCCCAGCTGGGGACACGTTTGCTTGCGCTCACAGGATTTTTGTTTCAAGTGGAGCACTGTTCTATGGCTTCTGGGCCTTAAGAGTGTTTTTGTGTGATGCAGTCTGGCAGAGTATGGGGGCTCCTTGTTCTGCTTTGCTATGGTCATACTGGCTGTTAAGTGGTGTACAGGCTTCTTATAGGGCTGGCTCAGTTCAGTTTTTTCTCAGTCTCCATCTGCTGGTAGGTGGGCAAAACGCATGCGTCTGGACTGGAAGGACTCCAGGAAAGAAAATGAGCAAGTAAGGCCTAATTTTACCTTTTTTACACACAACCCTAATCATTGAGGGTCACAAATGAGTCTGGTTTTCTGGGTAATCAAGTTATGCAAATTAACCTTGCTCCCACAGCAAATGCATGCATGATGATCTTTGGATATTCCAGATACCAGGCTTATTTGTACACCTATGCACAGCAACTGAGTGGCTATTTCTGAGAAGCTGCCTTAGAGGTAGCATTAACATTCCATCTTCTGTAAACAATAGAACTGTTTTAAAACCTCTAAAGCGGGAAAACAAATTACAGAAACTGCATAAAGATACACTTCACTTTGGGCTAATTAACAAATTGATTCTGGCTTTTGGGCGGGGCGGGGGGGGGGGGTGGAGACTTGGAAGTTTCCTCTGCCTTTTCGAGGCTTAAAACTCAGTTGGAGTCAGGATGTGATCTTGTGCCATGAATCTTGTTTCAAGGCAAGTTGGAGATTTTTTTTCCCCATTTTATATCCCCTCCCAACTGCATTTAGGACAACAATCCTCAGCAAGAGATCATGCCTTAGCACTTATCCTGGAACCCTAAATCAGACACAAAGGGTCACCATTGGCATCTGATGTTTCCATCCTCTGTAAAGTCCTTTATACTGGGCATTTGTAACCTTTCATCTTAGCATAAAATAATTTTAGATGGTCTTGGTGTGGTATGTATCTTTTGCCTTCCCCCAGCACTTAGCCTATAAGTACTGCAGGAGATAAAAAGATGCACTGAGCTGAGTAGTTCTATGGTGGTGCTTGAAGCTGTTGCATACAGGGTAAAAACAACTGTTTCAAAGTACCATTGTCCAAGCTACTGCTAAACTTACATCTGTTCATCTGATGTTTAAGTACTGTAAGCTTAGGATGCCAAACAGTAAGATTTAAAAGAAAAAAGTTAGCAGAACAACAAATGAACAGGTCTATGTTTTTGTTTTAAACTGAGAAAGCTGGCAAGTTGGTACCATTATCTACAGAGTGCTATATAACGAGGACAGAAATTCTGCTAACAAATGATGGTTCTTCAGTTTCTCAGCAACATGGATTCTCTGCTACTCCCAACTTCCATGGTATATGCCAAACATTCCTGAACCATTCCAAGATCTTGCATCATTTCTGCTATTTTTGAGCGAGTCACCCTTCTTCTCTCTTGCTAAGGTACTTCTGAATTGTTCACTGTACACATAAAAGCATGGTTTGTTTTTTATTCCAAGAGTGCAATTTGTTTTCTAAGCTGTTGTATATTATTTATTGAATTAAAATGAACTAATCTTGAAAGGGTGTGCCTGTGTTTTATGCTTATCTGGTGTATCTGATGCTTTGAAAAAAAACAACCTATGTTCCTGATCGTATCTCCAGTCTAGTCCCGGACCTCTGGGTTGTCCACCTTATTCAGCAGCTTGGAAACTGAGGAACCTCCTTCTTTTGTGATGTCACCGGTATATCTTCCCGGGAGCCACCTTCATCCATCAGTTACCTCAGTCTCCAAGCAGCTGATGGGGTGGTGAGCCTGGAAGGTCCAGGCTCACTGGAGGAACAATTAAGGATAGCCTTAGGTTTGGTGGATTTAAAAAAAATAAAAATAAAAATAAAAGAAGGGAGCCCTTGGTTTTGACAGGGGCTGTATTTTTAAATTTTGCAAAGGGTTTCCCCTCACCTTTGGGTCTTCCGGCGGCCTGTGAGTTTAAGAGTAGCTCTCACAGCAGCAGGAGTTGCTCCGGTTACAAATAGGCAAGGACTTGGTTAGGAAGAGAAACCGGAGAGGGTGCACAGCTGGTGCTTCACAGAGGGTCTGCCTGTCAGCGTGCCTTGGCTGATCGCGGCGATCGGTCGTGCAGTGCACAGACCCCATAAAATACTAAGCCAGCAACGGGATCGGCGGCAGAGACCAGCTTAGCGGATTGAAGCAAGCTGTGTCGTTTGGGGAAGAGACCGGCAAAAGTAAGGAGAGCCGGTTGTGTGACTTTATTCCGTCAGCGCGTGTGAGCGCGAAACGGCGAGCAGGTCCGGCTGCGTGGCGGCGGCGCGGGAAACTTAGGAGCAGCGTCAAGAATTACCAAGAGGCTTTTCTTCCATGGAAGGGAGCCTCGTTTCGCTAGCTAATTGAGGTTTCCTTAGTTTGGGGGACGTTAGCTGTTAAGATTTATTGAGATTATTTAAAAAAAAAAGATATAAAGCAGGTTTTCTTTTTTTTTTTTTTTGCCGTTCCCCTTTTGGGCAGCTCTGGGCTTCTTCAGGCACTGATTTTGGCAGGGGGAAGGTAGAGATGCCTTCTAGACCCCAATGTTTTGTCTGTGGGGCTAGAAGAGGCACAGTGTCCGATTCGGGGGTGTGCAAGGCTTGCACAAAAGAAGCCTCTGCCATGGATCAGGTTGGGGAAGACAAGGAGGAGCGTTTGGAGGTCTTTCGGTGTGCAGGTGAAGCAGGTCTTTCGGGTGCCTTACCCTTAGGGGAGCCGGTGGCTGGTCCATCTTCCGCCCCAGACATTCCTCCCTCACCTGCGTCCTGGCCCAAGGGATTGGAGTCTGTTTTCTCCCAAAGATTTTGTGACTCCTGCAGCAGGCACTGGGAGGTATGCCGCGGAGGCCAGCGAAGGGGAAACCCGAGGAACGTGGAGTGAAGAGGCTCGCGACCTCCCAGAATGCTGAAGAGGTTCAGGACGGGGCTAATAGGCTGCGGTTAGACAAGGAGACTAAGGATCAGTCTGTTTCAGAGGAGCAAATGTCAGATGAGGAAGGCCGGAGTGTGGACCTTGAAGAGGAATTAGAGGAAGGTGAGCTAGCGGATAAGGAAGAGCAGGCTAGAGTGGTGCGGGTCTTCAGCAGAGATGAGCTGCCAGCGCTCATTGTAGAGACGCTAAGGGCGCTAAACATGCCGGCCCCAGGATCGACTGAGGATGAGGCCTGGAAGATCCCTTGTTGCAGGTATTTAGAAGGACTCAAAGGGCCTTTCCTCTGCATAGGGTGTTTCAGGAAATGATTCAGGAAGAGTGGAATATTCCAGAGGCACCCCTGAGGGGCTCTAGGGTGATGAGCCATCTTTACCCTCTGGTGGACCAGAATAGAGAGTTAAGTCTCCTAAGGTGACATATCCCATCCCTAGCGTCAAAAATTACATAAGAAGTGGCCCCACTTCAAAATTCAAAAAATTTAATGAAACAGACTTCCTTGATTCAACAATCCCCCACTTCTTATCAACATCTAATTTGGATGATGCTGTTAACAACTGGAATGATACTATCAATAATGCAGCTAAAAATAATCAACCAAATAAAAAGACCACACACCAAAACAAATAGCTCACCATGGTTTAATAACACACTAAGACAAATGAAAAGAGAACTAAGAAAACTTGAAATGAAATGGCGGAAATCCAAGTTGTCTGTACACAAGGAAATATATAATAACCATCTAACAAAATATAAGGAAACAATAGACAGCACAAAGAAAAATTATTACGCAGCAACCTTAGCAAAATCATATAATAGACCTAGAGAGCTATTTTCCATTGTCAGAAATCTAACCAATAACGCTCAAACTTCTAGCAACGAAATCACCGACATTTCAATACAAACCCTAGCTAATCACTATCAAAACAAATCAAAAAAACCTACTATGCCCTCAGAAACTATCAACATCTCTTATCAATCTGTAGATGAATGGTCAGAATTTTACCCGATTTCAAAAGTGTCATTAAAAACTATCATCTCCGGCCTAAATACCACTACTTCGTATTTAGATCCATGCCCAGTATTATGGATAAACACACTACCAACTCTACTATCCTATATTCTCCCAATAATCAACCTCTCACTAACCCAAGGATACCTTCCACCCTCGCTCAAACATGCACAAATACGCCCAATCCTAAAGAACTGCAAACTAGATAAGACATCTCCAACATCATACAGGCCCATCTCTAGCATACCATTCATGGCCAAAATAATTGAAAAGGTAGTGCAATTACAGACACAGGAATTTATAGACTTATCTTACCCACTCGACGAACAACAATATGGATTCCGGCCCCGCCACGGAGTAGAAACACTTCTAACAGTATTAATAGATACACTCCTAAAAGGAATTGACAATCATAAACAGGCGTTCATCCTCCTTTTCATTGACATATCAGCAGCTTTTGATAGCGTGCATCACTCAATAATGCTCAACAACCTAAGACAGTTAGGCATAAACTCTACCATACATAAATGGTTCACCTCTTATTTAAATAACAGAACACAAAATGTAAGAATAGGTAATCAAACATCCAACACATACAAACAAGAAATAGGTTTACCACAAGGCTCAGCGCTTTCAGCCCTACTTTTCAATATTTATATAAAACCGGTCTGCAATATCTTTAAAAAATTTGGAGTACAATATCACCTCTATGCGGATGATATTATGATGTACATACCTTTCACGATTCCTAACCTACCGATTCAACTCCTATCAGACTGCTACAATGAAATTACAATCTGGCTAAAAACCCAAAACCTCCATATAAACCATGCTAAAACCGAAGTCTTAATCGTAACAAAAAACCAATCATTTATTCCTCCAACCCACATAACACTACAAAACCAAGAAATTAAAATAAAAAACGAAATAAGATATCTAGGTGTCATTTTAGATACACACCTTACAATGGAAACCCACATTAGAAATCCCATAAAGAAAATCTACTTCAAACTTAAAATCCTCAAACAACTACGCCCACTTGTATTTATACAAGATTTTATCAATATAACACAGGCTACCATAACTCCCCACTTCGATTTCGCCAACCTAATACTTATGGGCATTTCAAAACAAAACATCAAAAGAATCCAACTAGCGCAAAATGCAACAGCTAGAATTATATTAAAAATAAATTCACTCCAACACATAACACCGATACTAGCATCCCTTCACTGGTTACCAATACAAAGCAGGATAATATACAAAACAACAATAACTACATTCAAAGCATTAAATGACATGGCCCCGAAGACATTATGTAAACTAATATGCAAAGAACCACCTAAGCCCACTCATAGAAAAGGACAATCAAATAAACTAAAGATTCCAAAAGAATTCATAAAAACCCACAAATTAACAAATAATAGAGCCTTTTCCCACATAGCTCCAACCGTCTGGAATTCGCTACCAGAGGACTTACGATCACTAACAGAGATAACGGAATTCCGAAAAAAATTGAAAACGTATCTATTCACTAAACACTATAATACTATGGAAAACGCTATACTCAACTTAGATAAAGGCTAAACATGAACCTGCCCACATCAAGCTTATACTCCCTACTATAAAGGACAACATACATAACCTAAACGAAAAAACACTCCATTCCTATGCCCTGATACCTCTACTTGTAAATAGTTGCAACTGCTATGTACTGCCTATGCGGTAGAGACAGTACATTTTGTTTAAATTGTTACACACACTGTTTTAGTTGAAATATTCCGCTTAGTTTTTAATCCCTGCTTTGTGCAAGTTAAGATGTTCTATGTAAAAAGTTATAATGTTCTATGTAAAACAAACTCTGCTTTGTTAACTGTTGTTAATTGTACACCGCAACTGATCGCTGGAAGATGCGGTATATAAATGAGTGTTAAATAAATAAATAAATAAGGTGGATGCAGCCATGGCGGCAGTCACAAAGAAAACCACGATCCCGGTGGAGGGCAGTACAGCCCTCAAGGACAGAAAGTTGGATACTCTGCTAAAACAGATTTTTGATGTGAATGCCTTATCGCTCCAGGCGGCTATCTGTGGAGCATGGGTAGCCAGGGCATGTTTGCGATGGTCGCAACGGATCCAGGGTGGTCAGGAGAGCAACATGTCCGGGGAGGCTTCCAAGCTGGAGTCGGGAGCGGCCTACCTGGCGGATATTCATTATGATCTTATGCAAAGTTTGTCAAAAAGCATGGCATCGGCGGTAGCGGCGAGGCGTTATCTGTGGCTCCGGAATTGGGCAGTGGATAACTAGTCTAAGGCAAGGCTGAGTAAGCTTCTCTTTAAAGGGTGGCTTTTGTTTGGAGAGGAACTAGAGAAGTTAGTCAAGGATCTCGGTGAATCTAAGGGTGGTAGATTGCCAGAGGACAAGCCTACTACTTATTTTTGGGCTATGTTCTATGAGCTTACCATCACTAAAACCTAGAAACTAGTATGTGCTCAAATTACAACATATGGAATACAACGCATACACGTTGATAAATAACCAGGGTACTCAGGTCTCAGCAACAACTGTGCAGCGTATAAATAAACCTGAAATCAATGCTTTCAAATTTAGCTGCTGTTTACATCAACGACCTGATTTCAGTACCCCTTATTCCATTATTATTGTTATTTTTCTCTTTTTTTTTTTTATCTATATTAATGAAACTTTTTTGTAAAACTAAAATTCCACTTTAACTATTGTGTGCTATATTCGTACAGCAATCTCCTCTCAAAACTTTGTTGCTAATTCATCATTTCGCAGATAAACTGCCTTTTCACTTTTGTAAACGTATGGGCACTTATCTCTTTTGTCCACACTAAGGTATTAAGTCCATATAGCGAAAATGACTGTTGTTAATGGAGTTGCTGTCTTTTGCGGCTGTTCAGCTATTCCCGACGCCGTTCTTCTAAGGTACCCAAGCGTTTCACAAAAGAAGGTTCCTCAGGGGAATGCACACCTTCCACAATACCTGACCTAAAAAGTATAAATAACAAACATTCAAACGTTTCTCTATTCCATTTTGTGGTTTTTAAATGAAAATGTTGCTGCTCCAACTCCCTACTATTCCATAAAGATACTTAAAAAGTTACCTTTAAAGTTGGTCTAATTCTTAATGAAGCGAGAGATACTTCTTGTTAAATCCCGCTTGCTCTATGGTGAAAAGACGCCGCGCATGCGGTATACGGTCTTACTACCCGCTTTTAAATCTCTCATTCTGACTCCTCCCTTTACGTGAAAAAAACCCACCTCTTAAAACTAATACTCATTAAACACAATGGGACCACTCAATAGCAGCATTCAGACCATATGGACTAACGGTATTTAACGTATAGATCCAACGTTGTTCAGTCTTTAGTAGAGTGCGTTCCTTCAACTGACCTCCGGTAGACCTAGTAATATGATCTATTGCAAAGCATTGAAGTTGCTCAAAACTATTATTTTCATGAAGACAGTGTGACACTATAGGTGCCTCCATTATTTTATTATTTAACCAGCTGCGATGTTCAGCTAGCCATAATCTCAAAGGTCTGATGGTTTTGCCGATATACAATAAGTCACATGGGCATCGAATCCCATAGACTACAAACGATGATTGGCAAGTGGTAGCTGTTTTTAAAGGATAATCTATTCCATGATACTTAAAAGTATTTAGTTCCAAAGTTACAGCACACAAACTACAGCAGAAAGATCAAGGGCAACCGCCACCGAGATTTCACCATGGTCGTGGGCGTTGGTGAAAGCAAGAAGGATAGTCTCGACACTGTGCCCAGGACGGAAACCGGATTGGCGGGGGTGAAGGAAATTGGTGGAGTCAAGATGATGCGATAGCTGGGCAAAAACAACCTTCTCAAGAAGTTTAGACAAAAAGGGAAGGTTGGAGACTGGGCGATAGTAGTTTGGGTCGAGAGGGTCAAGGGAAGGTTTTTTGAGGAGAGGGCGGATAAGAGCGTGCTTCCAAGTGGAGGGAAAAGTTCCAGTGGAGAGACTACTGTTAAGGATAGTTTGAATGTAGGGAAGGAAAGATTGAGAGGGAGTCAGCAACCAGGAGGGAGGGACGGGGTCAAGGGAGCAGAAAGTTTTGTTGGATGTGGAGATGAGATGGTGGAGCTCGGCAGCAGTGGTCAAAGAAAAGGAAGACCATGTATGAGATAAGTGGGCGACAGGGGGGGGGGGAGGCGACTGGGGGAGGGGAAGGAATAGGTGGAGGGTGAGATGGCAGTGAGGCTCTTAAGGAGGAGATTTTGTTACTGAAAGCAGAGGCAAGAAGAGGAGGAGCGGGGATAGGATGGGTAGGTGCGGAAGGGGCAGAGGGGTGTAGGGAGGTTAGAAACTTAAGGGTGGAGTAGAGGTGACGGGTCTGGTTAGGAGCATTAGCAATGGCATTGGAAAAGAAGGAAGACTTGGCAAGATGAACCTGGGAGCGGTAATGGGAGTGCTGGGCTTTGAAGAGAGACAAGGTGGCCAGAGAGGGGGACTTACACCATTGCCTTTCGGCTCTGCGGAGTTGTGAGCGAAGTAAGAGGAGACCGGAGTGATACCAGGGATGTGATGGGCGACGAGGAGGGGGGCGTGGATGGAGGGGAGCGATGCGATCTAGAGCGGTTGAGAGAGAGGAGAACCAGGTGGAGGCTTGAGAAGTGGGAGATAGAGAGGCAAAGTCAGAGGGGAATAGATCTGCAACTGGGGGGAGTTGCTGAGCCAGTGATGGGGAGATGGTGCGAGAGAGGCGCGGAGAGGAGGGAGCTGCTACAGAGGGGGATGAAGGCACCAGGATCAAGACAAAGAAAATCCCTTTGAACAGAAAAAGAAACGAAGCAGGAAGTGAATCAGTAGAGGCTATTGATCCCTCAGTGTCATTGTTTTCAACTCAGAGATAGGCCTAAACCTCAAAGAGAAAGAGATAATAAGAATGATTCTAATTTTTTAAATATGGACCAGTTATGGAAGGGGGGATGTCGGGGAAGGTCCCGCTCTCGCCGCCCATTAGTAGAAGAAGACAGTAGGATGGAGCAAGACAGAACACATTTCGATTTTCACCCCCACAGAGGGTGGGGCCATGGACAGGGAAGGGGCAGAGGGTGGTCGGACAGATTTCACGAAAGGAGATACTAAGGATGGAGGAAAATAGCAATGTGATTAATATTTCGAGTTAAAACTCACATCTGATGAGGAAACAATTCTAAATAAAGGCCTTTCATTTGTACCTACAAGAGGTCCAGATCCCTTTGAAATTGAAGTTGATTTATATAAATTCTTTCTAATTCTAATTAAGAATTAGACAATTTTTAATAAACAGTCAAATACTGCAAATGATATATCCATTATTAAAAAGAAATCCAGTTGGATTCCACCATCGCAAACGGACCCTCTAATAGAAGCTTTTGAACAAGTAGTTTATCAACAAGTTCATAAAGTTCTAATAGACAAAAGATGTAAATTTCATATTTCGAGAGGTGAATATGCAGCTATTAGATCGCTGCAGAAGAATAACAAAATTATTATCAAACCAGCGGATAAAGGTGGAGCAGTAGTAGTAATGGATAAAAATAAATACATTGAGGAAATTAATAGTTAAGTGATCAGGCATTCTACCTTTGATTAGATGGAGATTCTATGAGTAAGTTAAAGAGTAAAATAGATAATTTAGTATTAAATGCTTTTGACATTGGATATCTTACTAAGAAAGAAAAAGAATTTTTAATAGTAGATACACCGTTTATCCCTACTATCTGCATTAATCCTAAAATACATAAGTCAATGGAGAATCCTCCTGGTAGGCCTATAGTATCTGCCATTGGTTCTCTTTTCAAACCTATTTCACAACTTCTAGACATATTATTGTGTCCATGTGTTATGAATATGAAATCTTATGTACGGGATTCATCGCATGTGATAGAGATTCTTTCTTCTGTACAAAATTTGGGGCCCCATAATTTATTAGTAACTTTGGACGTAGAATCATTGTATACGAATATACCACAGGCTGAAGCACTTATTATAATTGAAGAATGTCTTATAACTAGGAATCTTCATAGACTAATACCATCCATTTTTTTGTTAGATTTAGCGCAACTGGCATTATGTGAAAATTATTTTTGCTTTAGAGACTTGTTTTTTAAGCAAATAAAAGGAGTAGCAATGGGATCGTCCATGGCTCCAGATATCGCCAATTTATATGTCTCCCGGTTTGAGGAGAAGTTTTTAAATATTCATCCATTTCAAGACAACATCAAACTTTGGATCCGTTACATCGACGATATCTTAGTAATATGGGAAGGATCAGTAGAATTGCTTTCAGAGTTTAATCAATGGATAAACAACTTGGATGACAATCTGTGGTTTGAAATAACGTATGATTCGAAGCAAATTCCATATCTTGATCTCCTAATTAAGAAAGATGATAACAAATTTGTTACTAATTATATAGAAAACCTACGGATCAGAATCATTTATTACATTACCGGAGTTTTTATAATCCAGCATTAAAAAAGAATTTGCCAGTAGGACAATTTTTTAGAGCTAAAAGGATTTGTACCACCGAACAGGAATTTGAAAAACAGGCCATAATTATGAAAGATAGATTTGTAGCACGAGAATATTCGATTAAACATATTAATTATGCATATAATAGAGCAAAAGAATCATCTTGTGAAACATTGTTAATATCCAAGAATAAGAAAGAAGAGATAGGCATGGTTTGCCCACTTTTATATTCATCACAGTCGTACAATATTGTAAACATTCTCAAGAAGGAAAGGCATCTCATTCAATCCATTCATGGTTTTGAAAAATTACCCCTCACAATAGCACATAAACGCAATATTAATTTGCGGAATTTGTTAGTACCCTCTGCCCTTACCGAACGAAAATTTCTATCTAAATACAAAGGTCAATATCAATGTGGTCCTTCTGTCTGTACACACGCAATGCCAGTTCTTAATTTTTACATTCATCCATTTACCAAACAAAAATTTACTATTGATGACTATACAAATTGCGAAACTACTAATTTATGTAGTTCAGTGTCCATGCAACAAATTGTACGTAGGGAAAACGATCCGAAGTACACGTGTAAGAATTATAGAACACAAAAGTTGCATTAGGAGAGGTTTAGTAGACAAGCCGTTAGTTACACATTGGCAAGAACAATCACACAAAATAACAGATCTCAAGTTTTTCGTAATAAAAAAAAGTAAAGCAAAATTCGAGAGGAGGAGATTTAAATAAAACCATTATGCGTTTAGAACAAAAGTACATTTTTTTGCTTAATACTTTGGTTCCTGATGGACTTAACGCTGAGAGAGATTTGGTTGTATGTTTGTAACACCGGTGGATCAACACAATACACAATAGATGGGTGCTATATTGTTTTGTAGTAATACGTTATAGTTTTTAAGTTATGCCAGTGGTTCCAAAACCACAATTAGAGTATTATAGTTTAAAAGTTTTTTTTATAATTAGTACAGTAGGTTCATTACATGTACAGTAAAATAATATGTAATCACTTAGCTTTTAATATTTTATTTAATAACCCAGAGAGCACTTATATTAAGACAACTATATCAAGTAGCATTTTATGCCACAAGTATGGTTACACAGAGTAGAATAAAGTTGTGCCTATTTTATTTATTTATTTATTTATTTAATTGGATTTCCATACCGCCTTATCATACAATCAAAGCGGTCTTACAAACAAAGATATTAAGAGTATTAGTGAGAAAATGTAAAGAAATAAAAGTTAAAGTTATGGTATAATGTGTTAGAGTGAGTTGCATTATCTACATAGTGAGCTATACTATACTGTGAGCTATTATACAATATGTATATGATTTACATTCCAGACAAATTAAGTTAGTTAATTGCATGACCGTAGTGCTCTATAAACAAAGATGTTTTCAGTTGCTTTCTAAAGTCATTGATGTCCTGAGCTGCTCTCAGCTCATTAGGTAGAGAGTTCCAGATGGAAAGGTGCAGCAAAAGAGAAAGCCCTTTCAGAGGTGTCTTTACGTGTTTTTCTGACATCATTTGATAAGCTGATTCTGTTGTCAGATCCTCTTCTTCTAGGTCTGTTGCTAATATCTGACTGTATGAGATATGTCAGGCTTTCTGCAGAATATTGTTGTTTTGATCTTGAAAATATAAATTATAGTTTTATATTTTACACGTGAAGCTATAGGTAACCAGTGAAGCTCTTTCAAGATGGGAGTTATATGTTCTCTGCTTGATAGACCAAAAATTATACGTGCAGCAGTATTCTGCGCCAGTTGTAAAGGCTTAAGTGCTTGCTTAGATAAACCCAGATATATTGGATTACAGAAGTCAAGTAATGGAGTAATCAATGCTTGACAAACATTTCTGAAGTGAACAGTATCAAGAAGCGGCCTTAGTCTTTTGATGAGCTTCATTCTGTAATAAGCGCTTTTAATTGTCTCATTTATGTGTGATCTGAGATTCAACTCATTATCCAGAGTAACTCCAAGATATTTCACTTCTGATTTAATAGGAATAGTTGAGTTATCTATTTTGATGTCAGGAGGATGCGCAAAATTATGGTTACGAGAAATAAATAACGCCTCTGTTTTGCTAAAATTAATTTCCATGTTGTTTGTTTTACACCAGTTGGACATTTCTGAGAGACATTCTGTAATGCCCGAGAAATCAGGGTTCTCAATAGTGATAGTTGTGAAAATCATAATATCATCAGCATAGATTGTATACTTAATTCCACTTTTCAAAGGAATTTTGCATATTGGTTGCATATAAATATTGAAAAGGAGCGATGAAAGTGCAGATCCTTGTGGTACACCTTGTATTACTCTTATGGGCATAGAGGTTTTTTCCCCTATCTTTACTTGTAAAAATCTCTCTGTCAAATAGGAATGGAACCATTTTAAAGTGACCCCATGTAGACCAATCTCCTCTAATCTATTTAATAATCTATTGTGATTTACTGAGTCGAATGCTGCAGAGATGTCTATAAAAATCATTATAATACCTTTCTTAATGTCATCAATGGTGCGGAGTATGCAGTCAAAAAGATAAATCATTAAAGTTTCAACTCCATGGTTTGGGCGAAAACCATGTTGGTTAATATCTAGGGGTGCATGAACATCAATGTGTTCTTGAAGTTGAAGTTGCACTATCTTCTCTATGATCTTTGCTAAAAAGGGTATGCTGGAAATTGGCCGGTAGGCTGCTGGATTATTCTTGTCTAGCGTTTGTTTTCTTCGGAATTGGTCTAACAGTTGCAAGCTTAAGTTGCTCTGGTAAAATACCTTGAGAGAGGGAATTTTGCACAATGTTTTGTATGATGTGAATAAAATTTGACTTTGTAGACTTGATCCACGATACAGGACATGGGTCAGTGGGAGAAGTGCATGTGTTTATAGAAGAAATAATGTGCAAGAGTTGCTCCTTTGATGGAAAGGAGAATTTTTCCCAAACCCTGGAATTTGAGACAAAATGTGCATAATACTACAGTGGCAATAATTTATAATAGATATTTAGCTTCACAGTATCTAGGTAGTTTTAATAACTAATAACAATGTAGTTTAAAAACTTACTATTCGTTTTCGTCCCTCTAGTCCAGTCCCGGAGCCATAGAGTTTAGAATCTCCTCCAGCAGCTTTGGAGACTGAAAGACATCACCGCTTTGCTGGCACTGGTATAAATAGGCAAGGACCACCCACTTCCTCCAGTACTTTCAGTCTCCAAGCAGCTGAAGGAGATTCTGAGCCTGGGTCTGGGCTCAGCGACAGCAAATAAGCAGAGCTATAATTCCCTTTAGTTTTTCAGTATAGCTTACTTTGATTTTCTGATTGATTTGATTTTTCTTTCTTGTTTTGTCTTACAGAGGCAGTGCTGTTGTAAGGGGGATTCTGCTTTTTCTTTGGGTTTTTTCTCCCTTCCCTTTGTTCTAGTCTCATTTTATTCATTTGCCCCCAAAGAGTAGTTACTCACCTGTAACAGGTGTTCTCCAGGAGCAGCAGGAATCAGTCCTCACATATGGGTGGGATCGACGCCGATGAAGCCCCAGCGGAGCATTTCCTCAGCTTTCCATGAAAGCCTTTGAGAATGCAGGCACGCATGCGTGGTTCCCTTCCCGCCTAAAAGTGCCATCTTACCTCAGTCTCTCTTTTTCCGAGAAGCCCACCGGACGTGTGTCCTGTCATCCCGGATAAAAGTTTGATTTTTTTCGGCGATTCTCGCTATTTTTTTCTTCCCGGTTAGACGCCGGTTCCCCTCCCGCCGGTACACCGGTATCGAGCCTGTTTCTCATTTTTCAGTTTTTGCCCTTCGTGGCTGGCATTCGCGCCCTTTTTTCTGTTTTTCCCTGGAAGGCCGGGTCTTTGACCTCGCGGTGACTCTTTTTTCCCCGATGGCTTCCAGTGGTTTTAAGAAGTGTGATCGGTGTAAGAAATTAATGTCTCTCACCGACACACACGACTGCTGCCTTCAGTGCCTCGGTCCAGATCACGACCCTAAGACGTGTGGACCATGTGGGAAGATGTCTTCCAAGGCGCTGCGAAGTCGACAGCAGCAGAAAGAAAGGCTTTTTTCTGACTCGGCCTCCGGCCGGGCCCAGACCTCGTCTGAGGCCTCGACATCTCGGGATTCTGATCCCGAGCGCCGTCGGGGCTCCTCGGACAGGGGGTCCCCCGACCGGGAACGCAAGAGGAAGAAGCGGCTCGTGAGGGCATCGTCGGAAGAGGTGCCTGGCTCCTCGAGGGCCAGGTCTAAGACCCCCGACCGTCGCCCCGGGCCCGTGGAACAGGAGAAGCCTGCCAAAGTTCCTCACGTGGAGCCGGAGTCTGCTGGACACGTAAGCCCTGTAGTCCTCGTGGACTCTCCTCCCCAAGTGCCGATGTCGGGCCCGGCGCCGCCGGGACCCGAGTCGGTGGCTGCTGAGTCTCCTGAGCTGAGTCTCAGGATGATAGCCTTGGAGTGCAGACTGTCTGCCTTCATGGAGCAGCAGCGGGCGCTGATGGCCAGCGTGTCAGGCGCATCCGCCCCGGCCACCGGGACATCGACATCAAAGTCGACCCCGGAGACCGAGCCGATACTCGAGACCTTCGCGGCTCGAGGTCGACCTCAGTCGCTGTCTCCCTCGACCTCCCGTTCGGGACCGAGGGCGTCAACGCCGGTGCCTTCGGCGTCGGGGCGGATGCTCCCGGGCCCCGCGAGGTTGGACCACGATTCCTCGTCGGACGAGTCCGCCTGGGAGACGGAGGATGAGGAGTCCCCCGACACTTTCAAGACTCGGTACGTCCCATCGGACTCACCGCAGTCTGAGCCCCGGAGTAGGTCTCCTCCGGAGGATACCCGGTTCTCCGAGTTTGTCTGGGATATGGCCACTGCGTTGGCTGTCCCGGCAGACCCCGAGGAAGAGCCTCTAGCCGAGGAGCTCGAGGCTCTGCAGTATGACTCTCCTCCGAAGGAGGCCTTTACTGTCCCGGTACCTCCGATGCTGGAACGGCTCCTCTTCAGGATGTGGGAGGCACCGGCCTCGGCGCCGGTTCTGAGCAAGCGGGTCGATTCGATCTATCGACTCCGGAAGAGCCCTGGCTTCCAAAAGGCACAGCTACTACACCATTCCATGGTGGTGGAATCGGCCATGCATCGCCTGAAAAGTCAGAAGATGCACTCCGCGGTGCCTCCTGGCAGGGAGGCCCGGAACCTCGATGGTTTTGGTAGGAAGTGCTTCCAGGGCTCGATGCTTGCTTGTCGTGTCCAGTCTTACCAGCTGTACATGGGCATGTACTTGCGGGACCTGGCCAAGGAGCTGGCCGGGTTCTCTGCTGGTCTTTCCGGGGAGCCCTTGCAGCGGTTCAAGTCCTTGTCCTCGGGGATTCGGGAATGCTCCAGGTTTATGTCCCGCGCCGCCTACAATGGCTTCGAGGCTTCGGCCCGAGTTGCGGCAGCCGGCATCGCGGCTTGACGCCAGGCATGGCTGCAGTCATCGGACCTCGAGCCATGGGTTCAGGACAAGTTGGTCGATGTCCCTTGCCGAGGTGAGAACCTTTTTGGCAAGCCTATGGCTGAGAAGGCCGCACAGCTCGAGACCGAGCACCTTACAAGGACAAGGCTGTCTAGGAAGACCTCTGCCCCTTCTCACAAGAAGAAGGGCTCGGGTAAAAAGCCCTTTTACCCGAGGAAGGGCATTGCTTACAAACAAGTACCCACAATATCAGGCTGCCC
The DNA here is from genome assembly GCA_033557465.1 of Ichthyophis bannanicus. NCBI lineage: Eukaryota > Metazoa > Chordata > Amphibia > Gymnophiona > Ichthyophiidae > Ichthyophis > Ichthyophis bannanicus. Next base: position 978,656,592 of record CM066031.1, read on the forward strand.
AAGCTGCCCCTCAGGGTCAGCAAGCCAAGGGGCAGGGTAATGGGCCCCGTAGGTAGAGGACCCCCAAGCCTCCGGCCCCTGCTCCCACTCAGCAGGGTGGGGTTTTTTGACTCCTCCAGCATAGCCTCTCCGTCCCTGCTCTCCCAACCCTGCACAGGAGGTCGCCTCGCCCTCTTTGCCCACCAGTGGCCCGCATCACTGGGGACAGTTGGGTGTTAAACATAGTCCACATGGGCTATGCACTACACTTTCACCAACTGCCTCCTCCCTATTTTCCAGGAGAGACTCCACGGCCTCCCCTGCACACAGATCTTCTCCTGCAGGAGCTCCAAGGTCTGTTGGCGGACAGGACGGTGGAGCCTGTGCCCCTTCACATGCACGGTCGAGGGTTCTATTCCAGATACTTCCTGGTACCCAAAAGAACCGGTGGCCTTCGACCTATCTTGGACCTCAGAAATCTCAACAAGTTCCTAGAGAAAGAAAAGTTCAAGATGCTTACTCTTGGAACACTTCTGCCCTACCTCCAGCAGGGAGATTGGCTATGCTCCTTGGATCTAAAGGATGCGTACACTCACATCCTCATTCATCCAGACCACAGAAAGTACCTCAGGTTCATTGTGGGAGGAAACCATTATCAGTACAGAGTACTACCTTTTGGCCTAACCTCCGCTCCCAGAGTCTTTACCAAATGCCTGGCAGTGGTGGCGGCCTACCTGAGAAATCAAGGGATCTTTGTCTTCCCCTATCTGGATGACTGGCTCATCAGGGGTCAGACGTGCCAGGAGGCCCAACAAGCCACTCTCAGAACCATTACTCTTCTTCAAAGCTTGGGGTTTTTCATAAACTTCGCAAAGTCCACTTTGCTCCCCTCCCAGAACTTGGAGTTCATAGGAGCGAGGCTGGACTCTGTCCTGGCAAAGGCATTCTTGCCAGCAGACAGGGCCCAAAGACTGATGGACTTGGCCAGCCAGTTTCTCAGCGGGTCATTGGTCTCCGCCAGACTCTGCCTGAGGCTTCTTGGCCACATGGCTTCGACAGTTCATGTGACCCCCAATGCCAGGCTCCATATGAGGCCTGCTCAGTGGTGCCTTCGGAATCAGTGGTCACAGGCCACAGGCAGCCTCCGAGACAGGATAAGGGTGTCCAAACCCTTTCTGGACTCCCTCGACTGGTGGCTACACCCACCCAATCTACTCAAAGGGGTGCATTTTCAGATTCCTGGGTACACAGTGGTGCTGACCACAGACGCCTCCCTGCAAGGCTGGGGGGCTTATTGTCTGGACAAGTGCACCCAGGGCCTGTGGTCTCCTTGGGAAGCCGCACAGCAGATCAATCTCCTAGAACTCAGGGCTATTCGCTTAGCACTCAAAGCTTTCTATCCTGCCCTGGCTCATCAATCTGTCCTGATTCAGACAGACAACCAGGTAGCCATGTTTTATGTGAACAAGCAGGGCGGGTCTGGGTCCAGGCTCCTTTGCCAGGAGGCACAGAACCTCTGCTCCTTTGCCCTCAAGCACAACATGCTCCTCCGGGCTGTGTACCTGCCAGGCCAGCAAAACTTCCTGGCCGACAGATTGAGCAGAATTCTGCAGCCCCACGAGTGGCAGCTCAATCCTTTGGTAGTTCAAAAGATTTTCCGGAAATGGGGACTTCCATCCCTAGATCTGTTTGCCAGTCCTCTGAACACACAGCTGCCAAAGTTCTGTTCCAGGCAACCGCACCCTCTGCGGGTGGCAGCGGATGCTTTTCTGATTCCCTGGTCTCAGGGCCTCCTGTATGTGTTTCTTCCCACGCCCTTGGTGGCCCGAACTCTGTTCAAGATTCTTCAGAACAAAGCCTCGGTCCTGCTGGTGGCTCCCAGGTGGCCCAGACAGCCTTGGTTTCCACTTCTGCTTCAACTGGCAGTGGATCCTCCACTGCTTCTGGGGTTGCAACCCGACCTTCTCTCTCAGGATCAGGGTTCCCTTCTGCACCCCAATCTTAAAGCTCTCAATCTGATGGCCTGGAGGCTGCAAGGGTAGTTTTGGCTCCCTGGGGCCTACCTCAGGAAGTTGAGAAAGTTGTCCTAGCCTCTAGGAAACAGTCCACTAGGAAAACCTATGCTCTCAAATGGAAAAGGTTTTCTGTGTGGTGTCAGCTACTTACAGAAGATCCTTTCTCCTGTACTGTACCAGTAGTGCTTCAGTACTTGCTGCACTTATCAAATCAGGGACTTAAGTCCAATTCTGTTCGGGTCCACCTCTCAGCTCTAGCAGCTCACCACTCACTGGTGGATGGACATTCTCTGTCCATTCACCCCTTGGTGTCCAGGTTTCTCAGAGGCTTGCTCTTGCTCAAGCCTCCCATCCGTCCTCCTGCTCCTGAGTGGGAGTTGAATGTGGTCTTGCAGCAACTGACTCGCCCACCTTTTGAGCCGATGGCTACTTGCCCTCTACGCTTCCTCTCCTGGAAGACTCTCTTTCTGATAGCCCTAACCTCGGCCAGGCAAGTGAGTGAGCTTCAGTCCCTGGTCTGTGATAGGCCTTACACCAGAATTTATAGGAACAGAGTAGTCCTCCGGACTCACCCTAAGTTCCTCCCTAAGGTTGTCTCCTCTTTCCACCTCAACCAGGAGGTAGTTCTTCCAACATTCTTCCCTAGGCCTCATGCAAGCCAGGCTGAAGCAGTTCTGCATACCCTGGGCTGTAGGAGGGCCTTGACCGTACGCAGGGGCACAGAAGGACTACTCAGCTCTTCGTATCTTTTGACCCTAATAAGTTGGGGTTAGCTGTGTCCAAGCGTACCTTGTCCATCTGGGTGGCTGACTGTATCACCTGGGCTTACAAGGCGGCTGACCTTCCTTTGCAGGGTCGGGTCACGGCCCATCATGTCAGGGCAATGGCTGCCTCAGTGGCTCATCTCCGCTCTGTACCGTTGGTGGACATCTGCAGGGCTGCAACCTGGTCTTCAAGCCAGACTTTTGCGGCCCATTACTGTCAGGAGAGGGAGTCCCGTAGGGACAGTGCTTTTGGCCAGGCAGTACTCCGGAATCTCTTTGAGGTTTAGGCTACTCCTGCCCTCTGTTGGGCTACCGGTGGAGGTTCTGTCAGTCTAAAGCCTTTCTATGCTGCTGGGACTAGAGGGAGGCCTCTTGTTCAGCCTGGGTTCCTGGTAGCCCAGAGCTAGGGAGTCACCCATATGTGAGGACTGACTTCCTGCTTGGTCCTGGAGAAAGAGTAGTTACTCACCTGTAACAGGTGTTCTCCAGAAGCAGCAGGAATCAGTCCTCACAACCCTCCCTCCTCCCCTTGGAGTTGCAGTTGTACATAGTTTATTTTTACATTTTTTTGTGTGCTACTCTTAGCTAGGTCATTTGACTGAGGTAAGATGGCACCTTTAGGCGGGAAGGGAACCGCGCATGTATGCCTGCATTCCCAAAGGCTTTCATGGAAAGCTGAGGAAATGCTCCGCTGGGGCTTCATCGGCGTCGATCACACCCATATGTGAGGACTGATTCCTGCTGCTCCTGGAGAACACCTGTAACAGGTGAGTAACTACTCTTTGGGGGCAAGGTTCGACACCCACAGAGGCTGAGTGGTGTTGCCAGCTCAGAGAGCGAGAAACTTTCCGGGTCTAGTGTGACAGTTCCTGGGGATGTCAAGATCCTCTGCTTGGCACTATCTCCAGGTGCTAGGGATTGCGGCGACGATCAAACTGATGCTCTAGGCGAGGGCCCACATGCGACCTCTCCAACGGTCCCTTCTCCGGCGATGGTCTCATCAAAGGCAATCCTTGGCCAGGATGCTCCCTTGTCCTCTGTGGTGGCTCAAGTCCGGAAATTTGGAGAAGGGTATGCCCCTGGAGGCCCCTCAGTGGATTCTGTTGACGACAGACACTAGTCTGAGTGGTTGGGGAGCTCACTGTGACGGGCACCTGGCCCAGGGGCGCTGGAGCGTCCTGGAGGCTCGGTGGTCCATCAATCGGTTGGAAATGCGAGTGGTGGCACTAGCGCTAAGAGCCTTCGAGAGCTGGGTCAGAAACAAGCTGGTGCGGGTGTTTTTCGGACAACGTGACCATGGTGGCCTATATCAACCATCAGGGCGGCACGAGCAGTCCTTTCTTGGAAGAGGAGGCGGAGAGTCTGAGTTGGGCCGAAGCCCATCTTCAGGCCTTATCGGTGGCATATGTGGCTGGAGTGGAGAATGTCATGGCGGACTACCTGAGCCAGGTCAAAGTAGTCAGCAGATGGGATCCCCCTATCATGGACCTCATGGCAAGGTGGGAGTCGGCCAAAGCAAATCGTTTCTTCAGCAGAAGGAAGGAAAGGATGTTGGAGGGCCTCGATGCTCTGGTTCAGAGATGGCCCATGGAAGGACTTCTGTATGTGTTCCCCCCCTTGGGCTCTCGTAGGAAGGATCCTTCAGCGGGTGGTTCTCATAGCCCCGGACTGACTCTGGCGGCCATGGTATGCCGATCTCATCAGGCTGCTGACCGATCACCCTTGGAAGCTTCTGGTGTGGGACAATCTCCTCGTACAGGGGGCGATTCAGATGCCGCAGGTGGATCGATTCTCGCTTATGGCTTGGCTATTGAGAGGGCAAGGTTGCGAAGGCGGGGCTATTCTGGTACGGTGATCTCGACATTACTAAAAGCTCGGAAGCATTTGACCTGTCTCTCCTATGTGCGGGTCTGGCGCATCTTTGAGGACTGGTATGTGGCCCTTGAAAGGAGGCCTATGGCAGTGTCGGTCCCTGAGGTTTTGGATTTTTTACAGGCTGGCTTTGATAAGGGGCTAGCACCCAGCTCATTGCGGGTTCAGTTATCAGCGATTTCCTGTTACCGAGGCAAGATTCAAGGTCAGTCATTGGGACAGCATCTGGAGGTAGACAAGTTCCTGAGAGCGGTGCAGCATCTGCGTCCGCAACAGAGGTTGTCAGTTCCTCCCTGGGATCTTAATCTGGTACTAGACACTCTAGTGGGGAACCTTTTGAGCTGGCGGGATGGGCCACATTGAAGGATTTGACCCTCAAAACCGTATTTCTTATGGCAGTCTGTTCGGCTAGGCGTATTTCGGAGCTGCAGGCTCTTTCATGTTGCTCTCCATTTCTGTCTTTCTTTAAAGAGAAGGTGGTTCTTCGGACGGTGCCATCCTTTTTGCCTTAGGTCGTTTCACCTTTTCATATCAATCAGCCGGTATCTCTTCCGTCCTTCTCTAAGTTGGGATCAGAGGCCGTGGATGCTCGGCTGCACCGGTTAGATGTTCGCAGGGTGCTCAGATGATACCTGGATTCTACGGTAGCATTCCACAGATCGGATAGGCTATTTGTCTTGTTTGGGGGCCCCGTAAAGTGGAAGCGGCGGCCAAGTCCTCCATTTCCAGGTGGATCAAGGAGGCCATTGCGTCGGCTTACATTCTGAAGGGCAGACCGGTCCCATCAGTTTTTCAGGCACATTCCATGCGGGCCCAAGCAGCCTCGTGGGCTGAGTCCAGTCTTGTTCCACCGCTGGGTATCTGTAGGGCGGCGGCGTGGTCTTCGCTGCATACTTTTGCCCGGCATTATCGGTTGGCTGTTCAGACAGCAGAGGACGCGAGGTTTGGAGGAGCAGTGCTTCGGTCTGGTCTTGCGGGTCCTTCCCATGCTTGAACATCCCTCTGTTACATCCCAGAGGAAAGGGACTGGACTGGAGGGACGCTTAGGAAGGAGTATTTAGACCTTACCTGCTAATTAGCATTCCTGAAGGAACTCCAGTCCAGTCCCTGATCCTGTCCAGGTTTTGGAGGTATGATTGCATTTGACGGTGCTGCAGATGTAGCGGCCTGAAGCGGTACTTTCGGTGAAAAAAAAAAAGAAAGAAAGAAGAGCAAAGAAGGAAGTCACCGGAGGCTTCTGGTGGAATGGTGGAGGAAATGGATGGGTGCCCTTGCGTCAGAATCTTGCAGAGCAATTGGTGTATCAAGTTAGCCGCCTCCTCCCTGGGAGGAGGGATGGGAAGCTCCTTCAGGGAGGATGGGGGGGATTGCTGGTTCTATATTGTTGTTTCTAGATAGTTAGTGGTTTGGTATTCTGTTTAATTGTCTCTCCATTAAGTCTGCTTTGTCAATAGGATACTGGAGTTGAGGGGAGGTGCCAGTTCTATTTATACCTGGGTCATCAAAAAGATGACGTACTCGGTCTCCAAGCTGCTGGAAGGGGGAGCACAACCCAGAGGAAAGGGACTGGACTGGAGTTCCTTCAGGAATGCTATTTAGCAGGTAAGGTCTAATTACTCCATCAAGCAGAAAAATAAAAAAAACAACTCCACAGGGAGGAGGGAGGGTTGTGAGGACTGATTCCTGCTGTCCCTGGAAAATACATGTTACAGATGAGTAACTATACTTTCTCTGGGAACAAGCAGGAAGTCAGCCCTTGCATATGGGACTCCCAAGCTACAGGCTACCGAAAAACCTGTAAAAACCATGGGTGACCCAAAAAGCAGACTATAAAAGGCAGCAGGGGGCACTAGTTGGCTGGAAGTCTGACACTGCAGCAGCAATATCGAAGATGCAATCCCTTCTCTGGTAGCCTGGATACCACAGGCTGGAGGGAAGGAGTTGCACTGTTCCCTGAAGAGGTGATGGAGTACTGCCTGGCTGAAGGCACTTTCCCTCCTGGAGGTCTCTTCCAAGTAGTTTGCTGTGAAAGTATGCACTGAGGACCAGGTGGTGGCCCAGCAGATGTCCAGTAAGAGCACCGAGCGCAGGCTGGCCACTGAGGCCGCCATGGCATGCACATTGTGTGCAGTCACATGAGCCAGAGAAAGCCCCCCCCCCGTTGATAGGTGAAGGAAATGCAATCAGCCACCCTCCATGAGAGGGTGCACTTAGAAACTGTGATCCCAAGAAAACTGGGGTCAAAAGAAACAAAGAGCTGCGCTGAACAGCGGTGGGGCTGCATCCTCTGGATGTAAAATGACAAGGCATGCCTGCAGTCTAGTGTGTGTAGGGAGGCCTGTGCTCTGGAGGAATGAGGGCTGGGAAAGAAAGTGGGTAACACCACCTCTTGATTCAAGTAGAAGGCAGAGATGACCTTTGGCAAGAATATGGGGCGAGTCTGAAGGACGACACTATTCCTGTGGAACCTGGTATAGGGCTCATGGGCCACCAGCGCCTACAGTTCAATCACGTGCCTGGCCGAGGTGAGTGCCACCAGGAACATGACTTTTCAGGAAAGGTACTTGAGATGGCAGGTAGCCAGAGATTCGAAGGGTGGAGCCATGAGTTCCCCAGTACCACACTGAGATCCCACGCCACTGGTGGTGGATGGACCAGGAGCCGGGAGAGGAGGAGATATCGCATGAACCAGCCCACCAAGGGCTGCACCCACAAGGCTTGGCCATCCACCGCTTGGTGCTGTGTCAAGATGGCACAGAGGTGCACTCTGACTGTGTTGGATTTGAGACCAGCCTCTGACAGATGTAGGAGGTATTGCAAGATGTCTGGCATCACTCAGAAGAAGGGGTTAAGATCTTCGTCCGCAAACCAGAGCGAAAACCTGCACCACTGAAAGGCATAGTCGAATGGAGTCCTTACATGAGGCAAGCAGAACATCTTCTAACACACTGGAGAGGTGGTGATGTACTATAGCTAGCTTCTCAGTATCCAGGCTGTTGGAGCAAGGGACTGGAGGTTGGGGTGCAGCAGCATCCCACCATCCTGTGACAGCAGGTCTGGGGCGCTTCCCAGCAGCAGTGGGTTCCTCTGGGACAGCTGCAAAAGTAGCAGGAACCAGAGTTACTTGGGCCACCTGGGCATGATGAATATGACTGGGACTGCTTCTGCTTGGATCTTGAAGAGGGCACGGGGAACCAGGGGCATAGGTGGGAATGCATACAGGAAGCTCCTGGATCAGGGGAGGAGGAAGGCGTTTGCCACCTCTTTTCCCCGGGCTGGCCTCGACAGGCAGAAGTGTGGCAGCTACGTGTTCTTTGGACTGGCAAAGAAGTCTATCTCTGGGGGCCTCCAGCGTCTGAAGACCTCCCCCAGCACCGCTGGGTTCAGTCACCACTCGTAGGGCTGGAGGACCCCCGGCTCAGTTGGTTGGCCAGTGCATTGTCCTAGCCCGGCAAGTATACCGTTTGTCTGTCTGGACCTGGACCACCTGCCCTGCCAGATGATCCTAGAAGACTCGTAGGGTGTGATAGACTGCTCTGAGTTCCAGCAGATTGATCTGCGAGGCACTCTCCTCTGGCGACCATGGTCCTTGTAACTGCAGGAGATCGCAGTGGGCCCCACAGCCCAGTTTAGATGCATCCGTTGTAAAGATGCATTGGATTGGAGAAGCCTGGAAGGGCAGGCCGGCTCAGAGGTTGAGGCAGTCCTGCCACCAGGTGAGAGATACCGCCAGGGCCGGTGTGATCTGAATGCAATCTTCTAGATGGCCCGAAGCCTGTGCCCACTGGCTGCTGAACATCCACTGAGCCTGCTGCATGTGGAGGCAGGCAAAGAGGGTGATGTGGATGGTAGATGCCATGTGCCCCAAGAAGCAGAGCATCTGCCTAACTGTCACAGTTGAGCCACCCTGCACTGCCTGCGCTAGGGCAGATAGACTTTGTGCATGGTCCAGTGACAGGAAGGCCCTTGCCTGAGTGGAATCCAATAGGGCACTGACTAACTCCAAGCGCTGGGCGAACCTGAAGTGAGACTTCAGGAAGTTGACCACAAACACCAGGCACTGGAGCAGCCCTATAGTGTGATGCGTTGCGTACCTCCTCCAGTGAGCTGGCTCGTATGAGCTAGTCGTCCAGGTGGGGAAAGATGAAAACCCCCAGGAGCCTGAGGTGCGCAGCTATAACCACCAGGCATTTTGTGAATACCAGAGGAGCCGAGGCTAGGCTGAAGGGGAACACCCTGTATTGATAGTGTTGCCCGCCGCTGACAAATCAGAGGTACTGACTGTGCCTTGGATGGATCAGGATGTGATTGTAGGCATCTTTGAAATCCAAGGAGCATAGCCAATCTCCCTGCAGGAGGTAAGGCAGCAAAGGTTCCAAGGGATACCATTTTGAACTTTTCTTGATCAGGAAGCGGTTGAGGTCCCGGAGATCCAAGATGGGCTGGAAGCCCCCTGTTTTCTTAGTGATGAAAAAGCAGGAGTAGAACCCCCCCAGCCCTGTAGAGGCTGGGGAACAGGCTCCACCACCTGATCCTTGAGCTACCTCTGCAAGGGGTCCATGGGTAATTCCCCCTGGGAAGAAGGGAGGAGATACCCTTCCCTGACCACTTACAGCATCCAGGCATCTGCGGTGATGGTCGGCCATAGGTGAGCAAGGTGGACTAGCCTGCCTCCCGGGCCTGTTACCTCCTGTGGAAGGAAGGCTATGCTCAAGGAGTCAAAAGCTACCCCCAGGCTGCAGCTGGGGCACCTTTTGGGTTTTGGAGGCCTTTTGTTTACGGGGGCCATGCCCTTGGCCTGCTGCCCCTGGGGGGGGGGGGGGGAGCATGATAGGTCTGAAACTTGGAGTAGTTTCTGTAAGCCTTCTTGGCCTTCGGGTAGAAGGGCTTCTTCCCTGAAGTCTTCCTTCACTTTCTTGTTCTAAGTCATGGGCTTGCCGAAGAGGTTCTCTCCCTGTCAAGGGACATCTGCCAACTTATCGTGAGCCAACTGCTCCAAGTCGGAGGACTGTAGCCATGCAAGGCAGCGGGCACTAATGCCCACCACAGCTACCCAAGCCACCGACTCAAAGCTGTCAAAGGCACCCTGAATTTGAAACTTGGAGCACTCCTTGATCGATGACACCAGGGTCCTGAAGCACTCAAGAGGTTCGCCTGATAACCCAGCAAGCTCCTTCGCAAGTCTCTCAGGTACATGCCCATGTACAGCTGCTGTACCTGGATCTGGGCTGTGTGCATGGAGCCCTAGAAACACTTCCTGCCAAAAGCATCTATGGTGCGGGCCTCCCTGCCGGAGGGCACCGAGGAGTGTCTTTTTTTTTTTTCTTTTTTTTTTTGGGGGGGGCTTTTGATGCGACACATGGCTGACTCCACCACCATGGAGTTGTGTGGCAGTTGTGTCTTTTGGAAGCCGGGGCTCCAGCCAACTCGATACTGTGAATCGTGTTGACAGTTCAAAATTGGCAGAGTTACCAGGGTCACCCACATCCTGAACAACAGCCACTCCAGGATGGGAGTCATGGCACCTTCGGTGCCTCCCAAAGAGCCTCATATTTGGAGGATCTCGAGATTCTTTATATGTGGCTTGTCCTCGGGCACTGCCACGAAGGCAAAGTCCTGGGACATCTCTCTCACAAACTCCAGGAAGGCTAAATTCTCCGGAGGTGACTGCTGATGATGGTGTGGCAGAGATGGGTTGGAGGGGATGTCCCAGTGGAGGATGGTGTTGGGAGACGACTCCTCTGCTTCCCATACTGATTCTGAATTGGAGGAATTGGGAAGCGCCCCGCAGTTGTCGGACTAACTCGGCGTCAACGACTCCCAACATCGGAGCTCCCGTGCTGCCGCGCCCAACGTTGCGTCGGGCCTCAAGGAGGTCACTGACTGAGTCGGCACTGCTCGAGCCAACCTCTCAAGGATAGAAACATAGAAACATGATGACAGAAAAAGACCACATGGCCTATCTAGTCTGTTCTTCCATATCAACAACTACAACAGTCCACTTTTTACCTTTAGAGATCCTCTGTGTTGGTCCCATGCTTTTTTGAATTCAGTTACTGTCCTCATCTCTACCACCTCCACTGGGAGACTATTCCATGGATCCACTACTCTTTCTGTAAAGAAATATTTCCGCATATCACTCCTGAATCTATCTCCCTTCACCCTCATCCCATGTCCCCTCGTAGCAGAACTTGCTTTCAATTGAAAGAGGCTCTCTCCCTGAACATTTATGCCATGCAGGTATTTAAACATCTCAATCATATCACCTCTATCCCGCCTTTCCTCTAAGGTGTACATATTAAGATCCTTAAGTCTGTCCTCATATGCTTTATAATGAAGCCCACTAATCATTTTAGTAGCCACCCTCTGCACCGACTCCATCCTGTTCACATCCTTTTGAAGGTGCGGTCTCCAGAATTGCACACTATACTCCAAATGAGGTCGCACCAAAGACTTATACAGAGGCATTATCACCTCCTTTTTTCTGCTAGCCATTCCTCTCCGTATGCACCCAAGCATCCTTCTAACTTTTGCCGTCACCTTTTCTACCTGTTTAGCAACTTTAAGATCATCAGACACAACCACGTCTAGGTCCCGTTCTTCTTTAGTGGACAAAAGTACTTCACCTCCTATACTGTATTGCTCCCTTCGATTGCTGCAGCCCAAATGCATGACCTTACATTTTTTAACATTAAATCCCAGCTGCCAAATTCTAGACCATTCTTCAAGCTTAGCTAGATCCCTCCTCATGTTATCTACACCTTCCTGGGTGTCTATTGCAGATTTTGGTATCATCTGCAAAGAGGCAAACCTTACCCCACAGCCCTTCCGCTATATCACTAACAAAGATGTTAAAAAGAATCTGACCAAGGACAGATCCCTGGGGCACACCACTGGTAACATCCTTCTCCTCAGAGTGAGCTCCATTTACTTGTACTCTTTGTCGCCTCCCACCCAACCAATTTCTAACCCAAGCAGTAACTTTAGGGTCCATCCCTAGGGTGCTCAGTTTCTTTATAAGTCGCCTGTAAGGAACAGTGTCAAAGGCTTTACTGAAATCTAAATACACCACATCTAGAGCTCTCCCTCGGTCCAACTCCCTGGTCACCCAGTCAAAGAAATCAATCAGATTTGTCTGAAAGACCTGCCTCTGGTGAATCCATGCTGCCTCGGATCCTGTAATCCGCTGGACTCCAGAAACCTCACTATTTTCTCTTTCAGCAGCGTTTCCAATAATTTACTCACCACCGAAGTTAAACTAACCGGCCTGTAGTTTTCAACCACATTCTTACTTCCGCTTTTGTGTAAAGGCACCACATGAACCTCTCTCCAGTCCTTTGGCACCACTCCCGACTCCAACGAGGCATTGAAAAGGTCAGTCAGTGGAGTTGCTAGAACGTCCCCAAGTTCCCTCAGTATTCTAGGGTGTATCCCATCCGGTCCCATCATAAGAACATAAGATATGCCATACTGGGTCAGACCAAGGTCCATCAAGCCCAGTATTCTGTTTCCAACAGTGGCCAATCTAGGTCATATGTACCTAGCAGTTTCTCCAAGAGACACAAGTTCCACAATGCTTGTACTGGGTCAAGCATTGATATCTTCGGTCACTTCTTAATAATGGTGTATGGACCTTTCCTCCAGGAACTTGTCCAAACCTTTTTTAAACCCAGCTACACTAACAGCCTTTACTACATCCTCCGGTAACAAATTCCAGAGTTTGATTACACGTTGAGTGAAAAAATATTTTCTTTTATTAGTCTTAAATAGTTTACCCTGGAGCTTCATTGCATGTCCCCTAGTCTTTCTATATTCTGATAACGTAAACAATCGATCTATGTTTACCCGTTCCACTCCGTTCATTAATTTATAGACTTCTATCATATCTCCCCTCAGCCGTCTCTTTTCCAGGTTAAAGAGCCCTAACCTTTTTAGCCTTTCTTCATAGGAGTATCCTTCCATCCCCTTTACCATTTTGGTGGCTCTTCTCTGAACCTTTTCTAAAATCGCTATATCCTTTTTAAGATACGGCGACCAGAATTGCACACAATATTCAAGGTGCGGTCTCACCATGGAACGATATAGAGGCATTATAATATCTTTTGTTTTATTTTCCATTCCTTTCCTTATCATACCTAGCATTCTATTTGCTCTCTTGGCCGCCGCTGCACACTGGGCCGAGGGTTTTAACATGGTATCCACAATGACGCCTAAATCTTTTTCCTGGGTGGTGGTTCCTAATGTGGAACCTTGCATCGTGTAACCATAGTTTGGGTTGTTCTTCCCTAGGTACATAACCTTGCACTTGTCCACATTAAATTTCATCTGCCATTTTGATGCCCAGTTTTCGCTTTGTCTACTTTAAGTTGAGCTAGTTTCTCATGAACACAGTCTTCTGAAAATTGTTCAAGATGTCCCTTGCTTCTGTTCCTATTTGTGGGTGTTTTCTGAGGTCCTGCTCCTGGTTCTTCATCTGTGAACATAGAACAAAAATATTTGTTAAGCAATTCCGCTTTATCCTTATCAGCTTCTAGATATTCCCCCCCTGCACCCTTGAGTCTGACAATACCACTTTTGTCCTTCCTCTTCTCACTAATATACCTGAAAAATGTCTTATCCCCCCATTTTATTGCATTGGCTTTTTCCTCCTCCTTTTGAATCTTTGCCTTCTTGACTACTTTCTAGCTTCTGTAAGTTTTTCCAAATACAGATGCCTGTCTTCCTCTCTCTGTGATCTCTTGTATTTCATGAAGGCCTTCCTCTTTTTCTTCACTTTTTCAGCTACTTCCTTCGAAAACCATAGCGGTCTCCTTTTCCTTTTGCCTTTATTTACCATTTTAACAAAAAGGTTGGTTGCCCTTAAAATACCCCCTTTCAGTTTTGCCCACTGTTTTTCTACATCCCCCAGCTGTTCCCATCCCACTAACGACTCCCTGAGGTATTGGCCCATCTTCGCAAAGTTAGTCTTCCTAAAGTCTAAGATCCTCACCTTGGAATGGATTCTAACAGCCCTAGTCCTAATACTGAACCACACCATCTGGTGATCACTAGATGCAAAATGATCTCCCACTACAACATCAGAAACACTTTCACCATTGGTAAGCACCAAGTCCAGTATGGCCCCTTCACGTGTGGGGTCTGTTACCAATTGCCTGAATAGTTCTCCCTGTAGAGAATCCAGGATCTCCTTACTTCTAGATGATACTGCAGCAGGAATGTGCCAATCAACATCTGGCATATTGAAATCTCCTATCAGTAGCACTTCCCCTTTCCTAGCAATGCTGCGTATGTCTTCAATTAACTCTGTCCACCTCTTCCTCTTGTGAGGGAGGTCTGTATATCACACCAATGCAAATAGATTTCTCTTTCCCTCTTTCTAGTTTAACCCACAATGACTCCTCTCTCCCTTTTAAGCTCTGTAATTCCAAAGCTTTAATAGTAGTTTTGGGTGGAGCATCCTCTGGAGAGGTCCTCATTGAGGACAGCCCCATGGCTGGCACCGAAGACCCGGAGGTACCGGGAGTTGGGGCCTTGCTGTTCCTCTGAACGCAGCAAAGCTGCGTTCCAGGGCTGCTATCCTGGCTTCAATACCAGATGGCTCTCCAGTGGCATGCACTGGCCTCGGAAGTTGAGGCTGGCATTGGGTCCCTGGTAGGGGAATCCCTGATGGTGATCGGGTCGGGTCCCCCTACCCAATCCCCAGACTCCATGGAAGACTCCTACTGCCAGAGCTGCTTAGAGGGGCTCTCCTGGCCGTCATTTATTTATTTGGTACATTTTTCTATACCGCCCCTTCCAGAGATCAGGGGCAGTATACAGGGAACCCAACAACAGTTTACATAGAACAAGAAACAACTTTTGTACACTGGTGTCGGGCTGAGGACTCCGCACCCAGGCACTGGAGGTCTTACCCACCAGGCTGGGGTCAGACCTTGTTTTCGACAAAGCCCGTGATGCATGGGGAAGGTCCTCCGAGGATGACTCTGATGCCCGATGACCTTGGGGCTCTGACTGAGCCCAGGCACGCAACAAGTCGCCTGACGCCGGTGTCAAAGGCAGGGATTCCACCCTCGATGCTGATCCTGAGGCAGACTTACCAAAGAGCTCCCCCTGCCACCTTTCACATTCTTTACGGGTCTTAGCTGACATCAAAAAGCAGAGCAGGCAGGAAGACATGTTATGGTCCACCCCAAGGCACTTAATGCAAGTAGTGTGGTTGTCCGTATGAGACATAGTGCAGTTGCACTTGCCACACTGCTTAAATCTGCTGGTTGAAGACATAGTGGGAAAAACAGCCCCTGTGAGATCAAACTCCATCTTGACCAGCTAGGCCGCTAGCAGAAAAAACGCCAAAAAATAAAGGAAAAAATATGTACCTGAGCGAAAAGCATGATGCTGAGGCAGTGGAAAGGTGATCAAACTGATTCCGGTAAAAAACAGAAGAAAAGTACCGAAGGACGGTGGAAAAATCAACTCTATCCAGGGTGCACAGACAGCATATCTGCAGGGCTCTGTGGAAAAAAAGACTGAGATAAGATGGCACCTTTTGGGTGGGAAGGTGACCGCACATGTGCAGTGTAACTCCCAGTGGCTTTCTTTGAAAGCTGGGGAGTGGATCCATGCGGGCTCCGTTGGCACCAACGTCACCCATATGTGAGGACTGACTTGCTACTTGTTCCTGGAGAAAAGGGAATTCTTTGGGTATAAGATGATAAAAACAGATTTTTAAAAATCTGTTTTAAGTTGAGCATAGTGTAACAAGCTAACTTTCAGTTAAAGCAGGGGTTCTCAACCCATTCCTCAGGATACACCTAGCCAGTTAGATTTTCAGGATAACTATAAAAAATATGCATATGAGAGATTTGCATGTACTGCTTCAATTATATGCAGATCTTGCTCATGCACATTCATTGTGGTTATCCTGAAAACCTGACTGATTAGTTTATCTTATACCTAAAGAATTTCCTTTTCTCGGAACAAGCAGAAAGTCCATCCCACATATGGGTGATGTCTGCACCGATAGAGCCTGTGTGGATTCACTTCCCAGCTTTCAAAGAAAGCCTTTGGGAGTTAGACTACGCATGCGTAGTCGCCTTTCCACCCAAGGGAGCCATCTTTCCTCAATCTTTTTTTCCATGGAGCCTTGCAGACATCCTGTCTGTTTTCCCGGTAGAAGGTTGGGTTTTTTTTTCTTTAGCTTCCTCGTGTGAGTTTTTTTTTTTCACGCTTTTCCCGGTTCATTTCCTTGATCACCTTCCTGTCGCCCGATTGCGCCCTTGCTTCTGCATCATGTTTCTTTTGGGTATTTTTTTCTTTTGTGGGTTTCGCTCACACCCTCCCTGACCGAGACGTGCATGTTTGACCTTGCGGGCGCTGTGTTCCTTGCTATGTTTAGTCAGTGGATTCAAGCACTGTGGCAAGTACTCCCACACTATGTCCACCACTAACTGCCACAGTTGCTGCCTTCACTGCTTGGGGCCTGACCACGACGATGACTCCTGCCCACTCTGCCTGCACATGTTGGCCAAGAGCCAGAAGAAGTGGGATCAGCAGCGTAAGGACATGTTTGCCTTGAAGACCTCTGCTGCGGAACCGTCCTTGAGCACAGAGTCTCTGCCCTCGAGGTCCTTGCCTGACCTCTCATCGCGTGGGCGAGCTCATTCTAAGTCCTGAGGTCGCAGAGCCTCGGACTCTGAACCGTCCTCTAAGGACCTCCCACGTAGGCTTAAGTTGTTATCTCCTGCGCTGGGATTGGACAGCATATTCAATCATGGCTGGGACAAGTCCTCGGGTATCTGGGCTTGGAGCCCTCAACCCGACAGAGGGCCATGGCTGGGAGCAGCCCTTGAAGCTGCCCCAGCAGGAGGAGACTCCCATTGTGTCGGGGGATCGGGCTCAGTCCCCCAGCATGATCACTATATGTGATTCCCCTCTGGGACACCCGGCTCTGGGCTCAATGACTTTGAGACCTGAGCTGGAGGCTGCAGAACCAACTGGCCTCGGTCAGGATGTCTGCCCTGGAGCGCAGCCTGGCCTGGCACCCAGTATATTTGGATCACCGGTGCCGAACTCAGGACCCTCCATGGCTCAAACTCCTCTGGTGGACATCCAGCCTGTTTTGGAGAAGTTCTCTGGCTCAGAATCGAGGCCATCAGCCTTGCACCCGAGGCGCAATTCACCCCTGAGTGAATTGAGGTTGGTGCATCGAGAACAGCGTTCCTCAATGCCATTGGCTCATCAGTTCAATGACCACTGGGAGCTCAAGGTCTCCTCAGACTCCAAGTTGGAATTGGAAACCAATGAGGAGTTCCCTGATACTGCACTTTACAGAGATGTGCCCTCGGAGTTGCCTCCCCCACAGGAGCGCTGGCAGTTCCCACCCAAGGATTTGGTGTTTTTCAATTTTGTCCAAGGGATGGCACAGGCCCTGGCCTTTGGGGCAGAGCCAGAGGACATGCTGAGGACCTGGAGATCCTCCAGTTCGAGGCCCCTCTGAAGCAGGCATTGATGGTGCTGATCACCTCCCATCCTCAAATACTGCATGTTTTAAGATGTGACGGTGTCTGTGGTGAGCTTCCAACTTAGATTCCCAGTATCGAGTCAGCAAGAGCCCAGGGTTCCAGAAAGCACAACTGCCTCACAATTCCATGGTGGTGGAGTCTGCCATGCATCAAATCAAGAGCCAAAAGATGCACTCCTTGGTGTCCCCTGGCAGGGAGGCCTGCACCATGAATGGCTTTGACAGGCGGTGCTTCCAAGGCTCAATACTCGCTGCCTGTTTCCAGGCATACCAGCGGTAACTCGGGACCTGGCAAAGGAGCTTGCCGGGTTCTCGACTGGTCGGATAGGAGAACCTCTCGAGTATATCTGGACCCTCCACTGTCCAGGAATGCTCCAAGTTTCAGACTCGGGCAGCCTTCGATGGCAGAGTCCATCGCCCATGTGGCTGCGGTGGGCACTAGTGCCAGCCGCCTGACCTGGCTGCAATCCTCTGACCTTGAGAAGTGGGTCCAGGACAAGCTGGCTGATGTCCCATGCAGAGGAGAAAACCTTCAAGACAAGGCAGCCGAGCTGGAGACAGAATTCCTGACCAGGACTAGGTTGTCCTGGAAGACAGCTGACCCTTCCTGGTGGAAGGCTTCAAGTAAAAAGAACTTTCACCTAAAGAGGAAGAAGACCTACAGGAAATATCCCCAGTTTCCAGCCTACCAAGCTCCCCAATGGGGCCAGCAAGCCAGGGGCACAGGCCCCATAAGCCAAAGGTCCCCAAGCCCCAAACAGCACCACCAACTGCAGCCTGGGGGGGATGGGATTGACTCCCTGGGCATAGCCTCGTTCATCTGAGGGCCCAAAGCACACAGGAGGACATGTGGTCCATTTCTCACATCTCTGGCCAAACATCACTTCTGATGTCTGGGTGCTGCAGGTGGTTTGGGAGGGCTACCTCCTCTACTTCCACCAGACGCCTCCTCCAGGGGAGCTTCCTGTGACCTCTGTACAGAAAGCTCCTGCAGAGCGAACTAGAGTCACTACTCGAGGACCAGGCCATGGAGCAAGTGCCTCTGTCCCTCTGGGGCAGGGAGTTCTATTCCAGGTACTTCTCATCCCAAAAAGGACAGGCGGCTATCGGCCTATTTTGGACATGCGGAACCTCAACTGCTTTCTGGTCAGGGAGAAGTTCAAGATTCTCTCCCTTGGACCATTGCTGCTCTACCTCCTCCAGGAAGACTGACTATGCTCCTTGGATTTCAAAAGATGCTTACACCCACATCCCGATCCATCCTCAGTACCTCCACTTCATCAGTACCTCCGATCCATCAGTACCTCCACTTCATTATCAGAGGGTGCCACTACCAATACAGGGTGCTGCCCTTTGGCCTCTTCTCGGCCCCTGGGGTGTTTGCTGGGAGTGGTGTTCTTCCCCTACCTGGACGACTGGCTTATAAAGGCAAGCTTGCCAGAGGAAGCAGGCACTACAGTACTCCACACCATCAAGGTACTGCAGACTCTGGGGTTCGTAATCAACTACCCCAGGTCGCACCTGCTCCCGACAGCGCCTGGAGTTCATCGGAGCCCTCCTGGACTCAACGCAGGCCAGGGCCTTCCTCTCTCCATACAGGACACAGAGCCTTGTGGCACTGGCATGGAAGATGCAGTCCTGCTCAACAGGATCAGCATGGCTTTTGCTACACCTACTGGGGCACATGGCCTCGACTGTGCACGTAACCCCACACATCCATCTCCAGATGCGTGAGGCCCAGTGGACTGTGGCCACAGGCCATCTGGAGGATCAGGTCAGGACTACCCAGCCACTGACAGTTTCTCTCACCTGGTGGCAGAGCCACCAGAACCTCATTGCCGGCCTACCCTTCCAAGCCCCTCTGACACACTGTGTCCTCACGATGGATGCTTCCAAGCTCAGTTGGGGAGAATACTGTGATGGTCTGCAGTTGCAGGGTGCTGGACTCGGGAGGAGTGTGCCCTCCAGATCAATCTCCTGGAGCACCAGGCTGTGACAGACGCTATCAGGATGTTCCGCACCCACCTACCGGGTCAAGTAGTGCTCATCTAGACAGACAACCAAGTAGCTATGTTCTACATCAACAAGCAGGGAGGAACGGACTCCTACCTCCTCTGTCTGGAGGCAGTCCATCTGTGGAATTGTGCCACAGAGAATGGCATTTTCCTCCGGGCAGTCTATCTGCCAGGCCAGGACAACCTGTTTGCAGACTGGCTCAGCAGGGTGCTTCAACCCCACAAATGGAAATTCCACCCAGGGGTAGCCAACTCCATCTTCCAACATTGGGGGACCCAGATGTTGGACCTCTTCGCCAGCCCTGAGAACATGCAGCTGCTGTATTTCTGTTCATGGAGGCCGGCCAAGTGGCAGCAGATGCCTTTCTCCTGCACTTGTCTGGGAGCCTCCTGTATGCCTACCCGCCGACTCCCCAGGTCCCCAAGACATTGCTCAAGATCCAGTCAGATGGGGCCTCAGTAATCCTCATTGCCCCCCAGTGGCCCCGACAGCTGTGGTTCCCTCTGCTCCTGCAGCTGTCCCCAAGCGGCTCTGATACCTCTGGGCCAGGACCCAGACCTGCTGTCACAGGAGAACGGGATCCTCCATCCCAATCTCTAGCCACACGCCCTGACTGCGTGGCTGCTGAGAGGCTAGTTATAGTGAACCTCTGCCTCTCCAGGGAGTTGGAAGATGTTATACTGACTTCCCACAAGGACTATATGCTGTGTGTATGCCTTCAAGTGGCGCTTATCCTCTGGTGTTCCAACAAGAATCTCAACCATTTCTCCTGCTTGGTGCAGGACATCCTGCAATACTTCCTGCACCTCTCTTGGACTGGGTTGAAGTCCAACTCTGTCTGGGTGCACCTTTGTGCTGTAGGGGCGCATCATCACCTTGTTGACAGCCAGTTTGGCTCTGCGCATCCGCTAGTGGGCTGCTTCATGAGAGGGCTCCTCCTCTCATGGCCACCCATCCGCCCACCGCTGGTGGTGTGGGACCTGAACGTTGTTCTGGTGAAGCTAATGGCTCCCACGTTTGAACCTCTGGCTACATACCATCTCAAGTACTTATCGTGGAAAGTACTATTCTGGTTGTCATAGAAACATGACAACAGAAAAAGACCACATGGCCTATGTAGTCTGCCCTTCCATATCAACCACTACAAGTGTCCCCTTTTTCCCTTTTAGAGATCCTTTGTTTGTCCTCATCTCTACCAACTCCACTGGGAGACTATTCCACGCATCTACGTATATTACTCCTGAGTCTTTCCCCTTTCACCCTCATCCTATGTCCCCTTGTAGCAGAGCTTGCGTTCAGTCGAAAGAGGCGCTCCTCCTGTGCATTTACGCCACAGAGGTATTTAAACGTCTCAATCATATTGCCTCTATCCCGCCTTTCTTTGAAAATATACATATTAAGACTGTTCTCATATGATATATAATGATGGCCACTAACCATTTCAGTAGCCGTCCTCTTTATCAACTCCAACCCGTTTATAACCTTTTGAAGGTGCAGTCTCCAGAATTGCACACAATACTCCAAATGAGGTCACACCAAAGACTTATACAGAGGCGCTATCACCTCCTTTCTTCTGCTGGCCATTCCTTTCCCTATGCACCCAAGCATCCTTCTAGCTTTCGCCGTCGCCTTTTCTATCTGTTTAGCTACTTTAAGATCATCAGACACAATCACGCCTAGGTCCCGCTCTTTTTTTGTAGAAGTGCTTCACCCCTTATACTATATCACTCCCTTGGATTGCTGCAGCCCAAATGCATTTTTTTAACATTAAATCTGAGCTGCCAAATTCTAGACCCATTCCTCAAGCTTAGCTAGATCCCTCCTCAAGTTATCTATGCCTTCCTGGGTGTCTACTCTGTTGCAGATTTTGGTATCAAAAGAGGCAAAACTTACCCGACAGCCCTTCCGCAATATCACTAACAAAGATGTTAAAAAGAATCGGACCAAGGACAGATCCCTGAGGCACACCACTGGTAACCTCCTCCTCCTCTTCAGAGCAAGCTCCATTTACCTCTGTACCCTTTGTCACCTCCCACGCAACCAGTTTCTAACCCAAGCAGTAACTTTAGGGTCCATACCTAGGGTGCTCAGTTTGTTTATAAGTTGCCCGTGTGGAATGGTGTCAAAGGCTTTCCTGAAATCTAAATAGCCCGACACAGGCCGTGTTTCGACTTTACTTCATCAGGGGCTTTTAGGCATGCTACATCCATAAATAAACATAAATAATATAAAACACAAATATTATCATAAATATGAATCAACACTCAAAATATTACTAAATAAATAATTAAAACATTAAAAAATTAAAACCTTAAAAAGCATTTAAGACTCCAGGCTATATAGTCTCACAACTCATCATACTAACATTTAAAAACACATAAATTAGTATGGTCATGCTGGAATTATAAATTTTAAGATCAAAATTTATAAATACATAAATATCAACAAATGATTCATGAACAAATTAAGTAAGTAAAATAAATTATAATAAAACTAATGATTCATTAAAGAATATCCATAAATAAATTAATTAATTAAAAGATAATCAAACTGACGATTCATGAAACAATGACCCTAAATAAATTACATAAAAGGTAATAAAACTGACGATTCATGAAAGGGTGTCCATAAAAAAACATATATATACCTTAATCATATGACAAATTCGTAGTATAATTAATTTTATAAATGAATGGTTCACATATACTTTGTACTCCCGAGTTTTGAGATCAGACTGTGTGAGAAAATAATTCATTTCTCTCTTTTTCTTTCATTTAGTATATACAGCTATTGTGTTGAATTTATCATATGATTAAGGTATATATATGTTTTTTATGGACACCTGAGTGTTGATTCATATTTGTGATAATATTTGTGTTTTATATTTATGTTTATTTATGGATGTAGCATGCCTAAAAGCCCCTGATGAAGTAAAGTCGAAACACGACCTGTGTCGGGCTATTTGGGTTAATCATAATCAATAAAAGAATCCTTCCTACTTCAACCACGTATCTGTACTGGGTGTCTTAGAGTGACGTGGTATAGTGCTCCTTTGGTGGACCTCTACTGAAATCTAAATATACCACATCTAGGGCTGTCCCTTGGTCAATCTCTCTGGTCACCTAGTCAAAGAACTCAATCAGATTTGTCTGACAAGACCTGCCTCTGGTGAATCCATGCTGCCTCAGATCCGGTAATCTGTTGGACTCCAGAAACCTCACTATTTTCTCTTTCAGCAGAGCTTCCAATAATTTACCACTGAGGTTAAACTAACCAGCCTATAGTTTTCAATCACATCCTTACTTCCATTTTCATGTAAAGGGACCACATGTGCCTCTCTCCAGTCCTCTGGCACCACTCCAGACTCCAATGAGGCATTGAAAAGTCAGTGGAGCTGCTAGAACATCCCCAAGTTCCCTCAGTATTCTCAGGTGTATCCCATCTGGTCCCATCACTTTGTCTACTTTAAGTTTAGCTAGTTTCTCATGAACACAGTCTTCTGAAAATTGTTCAGACCTCTTCTTCTCACTAACATATCTGAAAAATGTCTTATCCCCCCATTTTATTACATTGGCTATTTCCTCCTCTTTTTTAATCTTTGTTTTCCTGACTACTTTGCTAGCTTCTGCCAGGTGAGTTAGTGAGCTGCAGATGCTGGTGGCTCATGCCACCTATATCAGGTTCCATAGAAACAGGGTTGTTCTCTGGACACACCCTAAATTCCTACCCAAGGTGGTGTCTGCTTTTCACATGAACTAGGAGGTGGTTCTTCCAACCTTTTTTCCCTGGCCTCATGCCTCCCGAGCGGAGGCCTTGTTACACACCTGGATTCAAGAGGGCTATCTTCAGAGGACACATCCCCATTGCTGCTCATCAAAGCTGTTCATCTCTGATGTTAACAGGCTTGGAGTCACAGTCTTTAAGCATACCCTGTCTACCTGGGTGGCGGACTGCATCTCCTTCACCTACTAGCAGGCTGGACTCTCCCTGGGGCATCATTACTGGACACCATGGCAGCCTTGGTGGCTAACCTGCGCTCAGTTCCCCTGCTGGGCTGTCACCTGGTCTTCCTTCCATACTTTAGCTGCGCATTACTGCTTAGAAGAAAGCTTACAGCGCAACAGCACTTTTGGCCAGGCAGTCCTTTCTCACCTCTTTGGAGAATAGTGCAACTCCTTCCTTCCATCCCATGGTTCTCGGCTACCTATGAGGTAATTTCATGCTCTGTGCTGCAGCTGTGTCCTTAACCCTTGAGCCATTGGTGCTCCTTATTGCCCTTCTCACTTCATGTTTTGGAGGAGTCGGGGCCTCCTACAGGTTTTTCGGTAGCCTGCAGCTGGGGAGTGCCATATATGAGGACTGACTTTCTGCTTGCTCCCGAAGAAAGCATAGTTACTCACCTGTAACAGGTGTTCTCCAGGGGTGGCAGGAATCAATCCTCACAACCCTCCCTCCCCCTTTTTATGCTTGATTAAGCTATGTCGTCATACTGAGGTAAGATGGTACCCTTGGGCAGGAAGGTGACCATGTATGCATGGTCTAACTCCCAAAGGCTTTCTTTGAAAGCTGGAGAATGAATCCGTGCAGGCTCCATCAGTGTTGATGTCACCCATATGTGAGGACTGATTCCTGCTGTCCTCGTAGAACACCTGCTGCAGTTGAGTAACTACGCTATCTTTATCAGCAAGTTGTTAGGCCTTGGGAATAGATAAATTAGGTCCTTGAGGTGACCATTAAGTAAAGTCCTTAAACTTATTAGGTATATTTGTATTGGTTCAAGTATCCCTATTCCCCTAGCAACTTTAAATAACTGAAAAACTTTAAATAGTTAAACAAATCATAATAACTAAGATGCAGATAACCCCCATATTGACCGCTATCCAGTCTTTTGCATGAAGCATCACATATATGGTTATCTCCAATTAGTGAGACATTTTATGTGTGCACTAGCTCTAAAGAGCTCCTTGCTTTCAGTGAACGAGTCCAAATTCTGAAGGCTAGACTTGGAGGAGCTGAGGGAGACAGAAGAACATAAACAAGACCTTCATGGACATAATAGAGACACCCTTCCTCCAAACTGGCAGCCTTTCTGCTGCCCTAAAGGAGAGAGATCACATAAAAGAAGAGTATCACCTTGGTGTTGCAGGAAGTGATCCTGTAGTTAAGACCTGTCCTCCAGGTTATGTAATACCCTCTTGCACTGAGGTGGTGTCTCCTGGGCCATGAGTTCTTGAACGGAAGGGTTTAGGATAGTCGTTATATTGGTCATTCGATCATTAAGCACGTAGATAGCTGGGTGGCTGGTGGATGTGGGGGATCTCCTGGTAACCTGTCTGGTGTGAAGGTGGCGGATCTCACGTGCCACTAGATAAGGTTTTAGATAGTGCTGGGGATATGCTTGCTATCTTGGTACATGCTGGTACCAGTGAGAGGAAAATGTAGGAGGGGGGGATCTGGAAGCCAAATTTAAGCTTTTAGCTAGAAAATTGAAGTCCAGAACTTCCAACATAATGTTCTCAGAAATGCTTCCTATTTCATGTACAAGATCCAAAAGGCAGGCAGAGCTCCAGAGTTTTGATGCATGGATGAGACAATGGTGCAAGGAAGGGGGTTAGATTTATTAGGAACAGAGCAACATTCCGGGAAGTGGGGGAGGGTATTTTATGAAGAATGGGTTTCACCTTAACCAGGATGAAACTAGGCCATTACTACTAACCTTTTAAGAAAGAAAGAGAGCAGTTTTTAAACTAGAACAAGGGGGAAAGCAGACAGTTGTCCAAGAGCACCTAGTTCGGAATGATGCATCTTTGAAGGGTACTAGCAAAACAGAGAAATCAGGGCATCCCAATTAGGGAGGTTTCAACAAAGGTTAAAGTAACCCTGATGCCTTTTTAAGTAAAAAGCAGACAGAATTGAAGAATTCCAAATTCCCCCTGTCAATTGATAACTAGATTTGTTCATATTAACAAAATACAAACTTTGAAATGCATGTAAACAAATGCTAAAAGCCTAAAATAATAAGAAAGGAGAGTTACAATATACGAGGTCTGTCCCAAAAGTAATGAGAATGATTGATTGATTTTTTTGCGCAGTGCAGAAGGGCAAGGAAAGGAAAGTGGGGGTTGAGGCAGGTGGAGGAGATACTCGGGTATGTAGTCTGACCTTCCTCAGTTGAGTCCGCGCCTTTGTAGCAGTCGGTACGTTAGCAAAGTGCGTAGTAGTTTTTGTGTCTTGTCACTGGCAAAAATGCAGAGGAGTCTGGAGCAGTGTTACGCGATCATGTTCTGTGCAAAACTCAGAAAATCTGGTTACAAAACGTTGCAGTTATTGAGGACATCGTATGTGGATGCTGTTTTGTCTTCAGCCCAAGTCTTCAGCTGGCACAAGGCATTCAAGGACGGAAGGGAGAGCATTGAGGACGAAGAGTGCACAGGGCGTCCTTCAACTTCAAGAACTAAGAACAATGTGGCTTGTGTGAAGGCTGATCTAGATAGGTACAGACGTTTGAATGTGCGGGTAATCACAGAGGAGGTAGGACTACCGAAAATGGACGTCCATCAAATCATTACAGAAGATCTGCACATGAGAAAAATTTGTGTGAAATTGGTCCCGAAGAATTTGTCTGAACAAAAGGACAACCGTGTGGTGGTTTCTCAGGAACTCTTGGATCGTATGACAAGTGAGCCCAACTTTCTGCAGCGAGTGATAACCGGAGATGAAATTTGGGTTTTCAAGTACAATCCCACAACCAAAAGACAGAGTTCAGAGTGGCACACTTCCCAGCCACCTCGATCAATGAGCAAATCAAGAGTGAAATTCATGCTTATCAATTTTTTTTTGTTTTTTTATTCAAAAGGAGTTGTTCACAAGGAGTTTGTGCCACCCGGACAGACTGTGAATCAAACATTTTACCTACAGGTACTCGAGAGTTTGAGAAACAGAGTTGTGCGCCTTTGCTGTGAAATTGCAAACATGTGGTTCCTTCACGACAATGCGCCAAGTCGCAAATCATTCGCTGTGAGGGAATTTTTGACTCAAAATAATATCACAATGCTTCTCCACCCACTGTACAGCCCTGACTTGGCTCCGTGCAATTTCTTTTTTATTCCCCAAGCTCAAAACCCACCTCAAAGGACATCATTTTGAGAAAGTTGAAAACATCCAGGCAGCTGCGACGAGGGCTTTGAACAACATCTCAAGTGAAGACTTCCTCCACTGCTATGAAGAGTGGCAGCAACGCTGGAATCACTGTATTCAATCACAAGGAGCCTATTTTGAAGGGGATAAACTGTAATTGCATGTATGTTCAATAAAAATGTGTTTTTTTTAAATCATTCTCATTACTTTTGGGTAGTCCTCGTATAGTAATAAATGGAATGTTAGATATAATTAGCATCTCAGACATGATGGAAGGAGAACAACCAATGGGACATTGATACCTGGGTACAAATTTTATCACAATAATAGGGTAGGTCAAATTTGTGGAGGGGTTGTGCTATGTTAGAGAGAGCATTGAGTCAAACGAGAGAGAGGTTTTTTGCAGGAAACAAAATGCACTGTAAAATTTCTTTGGCTAGAAATTCCATGTAGAAAGGGGAAGGCAGTGGGTGTGTTCTACCGTTTGCCTGGCCAGCAGGAACAGATGAATGATGAAATGCTAAAAAGAATCAGGGAAGATAACAAAAGGTACAACACGGTAATAATGGATGATTTCAGTTACTCTGCTAGCGATTTGGGTAAATGTCACAGCAGGCCATGCTGGGGAGATAACGTTTCTAGCTGAAATAAATGAATGCTTCATGGAGCAGCTGGTTCGTGAACAAAGAGAAGCCATTTCAGACTTGGTACTGTAGATCTGGTACCCTGTGGCTTGCTCTGAACCAAACAAAATGGATTCCTGCTACAAATTTCTGCTATGTTCGAGTCTCAGACCTGCTGACCTCCAAGCAACTGCCTCCCAAGTATTTCGTATGTGTGCATACAGAAGATTATGGTTCCTGGTCATGTCTATGTACAAGAGAACCTGATTTCTTATTGACATACTATTCTACTGGCCTTGGCCATTTGCAACAATGTATGAGACTGCATACCATCATCTGCATTTCGTTTCTCACCATTGACCCTTTGTCTGCAAGATGACCTCCTGATGACTACCTCTTAATTTGTTGAGACGCCTCACACTGTTTCATGCCAACTAATCGCCAAAATGTGATAAGGACTCATCACAAAGAAGAATATAGTATGCACAGAACTTGCACACCGTTTTGTGCATTTTGTGAGATGCATCAGGGTACAGAACCTTACAGGTGCCTGGGGGAGTCTGATTCTTCCTCACAGGGTTAGTGGAACAGCCTTGAAATAACACAGTGTCTTTGTACTTATAGAATCGGGCATTTTCGCAACCTTCTCCTTTAGCCAATTTTTACTCTTGGTCCTGATGGGTTTTCCTGGTGGAAATGTCCACAGGCTTTTATTATGTCCTTGTTATTATAGTTTTTATTTAATTTATATTAGTACTTGTTAAGAGACTCTACCCAAAGAAACGCTCACAGTGCCCATACAGCCAATCCTCAAGAGGCTGTTACTCTGAATGTGGGAGACCCTGGTGTCTGTGTCGATAGTTAGTAGAACACAAGCAATGTTCCCTCTAATTTTCTGTAGGCTGTGTGCGCATAAAATATCAGCTGTGCAGCTTTTGCAGGAAGGTTAAATTTTTGTGCGCCATAACACGACACTCGGAATTATATACTTTAAAATTTGACTACATGTCAGAATACAGTATGTACACCACATTGATTTTAATCAAATTAAATGAAAATGATTACTAAATGAAGCAGAACATTTCTAGTAATTACAATCACAACTTTTAAATTTTAAGATGTCTGTGTTGTTTTCTATCTGAATTAGAACCGTAATTTTTGTGCGCTCTGTTGTAAAGTATGTGCGCTCGCTCGGTGAGGTGTGTACACGCGCACAGCTTAGAGGGAACAGTGAACACAAGGAGCAAGAGATGTATGATGGTCACAGGAATCTTTATTAGGTAACCCCAGCGCGTTTTGGCAACGCCTTCCTCAGGGGGTATGCAGCTTGCAATGTAAAATAAAATAAAATAAACAATATTGCCACTTATACAATAAAAATGACATGTATACATTCAAACCAGGAAACATCAATATTTGGTTAAGACATAGTGATAATTAAAAAATGATAATAGGGAAAACGCAGGACAGCAAAGGGCAATAAATATATTTGAAGATAAGATTATAAACGCTACTGTGAATAAGTGGTTAAATGGAATCATTAAAATGTATAGGCAAATACTCACAAGAACACCTTGTGTCGTAATTCACATGTGAGGTAGTGTACAGAGATACACTCTTACTATAAGATCAAATAATAACACAGAATTGTAATATCAGGAAAGTAAGTACATTCTATGTAGTACTCACGCTACTAAACAATCATGGTAACAAATATCTCCCTTTAAAATTAAATACTGTGAGTCATATGAGAAACATATTGAAAAATAAAAATACCCTTAGTGTCATGAAGAATTGCTGATATATTAATATTGTGTGAACAAAATGATAAATCAGTACACTATTCAGAAGTATACAGAAATAGATTACTCTAATGTAGGACATGTGAGGATGATCGCCAATCTATTACTGTACATGTGTCTAAATATCTGTCATTGAAAAATCAATCCATAAGATATGGAAACGTATGATGAAAGAGTAAATACTCCTAATTATAAGCCTGCAAGATTGAGGCGATGATGAGTTGGCTGACCGCTAATTGTTCCTTATCGTTCCTCCAGTTCAGTCTACCTCTGGGTTGTCAACCTCCTCCTGCTTGGAGACTGGTATGTCAGAATCATGACATCACTGGATATAGCCTGCTGATCTCTCTCCTCGGATCCAGTGTGACCAGTCTCCGTGCAGCAGGAGGACGTGGTGAGCCTGGTAGAGGCTCCCTGGAGAAACGAATAAGGAGCTTGTAGGTAGAGTTAGATGGGAATTGGATGTTAAGGAATTTTACTGGAGCATAGTATTGGGTGATATTTCTTTGCAAAAATGCAATGTGTGCCTTCGAGTCAGTCCTGACTCCTGGCGACCCAGAAGCTCCTGGGTTTTCTTGGCAGTGTTGCTGGAAGTAGATTGCCAGGCCTTTCTTCCGAGGCAATGGAGGGTTAAGTGACTTGCCCAAGGCCACAAGGAGTGCTAGTGGGAATTGAACCCTGGTTGCTCGGTTACCAAGCCAGTGTTCTAATATTTCTTTAAGGTAAACTAAATTTGCTTAAAGATTGTTTCTTACTCCCTGCCTGTTTAAAAAGAAAAAGACAGATAGAGGGAGAGTTTAACTTCGAGGCTTCTCTCTGCTCTGGCTGCAAAGTTTCTCCCCCTGGACTTTCGGGGGAGAGCCTTCTGGTTGCAAAGTTCTCTCCCCCCCGGACTTTCGGGGGAGAGCCCTTCTGCACGGAGCTTACCTGCCAGGACCGCGTTGACGGGTTTCACGCAGCTCCGGAGGGCTGTCGGGCTGCACAGCTTGCCGGCAACACTTCTTGCAGGGACAGCGGTTTTAAAGCCATCGGAGCACGGCGCAGAACTGGCCGGTAAGCTTTAACCGGTTTCAGGTTGCGTTTGGGGGCAGGGAGACCCGGCAGCGACTCTAGCTCAGGCCGGGGAGTATTGCGCGCCTTTTCTTCTGTGGAGCTAGTTGCGGTGGCCATCTTAGGCAGCGCAGTACAGCCTCGTGGCTGCCGGGCGGCAGGCAGTTTCCCGGGCTGGAAGCGAAAGGCTGTCTGCGGAGAGTTTTTTTATGGTGCCTTTTACTTTTTTTTACTTTCTTTTGTTTTGATTTCGTTTCTAAGTACATTTTTATTTGATTGTTTGGTGTTTCCCGCGGTTTTGCTTTTGCGAAGGGGGGGCCTTCTGCAAAGGGGGGGCTTTCCTCTCAGCTGCGATCCGTGACAGGGCTTGTTTTGTGTTTTGGGATTTTAAGGGAGTCCTGGATTGAGTCCTGCTTTAAAAAAAAAGATAGCAGAAGAACGCATCTGTTACCTATTACCTCTTTAATAAGCACAATATCCTTACCACTGTGTCAGCTTGATCTATGGCAGCTAGACCACAGTGTGTTGTGTGTGGAGCCCGAAGGGGCACAGTAGCGGATTCAGGTGTGTGCCGTAACTGTGCGGCCCTGTCGTCCACGGTGGAACAGCAGATGGACAGCAAGGCGGTCACGGAGTCGCAGGGGGCGGCTTCGGCAGCCACGCGGGAGGTGTCCCCTCAGAGGTCTGCGCATGACTCAGCATCAGAGGCTGTAGCGGGGCCTTCGGGAGCTCCCTTAGTGGCGCAGGCAGCAGAAGTCAGGGATTTTAGCCCTGATTTCATTTTGCTGATGCATCAGGCTTTTTGTCTGCGCCGCCAGGGTAGGTTGCCCAGCGCTTTGACACTTCTCGGTTCTTCCCAGCTGGACTCAGCGGGGGAAGGGACTGGCGAAGAACAGCCGGCACCAAAAAGGGCGAAAACCAGAGCTTCGCCTTCGGTAGAGGCCAGTTGGAATGAAGAAGAGGACATGGATTGGGAGCAGGATGATGGTACTCAGGATCTCGAAGACGGGGAGATTCCAGAACCTGAGGATCAAGCCAAGATTATTAGGGTCTTCCGTAGGAAGGAGCTTTCAGTGTTAACCTCGGAGTCTATGCAGATGCTGAATCTTTCCTCGCAGGCTTCCGCGGAAGAGGAGGTGGAAGACCCGGTTATTCAGGTGGTCCGACAGACAGAGGTGGTGTTTCCGATTCATCGAGTGGTTGACCGTATGATCCAGGAGGAATGGGACCGGCCGGAAGCGGGACTTCGCGGCATACGAACTATGAATAGGCTCTATCCTTTGGCTGATAAGGATAAAGAACGGTTCAGAGCACTGTGGGTGGACGCGGTGGTCTCGGCGGTTACAAAAAAGACTACCATCCCGGTGGAGGGCAGTGCAGCGTTGAAGGATGCCCAGGACCGGAAAGTAGATAGTTTGTTGAAGCAAACCTTTGAGGCGGATTCTCTTTCGCTGCAGGCTTCCATCTGTGGGGCCTGGGTGGCTAGAGCATGTTTGCGTTGGGTGCAGCGGCTAAGGCAGTCTGCGCACATGGATCTTGAAGAGCTCAAGGAGCTGGGGCGCCTGGAGTCCGGGGCAGCTTATCTGGCGGATGTGCATTATGATTTGATCAGGGCTCTGGCAAATAGTACAGCGTCTGTGGTGGCTGCTCGCAGATCGGTGTGGTTGCGAAATTGGGCAGCGGATGGTTCGTCCAAGTCTCGTCTCAGCAAACTGCCGTTTAAGGGAGGTTTGCTGTTTGGCGAGGATTTGGATAAGCTGGTAAAGGACCTCGGGGAGTCCAAAGCGGGTAGGCTTCCAGAGGATAAGCCGAAGCAAGGGAAATCTGTCCAAGGTTAACAAGGTCAAGCTCGTGATTTTTGCAGATTTCATTCAACGCGGTTTGGCTCCTTTCAGCGGGGGCGCTTTCCATTTCGAGCCCAGGGCTTTCGCGGCTTCTGTGGGGCTAATAGAGGTTTCTCCTTCAGCTCCTCTCCCGCAGCTCGCAAATCACAATGAGATGAGGAGGGTCCTGACGGGGGAGACTCCCATAGGAGGGCGGCTTCGGGAGTTCCTTCCGGCGTGGACCCGCATCACCTCCGACCGCTGGGTGTTGGAGATAATTCAGCAGGGCTATGCGCTGGAGTTGGCCAGGCCGGTGCGGGATTCGTTCGTCATGTCTCCGTGCAGGGGCGCCAAAAAGGTTCTAGCGATCCGCGGCACCTTAGATCGTCTTCTTCAGTTGCGGGCGGTTGCAGAGGTGCCGAAGGCAGAGTACGGCATGGGTCGGTATTCCATTTATTTCGTGGTGCCAAAGAAGGGCGGAACGTTACGTCCTATTTTAGATCTGAAAGCCGTAAATCGTTGCCTTCGAGTGCCGCATTTCCGGATGGAAACCTTGCGCTCTGTCATAGTGGCGGTACGTCAAGGGGAGTACTTGACGTCTCTGGACCTCTCGGAGGCGTATTTGCACATTCCTATCTGAGAAGCTCATCAGAAATTCCTGCGGTTCGCCTTTCCTTGGGGACATTATCAGTTCCAGGAATTACCCTTCGGTCTATCTACGGCGCCACGGACTTTCACAAAGGTTATGGTGGTGGTGGCCACGGCGTTGCACAAAGAAGGGATTTTAGTGCACCCTTATCTCGATGATTGGTTAATTCGGGCAAAATCCGAGTCGGAGAGTGTTCGGGTGACAGGCAGAGTAGTGGAATTCCTGCAGGGTCTTGGTTGGGTGGTCAATCCAGCCAAGAGCCGCCTGCAGCCCTCTCAGAACCTCGAGTATCTGGGAGTGCGGTTCGACACAAGGAACGGTCTAGTGTTTCTGCCACACAAGAGGGCGCAAGCGCTCAGGGAGCTGGTTCGAAAGTTCCGGTCCGTCCCGGCGCCTTCAGCATGGTCCTACCTTCAGGTCTTGGGAACGATGGCGGCGATCTTGGAAGCGGTGCCGTGGGCCAGGCTGCATATGCGACCTCTGCAAAGAGCGCTTCTGTGCCGATGGTCACATCAGTCCGATCCCTTGAGCAAGCGACTGCCGTGTCCAGGGAAGGTCAGACTGTCTCTGCGGTGGTGGCTCCGCAGGGCATCTCTGGCAGCCGGCATGCCCATGGAACAACCGGAGTGGATGGCGTTACTAACGGATGCCAGCCTGACGGGGTGGGGAGCCCACTGCGGGAGCAGGTTTGCGCAGGGGGCTTGGTCGCCCCAGGAGACGTCCTGGTCTATCAATCGGCTGGAGCTTCGAGCAGTGGCGCTAGCGCTTTGGGCTTTCCAGGATTTGGTGTTGGGGCGTCTGGTTCGGGTTCTCTCTGACAACTCGACGACAGTCGCCTACATCAACTGCCAGGGCGGCACAGGAAGTGCAGCGATGGAAGAGGAGGCGGATATGTTGTTCGCGTGGGTAGAGACGCGGTTGCCGGCGATTTCGGCGGCACACATAGCCAGAAAGGACAATGTCACGGTGGACTTTCTCAGCAGAGTGAGGATAGATGCGGGGGAGTGGGAGCTCCATCCCGACATATTTGCTCAGATCGTAGGGCATTGGGGGATGCCCGTCATGGACTTAATGGCGACCTTTCAGTCGGCAAAAGCCAGTCGGTTCTTCAGCAGGAGGCGAGAAAGGATGTCAGAGGGCATCGACGCACTGTTACAGCAGTGGCCGACAGTGGGACTGCTCTACATCTTTCCCCTGTGGGCATTGATAGGCCGGGTGGTTCAAAAGATCGGAGCTCATCCGGGCAGGGTGCTTCTTGTAGCGCCCGACTGGCCGAGGCATCCGTGGTATGCAGACCTCGTACGTCTCCTAGACGGTCAGCCTTGGCGGTTGCCGGCAAGGGCGGACCTGTTGTTGCAGGGTCCCCTATTCATGCCCCAAGTGGATCGGTTCTCGCTTACGGTATGGCCATTGAAAGGGCTCGGTTGAGGAAAAAAGGCTATTCGGCGGCAGTAGTGGCTACTCTGCTTAGGGCGCGGAAGCAGTCCACCTCTTTGGCGTATGTGCGTGTCTGGCGCATATTTGAGGATTGGTGTTCGAGGCATCAGATTAGAGCAACTACGGTTGCCATACCTTCAAT
This sequence comes from Ichthyophis bannanicus, assembly GCA_033557465.1. Lineage (NCBI taxonomy): Eukaryota > Metazoa > Chordata > Amphibia > Gymnophiona > Ichthyophiidae > Ichthyophis > Ichthyophis bannanicus. The sequence continues at coordinate 978,690,421 of CM066031.1, forward strand.
TTTAGGATTTCTGCAGGATGGTTTTGATAAGGGTCTTGCGGCAAGTTCCATACGCGTTCAATTGGCAGCCCTGGCCTGTTATCGTGGCAAGGTGCAGGGCGTGCCGCTGGGTCCTCACCCAGATGTAGTTTGCTTTCTGAAAGCGGTTTCCAGGATGCGGCCGTCGCATAGGGTGTTGCTTCCGTCCTGGGATCTCAATCTGGTGTTGGCGGCGTTATCCAAGCCTCCCTTTGAGCCGTTGCTCCGGGCTTCGGTGAAGGATTTGACGTTGAAAACTGTCTTCCTCGTGGCGATCTGTTCGGCTCGGCGCATCTCGTAGTTGCAAGCTTTGTCGTGTAGGGAACCGTTCTTGATCTTTTCAAGGGAGAAGGTAGTCCTTCGTCCGGTTCCTTCTTTTTGCCTAAAGTGGTGTCTCCTTTCCACTTGAACCAGGCGGTGTGTTTGCCTGTTCTCAGTTCATTGCCAGACGACAAACAGGATCACAGTTTACGTCGGTTGGATGTCAAAAGGTCGTTGCGCCGGTATTTGAAGGTGACGGAGTGTTTTCGCAAATCGGATCGCTTGTTTGTGGTGTTTGGTGGCGTGCGCAAAGGTGAGGCGGCGGCTAAAGCGTCTATCGTCAGGTGGGTCCAGGAGGTGATCGCTTCCACCTATTTGCTTCAAGGTCGAGTTGTGCCCGAGGGGTTGCGGGCGCATTCCACCAGAGCGCAAGCGTGCTCCTGGGCGGAACACAGTTTGGTTCCGCCAGGGGAAATCTGTAGGGCGGCGACTTGGTCGTCGCTGCACACGTTCAGTAAGCATTACCATTTGGACGTCGCTGCTGGTTCAGATGCCCGTTTCGGTTCGGCGGTGTTGCGGGCCGGGTTGCGGGGTCCCTCCCAATGTTGACTGCTCTGGTACATCCCAGAGGTAGAGGACTGAACTGGAGGAATGATAAGGAAATGATAATTACACTTACCTGGTAATTGTAGTTCCTTGAGTGACGACAGTTCAGTCCTCCATCCCACCCCATGGGTTTTTCAGGAGGGAATCGACACTATGGACCAGAAAACTAGTGTTACAGGTGAGTCTATTTTACGATCTTTCACAGACTAGTTACTTTTCCTATCCTCGTTGTGGCAGTGTAGGGGGTAAGAAAACCTTGCCAACGGATGGGGAGTATAAAATTTTCAGGTTAGTTAGTTCAAATGATATTGGTTTTTGTTTGGCTACTTATTTGTTGCTCCTTTGAGTCTGCTTTGTTAATAGTTCACACTGGATCCGAGGAGAGAGATCAGCAGGCTATATCCAGTGATGACATGATTCTGACATACCAGTCTCCAAGCTGCAGGAGGAGGTTGACAACCCAGAGGTAGAGGACTGAACTGTCGTCACTCAAGGAACTACAATTACCAGGTAAGTGTAATTATCATTTAATGAACACCACGGTTGATGGACAGTATCCAGAAGGTCGCTAGCATTTAAATGTGAAAACAAGATGTAACCTCATTAAACGTTTGTATTTAGGTTGAAAGAGTGCGAAAAGATTAAATTTATAAATAGATCAATATATATACACATAAAATACAAATAGGTAATAATTGAACTGGCTACTAATGCTTCTGAATGTTTCAGTAGATGAACAGTGTCTTAAAAAATTACTGACCTTTGAATTTAAAGTCAAATTGTTTCGCCGTGGAACGTGTGTGTTCAAGGTTGGGAAGCAGTGCTTCAGAACTGAAGAATCGTAAATAAATAGAATTCGTAAATGAACCAGTGTATATGCACACAATTTGCAAAACCGTACTGAACAAGCTGGCCATGAGCTCGCATTTATCAACAATATTTGATTAATAAAGCAAGTGCATAAAAATTATTCTTATGTATCTAAAGGCAATCTCAAGGATGTGCAGAGGGCTGTATTAAGAAGTATAGTATGCTTGTCCCTTATCTATGAAAAAAGTGTTCTTGTAGATAAATAATTCAACAACTTTGTGGATGAATACTAACATTAAAAACTACATGCATCTGGACGGCACTTGTATCATTAATCATATTGAGCTACCCATACGTATAAAAGTGTATTCTTTTCAAAAATGCATGTGAATATATATTTAAAAATTTTGATAAAAAATATATATTGATAGACTTAATATATTGATGGTTTGATGTTCATAAAGCACAAGGATCGCTCATATTAAAACACCTTGATCTATCCCATAATGTCAAGAGTGATCTTAAAAACAATAGTAGTCATGAAATACTGTCTTTCTTATAAAACACTTGTACATGTGGAACAAATTGTTCTTCGATAAAAGTATATAGTTGGGTAAAATGTTTAGTAACTTAATTTATCAATCCCGTGGTATCCACCAGGCACGAGAAATGGCCAAAAATGAAATGACTATCTCATGAATGTAAAGAATAATTGTGGAATTGCACTAAGTTCATTCTGTATATTACAAATCAATTTGATTAAGAGAGATGTTAGAGCTGATGGTGTACACTAGATGAATAAATGAAGTTATGTGTTGAAAATGTGTGTTAAATCATTTTATTTAATAATTTTTGTGTTGCTTGGGACACCTAGGGGCCAAATTTAAGACAGACGGTACTAATTTTAGGTTATCTCAAATTTAAAAGGGGGAAAGTAAAAACTCGTAATTTGATAGAATGGTACTTATATATCATAGATTGCTTGTAAATGGTCTTTATATGGACCAGGGTTTGTCATGTGTCTGTAATTTTATCAAATTTTAACTAAACTTTGTGATAGTGAAGGGTTCGTTGAAAAATGTACCTGAGGAAAAGTGAATCAATCATGACTGGTCATAAAAACACCGAGAGATCAATTTCTTGGTTCAAACCTTGTGGTTCTAAACTATTAAATGCGTGTTATTTTTATTGTATAAGTGGCAATATTGTTTGTTTTATTTTATTTTGCTTTGTTTTATTTTACATTACAAGCTGCATGCCCCCTGAGGAAGGCATTGCCGAAACGCGTTGGGGTTACCTAATAAAGATTCCTGTGACCATCATACGTCTCTTACTCCTTGTGTTCTACTGGCATCTACTGCGAGAGCGAGTACTCTTTTTGTGTTGACTGTGTCGATAGTTAGCCATCAGCTCAACGCTAATGTACCGCATCTGGAAAGGACTGGAGTTCCACAAACCCCATCTTCCACACAATTCCATGGTCGTCGAATCGACCATTCAAAAGCTCACAAGCCAAAAGATTCTCTTCTCTGTCCCTCCCGGTAGGAAGGCCCGAGCCCTCAATGCCCTCAGGCACAAATGTTATCAAAGCTCAATGCTGGGTTGCTGGATCCAACCCTATGAACGCAACATAGGCATGCACCTAAAAGCACTGGCCAAAGAGCTGTCGAGGTTTGCAGCAGGCCTCATCGGGGAACCCCTCCAACAGCTCCAGACCCTGACCTCAGGAATGGGGGACTGTTCCAAGTTCCTTTCCCGGGCCGCTTATGACTTGAGTTTCAGCAGCCGGCATCTGGGCCTGATGCCAGGCCTGGCTGCAATCCTCTGACCTCGAGCAGTGGGTCCAGGACAAACTGCTCGATGTCTCCTGTACCGGGGAGAACCTCTTCAGCAAACCCATGGTTTACAAAGCTGCTGAGATTGAGGCAGACTTTGTGATCCAACAGAGGCTGTCCAAGAAGACCTCACCCATCCCTTCCCCGTAAGGGAAAAGAGCACCTTTGTACAGGGTCATCAGTACCAGCTCTACTCTGGCCATTAGCAAGGTTCTCACCCCAAGAAGCAGGGGCAGGGGGCTCAGAAGGCAAAAGCATCTAAACCCCAGACTCCAGCTCCCACCCAACCTGGGGGAAGCTTTTGACACCTGCTGCAGGCCCTCCCCTCCCCCAGGAGACTTTCACCAGCTCATGGGGGGGGGGGGGCGCGCGCGCCTTGCACTCTCTGCCCACAGATGGGTCTCAATCACCTCTGACCTGTGGGTACTGCAGGTGGTCAGGGAGGGATACCTCCTTCACCTACAGCAGATTCCACCCAGGTTCTTTCCAGGAGAGCTGTTACGACCCCTCCTTCACCAGACCTTGCTGCTCACAGAACTTGCAGGTGTTCTTGGGGACAATGCAGTAGAACCTGTACCTAGAAACCGGAGGGGCAAAGACTTCTGCTCCAGGTACTTCTTGTCCTAACGAGGACTGGGGGGCCTCAGACCCATCCTAGACCTGTGAAACTTAAACAGATTTCTGGTAAGGGAAAAGTTCAAGATGCTGTCCCTTGGAACACTGCTGCCATATCTCCATCAGGGCGATTGGCTTTGCTCCTTGTATCTAAAGGATGTTTACATACACATCCTGATCCATCCCTCCCACATGCTGGATCTAAGGTTCGTAGTAGGAGAAGGGCAATACCAATATAGAGTGCTACCCTTTGACCTGGCCTTCTCACTGAGGGTTTTTGCAAAATGTCTAGCAGTAGTCGCGGCCCACCTACATCTGCAAGGGGCCTTCGTCTTCCCCTACCTGGGTGACTGGCTTATCAGGAGTGGCACAGCCGCAGAGGGCCCACCAAACCACAGGGCATGCAAATCTCCTGCAAAAGTACCTGGTATTTATCATCAACTACCCCAAATCCCTGAGTCTGGCTTTGATAGGTGCTAAGTTGGACATCCTGCAGGCTAAGGCCTTTCTACCCAGGAAAAGGGCAGACCACCTCAGGGAGTTAGCGGCAAAGGTGCAGCACCGTCACTTGGTGCCAGCCCATCTCCTCCTTCGCCTTTTGGGCCACATGGCCTCTACAGTCCAGGTGACCCTGCTAGCCCACCTACATATCCAAACAGCCCAGTGGTGCCTCTGTGCTCAGTGGATGCAAGCCACGGGCAGATTGTGGGATAGGATCAGAATAACCCGCCAGCTAGCAGAGTCCCTTGACTGGTGTTAACTTCCCTGTCACCTCCGGGCTGGTATACTTTTCCAGGCGCTCCCACCCCAGAGGGTCCTGACCATGGATGCCTCCCTCCTCGGGTTGGGGGTGCACTGGGAGGACCATCGCACACAAGACAACTAGTCCCAGGAAGAATCCCTGCTACAGATCAATCTCTTGGAACACGGAGGATCTTTCTGGCCTTACAGCTGTTCTGCCATGGCCACTGCCTGCGACACCAGTCAGTAATGGTACAGACGGACAAGCAGGTTGCTGTGTTCTGCATCAACAAGCAGGGGGCACAGGGTCATACTCCCTCTGTCAGGAGGCAGTGGTTCTCCTGTCCTTTTTGTGACTTGCAACATGCTCCTGGGCCAGGAAAACCTCCTGGCGGATAGACTCGGCAGGGTGCTCCAGCTGCACGAATGGCACCTGAACCCCAGGGTGACCTCATGGCTCTTCTGCCTCTGGGGGACGCCCATGATGGACCTCTTTGCCACACTGGACAATTCGCAGCTGCCCCGCTTCTGCTCTGGTTAGTGGCAGATGCCTTCTTGATCCCATGGATGGAAGGCCTCCTTTTATGCTTTCCGCCGACTCTTCTGGTTTCCAGGACCCTGTTCAAGGTCCAGTGCAAGGGGGCAGTACTGATACTAATTGCCCCCAGGTGCTCCCTGTCAGCAGTGCTCCCGGTCCTGCTGGGCCATGTCCCAGACCACCTGATCCAGGAGGGCTCCCTCCTGCACCCCAATCTAGGGTCTCTAATGTTGACAGTGTGGCTGCTGAAAGGGTAGCCTTGGCCCCTTTCAACCTCCCACGCCTTCCGCGAAGCGAGCATATGTCTTTTAAGTAGTGTAGATTCTTGGAATGGGGTGTGGAGAGGTATGAGAACCCATTCTCCTGCCCAGTGCAACTGGTGCTCAAATACCTACGGCACGTCTTGCATACCAGACCTAAGTCCAACTCGGTGTAGGTGCACCTGAGTGTCATTGCTGCACACCACCACCCTATCGAATAGAAACCTGTCTCTCGGGTCAGCCCCTGGTCTCTCAATTCCTCCAGGGCCTCCTGCTGTCTAAGCCCCCCGTCTGCCCAATGGGAGCTCAATGTGTTGCTCTCACAGCTCCCCTAGGCCACCATTTGAGCCTCTAGTTACCACAGATTGCAAGTATCATGGAAGGTGGCCTTCTCACAGCAGAGTAAGCAAGCTTCAGGCCCTGGTGGCATAGCCACCGTACACAAGATTCTACAAGAACAGGATGGTGCTCTGCAGTCACCCCAAATTCCTCCCAAAGGTGGTATCTCCCTTCCACCTCAACCAGGAGGTGGTCCTTCCCACCTTTTTCCCTACGGCCTCACGCTGGCCAGGAGGAAATTATACTCCATACACTGGACTGCAAACGGGCCCTGTCTGTCTATCTACAGTGGGCCCAGGGCCATTGCAAAGCTCCTCAGCTTTTCATTTCCTATGACCCCAGCAGACCGGGGCTTCCTATGACTCTATCCACTTGGGTGGTGGACTTTATTGACCTTGCTTGTGAGCGAGCTGGATTCTCCCTGGACCAGTGCATTGCGTGAGAGCGATGGCCACAGAGGTGGTGAATCTGCACTCAGTACAGGTGATGAATAAAGGCAGTACTCTCTAATCTGTTTGGGGTCTAGGAAGCTCCTGCCCTCTGACCCTTTTGTGTTCAGGCTACCGGAATGATGGTGCCGGTAAGAGCTTGCAGAGTCTCTCAGTTGGGGACTCGCCTTCTACAACTCATGGCTACCTGACCTGGTTGCCATTGGTGCTGTCGTGGTTTGGTCCTTGACAGCCTGGAGCTAGGGAGTCCCATATGTGAGGACTGACTTCCTGCTTGTTCCTGGAGAAAGCGTAGTTACTCACCTGTAGCAGGTATTCTCCAGGGACAGCAGGAATCGGTGCTCAAAACCCTCCCTCCTCCCCTAGGGAGTGGCCTCCCTAACTAGTTTTATTTTTACTACCTTCGTAGCTATGACATTTGACTGAAGATAGTACTCTTGGGTGGCAAGGGGACAACACATGCGTGATGGCATCTCCCAAAGGCTTTCTTTGAAAGCTGGGGAGATGCTTTGGCATGGGCTCTGTCAGTGCCATCACCCATACTTGAGGACTGATTCCTGCTGTCCTTGGAGAACACCTGTTACAGGTGAGTGAGTACGCTTTCTGCATCAGGGGATCTTGACTTCATGTTTTTGTTGGGAAAATAGCATTCCCTCACAATTGGCACACAAGATCATGAGAGTGTCGGAATCATTAAATATAGCAGCCATTTTAAATGGCACCAGCTGATTTGCACAGCCAATCGAAATGGTTGTCAGAGCAGCATGAACCATTCCTCTTCTGAACAGAGTCCCTTAGGAGCCACTATCTGTGATTTAAAGATCCAGTGTTCACACAAATTAAGAAGAGACTTGTGATTAGCACCCTGAAAAAGGGGATGGGACATGTTCATTGCTCTTTTGGTTTATTCCCCAAACCATCACTAGTTGCCTGCTCCTTATATAATTAAAAGGAAAAATATGTTTTAATATAAAGAGAGTAATTTAGACTTATTGAATGGCTGAGAGGAGACCCACCTTAAGAGATCCTTCCATGTATTCATGGAGATGGAATAAAGGTTGGGGATGTTTACAAGTCCTGTTTGTATAAAGCAGTGGTTCTCAACCCAGTCCTCTGGGACCCCCAGGCCTTTCAGGTTTACAGGATATCCACAATGAATATGCATGAGAGAGATCTGCATATAATGGAAACAGTGCATGCAGGTCTTGTATACATATGCATTGTTGATATCCTGAAAACCTGACTAGCCTAGGGCTCCTAGAGGACTGGATTGAGAACCACTGATATAAAGAAGTCCTAGATCTACTGCACCATGTAGAACATTCCCTCTATAGTGCACACTACTCCCACCAGAGCCAAAATTACTGCCGCCACTCCTAGGTCCTCCTCTACCTGCAGTGAGCATGCTTGAAGCTCAGTGGCAGGTACATTCTGATGTAATGAATGAGATCAGCATTAGGATATGCCTGCTTGTGAGTTTTTAGCATGCTTGCAGTGCAGGCACAGCAAACATGGAACAGAAGTCCAAACAGCAGCTTCCAGAGGTAGTATAGACTTATGCTGCTATGTTGAGTGAGAGACAGGACTCGGGCGAGCCACTTTACCTCTCTGTGCCTTGGGTTACCTGATTTTAATTGTATGTTAATACCTGTAATTAGTATTTGGATTGTCTTTACCTGTTCTAGGGTACCACCTACTACTGCTGCTGTTAATTTACTTACACCATTATAAGTGGAAAAACCTTTTGATAGCCACAAAACATTGATCCTTATTATGCTTTCTATGCTGCACCTCCAGCAATCGCACATGAAAGATAGCAAGTGTATTATGCATGAAGACAGTGTTGGGTGCATATCTTAAACAACACATACACTGTGTAGTACGTACATGTAGGCAGAGGAGATGTGTTGGAAGCCAGTATCATCTGAACAGCCAAACAAATCTACAGTTGCTCAGGCTTTGAACTTGGCCCAAAATCAATGAACAAGAAGACCATGAAGAGGGACCTGGACAAATCTGTCATTCACAAATTCATCAAGAAAAGAAGGGGACCCCCTCCCCTCATTCAAGTATATTTTTAGAAAATGACTTATTTGATAATAAGTTAAAAGTAACCAGTGAATTCCATGTTTCATTAGTCAGCATATGGGCCCAGCCTCTCCTACAACCCCTTTGCTGGCTGGGATGTATATATATGTTGAATACGGTACTGTCTCTGCCACATTCTGTCTTGCTCATTCATCATCATAGTGGCATGAAGCTGCAGTGTTATTTCACCTCTTAGATAGTTAATGTTCACATACATCATAAGTGATCATGACAGAATATGAAAGCTAACAAAGTGTAAACTGTCTAATGCATGTGCGGAGAAGGAGGCTTCAAATGCTTTCCTGTCTTTATTTTTCTGTCAGTCCACACGGGGACAGTTTTTCAACAAAATCACAATTACAAAGGGAGAGGACTGAGAAAAACACATCCTGCCTGCCTTCCACTACCATTCACTGTCGAATCACTTATTTACCCTTTTAAACTAAAAAGACACTTTAGGTGTTTAACGATTTGCTTCATCAATCCTTTGTCATTGTGGACCATTGAAAATAGAATTTTATAAACCTTTATCATGTACTCTTATCACCTCTTGGAAAATCAGGTTGCATGTAAAAGTACACACAGTGCACTTCGGGGATACTTGTATGCAGCTTTAGTGTAGAGGAGTTTAAGGGAGGAATTGTGATTTACACACATACTTTATATGCTAACATTTACACCTGCATCTTCAACATAGAGGCAATTTCTGCAGGATTCATACTAGTATTTTATAAGCACCTATAAAATTAGTGGCTGTCCTGTTTTAACCTAGATTGCTCGGGCTGACTTAGGTGATATTTAATAATGCGATACCTGGAACAATAAAATAGCATTAATATTTGAGATAATGACTGACTTGTTAGCAATAGCTGAATGTTTTAACTGGCTCTTTCTGGAAAGATGAAGAAGCTAAAATTCTCTTCTGTCAGCAACCCGTTGTTGCCCATATTCCTAAGGCCTGATACTCAACGGCAGTGGCTAGCTGTTGCCGCTGAACTTTAAGCCTGGATATTCAATGCTGGGGCCAGATCCAAGTTCTGGCATTGAAGATCTGGCTTCCCTGGATTGCTGTGAAGCTAACTGGACAGCAGTGATAGTCAGTCACTGCCTGGTTAGCTTTAGTGGTGAAAGTTACTAGGGCAATCTTTCCTGTTCCTGACTTTTGGTACTTGTTGCTAACTAGGTAGCGGCTCAATATTACCACTGCCTGGATAGCAACAGGTGCCACTCTGGCACGGTCTGATGCTAACTAATGTGTAGCAGCAGCACTTCCCACAGATATTCAGCAGTACTAACCTTGTTAGTGCCACTGTTTGGTGGCATTTACACAGTTTGCAGGTCTGCAAACTATGGCCCTCATTCTCGAACATGGGTTTTGGGGCTGCATGTCCCGCAAGCCGCCTGTACCCTATTCCTCCACCGGCTCTATACGTCCTGTACATCAGGATGGGGAGATCCAGTGGAGCGAGAGCAGAGGCAGACCAGCCTGGCAGCATGTACAGAGCCGATTCAGGTCACAGCCCTGCACGTGCTGCTTATACCATTTCAGAGGTGGTAGAAGCAGCACAATTTGCCAGATCGGGGCAGGGGAGCCACCTCCGGGGCCAGGTGCGGAGGAGGTCTGTGCTGCAGATTGGGCAATGGGGATTTGGGGGGGGCCGAAGCTGAGGATGCCTGTGGGGAGGATGTTCTCATAGGCGCAGGGGGCATGCCGGGCTGTCCTCTGGCCCAATTCTGGCTCTGATGGGAATGTTTTGTTCCCGCGGACCAGAATCCGGTCCTATCGGCCCCCTCCCAGAATGGGGCTCTATGTAAATGCCTTTGAATATTGGGGCTCCTAGCTTCTGCAAAGAATAGCATATCCTCTGAACAGTACCTTGCGTGAGAGAAACTTGATTTATTTTATTTATTTGTTACATTTCTATACCGCCCCTTCCAGAGATCAGGGGCGGTTTACAAGGAACTTAAACAGGTACATGGAATACAAATAAAACCTTTTATAGGTAACTTGATTTGCGGGTATGGTCAGTGAGTTGGAGGTTACAATTTTTTAGGATCTATGTACAACTTGGCTATATACAGGAATTTTCATGCTCACGTTTGCTTTGCACTGCCCTTATCTTGGTTGGGTGAGCTGCCTCTGTGGTGCGTGTGTGTTTGGATATGAGTTTTCAGTTCCGAAGTGCATGGTAAAAAGGTGGGTTTTTAGGTGCTTTCTGAAATCTTTGAGGTCTTTTGTTGTGCAGATGTGTAGTGGGAAGGAGTTCCAGATGTTGGGTGCAGCATAGGAGAATGCTCTGTAGCTGGTGGTTTGTTTTGTTTTGCGGATGGAGGGTGGGATTGTTAAAGTGTGGGTGGCATTCTCCCTGCGTGTTCTGTTTGTTGGGATGAGGAGGAGGGTTGAGAGAAAAGAGGGAGCAACATTGTTAATGAGTTTGAATGATGTTACAAGTAGTTTGTATCTGATCCGGCTTTCTATTGGGAGCCAGTGTTAGGGTATATAGGAGGGGTGTGACATGGTCAGTTAGTCTGGCTTTGCAGGTGATCTTGGCTGTGATATTTTGTATTTGTTGGAGTATGTGTAGACTCTTTGCCGGTAGACCCTGCAACAGGCTGTTCTCCTAGGACAAGCAGGATAAGTCAGCCACAATAGGTGTCGTCATCCAACGGCGCAGAGACGGAAGTACTCTCTCTAGCTCAGAAGGGCTTAGCCCCTCTGAACATGGGCCACCTGGCCACACCTCCGGGTCAGCCCCTAGCTAGCCACTTTTCGTTCTTCCGCCTTGCCAGCAAGACGGACTCTCCTACTGTCTACACCAAAACCCTAGATCATCAGACAACATTCTGAACAGAAAGAATCTCAAAAAAAAAAAAAAAAAAAAAGGACCTTAATCCTAAGAACTACAATCAAGATGCCAAAACCGGGGTTTTAAAAAATGCCCAAGCTGCTCAAAGAAAATGTACTCCACAGACACACATGATCGCTGCTTGAGGTGCCTTGGAATCTCCCACAGAGTTGAGGACTGAATTCACTGCGCGAAGATGTCCCCCCGAGCAAGAAAATCACAGAAACATGCTCTGCAGGACATGATCCAGGAGGTAAGAAGCCGGACGGCCCTTACCCCAGTGGACCACGTGGCTGCCCATGCTGCTTCTGAACTCCCGAAGCTGCAGCCTGCTTCCTCCACAGCCCCGGATGTGCCCTTGCCGGCCTCCATCCGCAGCTGCGATGCCTCTGCCCTCGGGTCTTCTCCGTGCCTCTTCTGCTCCTCCTGCTGCCTCCACGACTCATGGCTCTCCTCCGGGGCTCCCTTCAGCATCGTGTGAGTCTCCATATGTGCAGGCAGCCATCTTGCCGACACCCTCTGCTCCTGGCTCCGCCCCCCATGGCGCCACGGCAACAATTCAGCTAACGGCTCGGCCCACCACGGCACCATTGGGCATCAGCTAGAAGACGTCCCAGCCTCTGGCTCTGCCCACCATGGTGCCATTGGGCAGCATCACAAGGACGATCCAGTCTCCCACTCTGCCCACCGCGCCACTATTGGCCAGCACCACGGCAATGCACAGAAGAGGAAACAACACTCCCCCTCCTACCGGAGAGCCTCTCCATCGGCACGGAGGCACCGCTCCAGCCCGCGCCGACGTAGCAAAGGCTCAAAGAGGCACAGAAATCACAGGAGAAAATGAGGAAACTACAGCAGCAGCAGCAGGGCACAGATTTGAGATCTGTGTCCAAGAGAGACAGATTTCACCGATCTCAAAAAAGACACAGAAAATCAGGTAACAGGCACAGAAGCAGAAGGTCTCCTTCCAGCAGTTTCAGATATGCCAGCCCTGCGCTCTACAACAGCTGCATGCTCCCCTCAAACCCTGATTCTGATCTGGAACCACACGATAATCAGGAAACATACTTCCCAATGGCTCCTGCCACCCAGGATTCCCCACCTGTCCCTATGGCTCTGCACAAGACCGCCACCATGCGTCTCCCACAACAAGCAGTCCCCGACGTGGCGCAACTCTCCTCCCTGCTCTCCAATGCTCTCCAGTAATGGATACAAACTCACGCACATACTCCAACATCCTCATCGGAGCCAAGGATCACCAGCCCACCGGCAGCTCCTCTGGATCCGGCGCCCCCGCCCTCCCTCCTGCGACGCAAGCAATGGGGTTGAGACCTCGGGACAGGACCTCGCATCTACGACTGCGGACCCCATGCCCAACAACCCAGAAGATCTCACCTATCCCAGATTCCTCCGCAAACTGGCGTCGGCAGTGGCTCTTCCTGCTACCAGCTTCCACTCGACCAGCGCCCGGAAACGCAAGCAGTGCTGAAGTTCCTGGAGAATCCCAGGGCCCCTGCACCTATACCCGTGCACCTCCTGCTTCACAAAAACCTTCTCAAACTGTGGCAGAACCCTAATTCGGGACCCCCCTCCTCCCGCAAACTGGACCTAAAATACCAGGTCCAGCCCCTACCTGGTTTCGACAAAGCGCAGCTCCCACACCAATCCATCATGGTGGAGTCGGCCCTCAAGTGTTCTAAATCAATGCGGACTCACTCCAACAACCCCCCAGGCAGCGACCTTAAACTACTCGACGAGATCGGTAAGAGGGCCTTCCAGGAAGCCATGCTCGGCGCCAGGGTGTCCACACACCAGCTCCAGCATGCCCTCTACCAGGACGCCCTCCTGAGAAAACTAAAAGACGTCGTCTCCTCACTTCCGCAGGACAACCAAGCATCTGCCAATGCCCCTTTAGCAGACCTCCAAGAATGCATGAAATACCTGGTGCGGGCAGCCTTCGATGTGGCCGCATGCACAGCTGGAACTGCCATCTCCGCTTGCCGCCTCGCTTGGCTGAGGGCCTCCGGACTCAGAGAGGACACCCATGAGCGCATCGCCGATGCCCCTTGTATGGGCGACTCACTTTTCGGTGAAAGAGTCAATGACACCATCGCTACTATGAAAGACCACTGCGCCACGCTGTAAACCCTTGCGGACGAGGGCCTAGAGCGCAGCAGCCGCAGGAGCTCCTATCAGTGAAAGCCATACCCCGCCAAGTGCCAATACAACTCATATCGGAGCAACCCTTATCAGAAGTGGCAACAACCGCAGTACAAGCCACAGGCCCAGAGCGCTTCCTACCGCAATAAACCTCATCAACGCGACCGGAGGCAACAAAAGGCCCCTCAAACCGGCCCCTCCAAGCAGAGCCTGCCCTTTTGACAAGCACAGCAAAGCCCCCTCCCCCCCCCACAGAGGGTCGGCTCACCTCCTTCCTACCGACCTGGGAATCCATCACCACAGACAAGTGGGTCTTCCAAATAATCAAGAATGGATACCGCATCTGGTTCCACTCAGCACCGTGGCAACACAAACCTCCGCAAGACAGTACAGAACCTACCTCCCTTACAGATCTCTCAATGGAGATATCCTCTCTCCTGACCTCCAAGGCAATAGAGGCAGTACCACCAGAGGAGATCCATACTGGCTTCTACTCCAGATACTGTATGGTTCCCAAAAAGTCAGGAGGCTCCCGTCCCATCCTCGACCTTTGCAACCTCAACAAATTCATTGTCAAGGAGAAATTCCAGATGTACTCCCTTGGGTCCATCCTTCCCCTTATTCAGCATGGGGAGTGGCTCTCATCCCTGGACTTGATGGATGCGTACATGCATATCAGCATCCACAAGGACCACCGCAAGTTCCTTCGCTTCCAGATCCTGGGGAGAGACTTCCAATACAGAGTCCTTCCCTTTGGACTATCTCCGGCACCAAGAGTCTTTACCAAATGCGTGGCCGTTGCAGCCACCCACCTGCGCAAACAGGGCATATGCGTTTTTCCATACCTGGACGACTGGCTGATTGCAGCCCCCTCCCTATGGGAAGCCACAGCGGTGACACAACAGACCATCGCTCTCCTGACATCCCTGGGCTTTCTAATCAACTTCCAGAAGTCGCACCTGAAACCCACCCAACGCCTCGAGTTCATCAGAGCCTTAATAGATACAACAGTCTCCACGGCATTCCTGCCCCACTCCCACAGGGAGGCTATCATCCAGCTGACCCGGCGCATCTCAGAGACCAGCTCCACGTCCGCCAGGACACTCTTCCGCCTCCTGGGCCACATGGCAGCCTCGACCCAGGTCGTCTCTATGGCGAAGTTCCACATGCGCCACCTGCAATGGCACCTGAGGCCACACTGGAGTCGGCACTCGCAACCTCTCAGCTCACGCATCCACATGGATGCCGCATCCAAAGCGTCTCTTCTGTGGTGGACCCGCAGCACGAACCTCTCACATGGCTGCCCTCTGAGGCCGTCTGCCCACCAGCTGACCATAACCACGGACACCTCGCCATCTGGCTGGGGGGCGCACTGCCTCCACCTCCACACCCAGGGAGCATAGACGGCGAAGGAGCGGTCCTCACACATCAACCTCCTGGAGCTCAGGGCGATGCGACACGCTCTCAAGACGTTCCAGAATCTGATTTACGGAAACTGCATCCTTCTTCAAACCGACAACCAGGTAGCCATGTTCTACATCAACAAGCAGGGTGGAACGGGTTCCCGTCCCCTCTGCAGGGAAGCTCTACAAATCTGGATGTTTGCCCTTCACAACCACTGCCTCATCCAAGCATCCTACCTACCAGGGCTTCAGAATGGGCTGGCAGACCGCCTCAGCCGGCAGCTCAACCCTCACGAATGGAAGCTCAACTGCCAGGTGGCCCTCACCATCTTCCAGAGGTGGGGGCAACTGCAAATAGACCTCTTTGCCATGGAGGAGTACACCAAATGCGACACTTTCTGTTCGAAGCACCCATCACAGAGCAGCGTCGCCCCGGATGCATTCCACGTGTCCTGGGGGGACTGGTCTCTAGTGTACGCCTTCCCGCCCTTCCCTCTGATACCGCTAATGCTACAGCGCATCATCTCGGACAGAGCACAAGCGATCCTCATCGCCCCCTACTGGCTGCACCAGGCATGGTTTCCATTCCTTAACCGCCTGGCACAGGACGCGCCCCTTCGCCTTCCCCTGAGGCTGGACCTCATCTCACAGGACGACTGCAACACCCTGCACCTCAATCTGCAGACCCTGTTCTTAGCAGCATGGAGGCTGAGTGGGTAACTCTGGCTCCCCTCCATCTCCCGCCAGAGGTTGCACAAGTAGTGCTTGCGGCGAGACGCAAGCATAAGAAGTCGTATGGCCTGAAATGGAAGCGCTTCACCATATGGTGCGCCTCCCGGCAGCTCAACCCCTTTTCCTGCCCCATGCCGCAGACGCTGCAATACCTCACCGAGCTCTCCCAAAAGGGGCTACAGCCTCAGGCAATTCGAGTCCACCTGGCTGCGATCGCAGCGTTCCACGACCGCTGCGGCGACATCTCCATCGCAGCCCAGCCCATCGTCAAGGACTCGCCAACCTGCACCCCCCACACATGGACCCGATCCCTCACTGGGACTTCAACACCGTCCTCTGCCAGCTTACTCAGCCTCCCTTTGAGCCCTTGTGCACAGCAGACATGAAGCACGTGTCCTGGAAAGTTCTATTCCTGGTTGCCATCACATCAGCCAGACGGATAAGCGAGCTGCAGGCCTTGGTGGTGCACCCGCCCTATACCCAGCTCACCAGCGACAGAGCCTCCCTCTGGACACACCCAAGATTCGTGCCTAAAGTGGCCTCTGCCTTCCATATCAACCAGTCCATAGAACTACCTAGTTTCCACCCCAAACCACACTCCTCCCCAGAGGAGCAACGGCTGCACACCTTGGACTGCATCAGGGCCCTCCATATCTACCTCCACCGGACATCATCGCAGCGCAAGGGGACACAACTCTTCGTCTCCTATGACCCCAACAAACCTGGGCGTCCGGTCTCCAAAAGGACCCTGTCACTCTGGATCTCTGCTTGCATTGCCTTCTGAAGTCAGTTCCTGTGGCGGATATCTGCAAAGTGGCCACATGGTCATCCCCACATACATTCCAAAAACACTATTGCCGCGACCTCACTGACGAGAAGTTTGCCTTCGGCCGGGCGGTCCTATCCACGGCTGACCCACGCTGTCTGTAACGCTGTACCGTGGGACTAACTGAACTGTTTACCAAGCGACTCGATGCTGCACTGTTACTGCATATTTGCACTGTTGTTGTTGCTACTACCCCATTGCACTGTTGTTGTTCACAAATTGTTCTGCACCGTGTTAATTGCACCTCTGCCACTTGCACCCTTTTGTTATTATTATTATTATTATTGAGACTTATAAAGCGCCGCAACATACGAAGCGCTGTACAAACATAGAAGAGAGACAGTCCCTGCTCATCAGAGCTCACAATCTAATAAAACAGAAAACAAAATAAGTTACATAATACAAATAACAAAAATTTACAGGACTTGCGGTTGTAGTAGCAGCCCCCTGCAGCTGCATTGTTTGTTTTTTTGCACTACTTGCCTACCTGCACTGGTAACTCTTCCTCAATAAAAGGGAATGGTTTTCCACTATCTCATGGTCTGCCTTCTTCACTTCAACCGCCCCTTGCACCTCAGCTCTTCCTAGCTTGGGAGGTACCTATTGTGGCTGACTCATCCTGCTTGTCCTAGGAGAAAACAAAGTTACTTACCTGTAACAGGAGTTCTCCGTGGACAGCAGGATAAGTCAGCCACACATTCCCATCCTCCTCCCCTACAAGGGACGGTCTTCTCCCGAGTACACGCCCCTAGTGTTGGTCTCAGCTAGTAACTCAGTGGCTAGCTAGCGGCTGACCCGGAGGTGTGGCCAGGTGGCCCATGCTCAGAGGGGCTAAGCCCTTCTGAGCTATAGAGAGTACTTCCGTCTCAGTGCCGTCGGATGACGACACCTATTGTGGCCGACTTATCCTGCTGTCCACGGAGAACTCCTGTTACTGGTAAGTAACCTCGTTTTGTAGTAGTAGAAGTGGGGGGTGATGATGGATTGAATGACTGCTCTGAAGTCGTTATCTTCAAGGAGAGGTCTTAGTTGTATGGATTTTAATTTGTATAGGATTGTTCTGGCTGTTCGTTTCAGGTGAGGTACCTGCTAAGGGAGGTATCTAGGATTACACCGAGGTATTTAACTTCTTGTTTGACTGGGATTGTGGTGGTGTTGACGGTGATGGCCTGGGGTAGGGTTGAGTCTTGGTTTCTTGTGATGTGCAGCGCTTCCTTTTTTTTGTAGTTTAGGCTGAGGTTGCTGGATTTCAGCCAGGAGTCAGCTTCCTTAATACATTTGTCCAGGTTGTTGTAGTTGGGGTTATTTACATCTATGGGGAGCGACAACATGATGTTGTCCGCATAGATGTAGTAGTGGATGTTGTGTTTTTGGAATATGTGGGTGATAGGTTGAAGGTGCACTATTGTCAAAACTTAAAAACAACAGAATTAAATACTTGCCTTACATATGCTTGCTGGTTTTATTTATTTATCAGCTCTTATAGATGGTCTCTTCCCCTAAAGCGCAACAAAACTGTTTACATCATAAAATATACAAATGCATATAACACAGTTAGATTACACATACATAGGGCAGTCTATCTGAGGCTGTTATAAGGCTTTCCATTTCTTACAAGATTCTAATACATTATCGATGGCTTTCAATCCTTTGGATAGACATTTCCAACAAGTAGGACCCTTACATACAAAAGCATGCTTTAAAGCCTACACCAACCTAATTCTAGTTGGTATTTTTTACTTGATTATATACTATTTTGGCTTTTGGCTTAGTCCAGTTGCCTGCTTCATCTTGGGTCTTATGTCTGTAGTGTCTTGTGTTTTGTTCTTATTTGTATTTCTTTCTTTAGTATTTATGTTCTCCTAGCCTTTTCTGTAGCTTTTCTGTCTCTCATTGGCGTTCTGTTTTGTTTTCTTTCTTTGCAGCTGTTTTATGCGATTGTAAACCGCCTCATGCTCTGGCCCAGGCGGTATATCAAGTAAATGATACAAATAAATTAAATAATAATTCAGTTTTGTTTTTGCCTGGAATCTTTAATATTTCAGCTATCGTCACATTCTCTCAATTTTCTAGCCATTGCATATGAGCCAGCAATAATGCAATGGCTGTCAAATTTCTCTCCTCGAAGAGAAGCATGGTCAAGAATTGAACTTCATTGTGGCTCTCCTATGGCAAAAGGAGGCAGCAGCTTCAGTGATATGCATGATTGCCAATTTTTAACCTCAGAACTAAAGCACTCCATAGCATTCCTAGATCCTACCAAAACTATTGAACCTAGGCAAGAAAGTAGGGGGGGGGGGGTGGCACAACTACTATCCTCTGCAGGATTCCCAGCTCATACTGGCCCAAGCAGAGAAATATCCTGCATGTTTGTGGCTACTCATTGTTACATCCCCATAATATAGAACATCCTCTAGGCATACCAAACATTACTATGTTTAAAAGGTCAACTGCTGGCTTGCCACAATGGTACCCAGGTGTCATCTCTCTCCGTGTAGGCTGCTGCATACACTGTCATCTCTTCCAGCCCATATTAACTGCTGCAGATGCACTCTCCTGTTTTCTTTTGGCCCATGCAGCCCATTTGGCCCATTTTGATATACTAAAGTTTCCTGCGGGCCAAGCAAGCCAATGATAGTGAAGACAGCCCACTATCTTCCTTCTGTATGAGGGAATTCTATGCAACCTCTGCATTTCACACTTTCACATAATTTTTTTCTTCGGTGTTGTGCTACATGCAGAGGTTTGGAGTCTCCATTTCAAGTTTGTCTGTGCAGCTCTAATTTGCAGTTTCTTAGTGGAGGTTAGGGTCACCCTGTGTGTATAAATGCAGCAAGATATTTTCTGTCTAGCTAATATTTGAACATTAATGTAGTATTGTTCATATACTGGGGGAAGGATTGCTGCTTAAGTCCTGGGGTTAGAGCTGTTATGACATGGCAAGTTTGCTATATAGGTTTTAAATATCTTTTTGTAGGATATTGTTACTTCACATTGTGCCTGGTATTGGATATATTTTATGTTACTGTTACTGAGGTGACAACAAATTAGAATATTTTTGTACAGTGATATATAACAGGAAATGTCCTAGTTCTACAGCACACCTGTTTTTGGAGACTGTTTCTGTGGGTGCAGGGTATATTTACAGAACTGGAGGTGCAAGATTCATACTGAGGTTATGATCCATCCTCCATAAACCTTAGGAGTCCTTTTATTAAATGAGTTATGCTGTTACCACCTGAATTAGCATGCAGTAATACTTAGCATACTGGCATGTCAGTTATCATGCGCTAACTATATATCATGCTATGAGGTGGAAAGAGGGTGGGTCATGGATGAGGCATGGGTGTGGATTGTGCCTCGGGGTTAGTGCTGGTGTACCCTACTGCACATCATCATTGTTGCAGTTAGCAGGGCCAGCACAAGGGTTTCTGCTGCCCCAAGCAGGAGCCGACACCATGCCCCATGCCCCCGCCCCCTCCCCCACCCCCGCATCATCTCACCTTGGGGCAGGGGGGGATCACTGATAACATGACCCTTCCAGCAATTTGGAAGCTTGCTTGGTTCTTCATCACCCATACTACCACGCTTTTCACTTCCCAGTTTGCTGTGATGCTAGTTTAGTCTCATCCTCTTCTCCTTTCTTCACCAAAGCTATTGCTCATTTCCGCTTCTTCCCTTTACTACCCATTGGGAGAATTTATTTCACACTCGTTTATAAATCTGCAATTCAGACTTGCTCTATATCTCTGCCTTTTAGGCTTTGCCATCTCCTGCATATTCTGTATACAGTTTTGAGCAGGCAGTTCCTCCTCTTTTATTCAGTACTTAAACATTTACTGCACTAACGAAAAGGTTATGTGATTGACACTCCTTCCCCCTCCACATCATGATTATCTTCTAAACAACAACATAGCATATGTTCAATCCGCAGTCTACCCTATGGTCTGGTGGAGAAATCACTGCAAGTCTTGCAACCAGGTCTGCTAAACTTTTATAGAATTCCACCACCAGCCCGGCCAGGGTCCGGGGCTTTAGCTAATTTCAATTCATTAATTGCTTGCTGTATTTCCAAAGCAGAGAGGGAGGTCAGTTTAAAGAGTTTATTGCCTCTTTTTCTAAGGTTGGTATATGCACATCCTGAAAAGAACCTAGTTTTCTCCAGAAACAAGCAGGAAGTCAGTCCTCACATATGGGTGATGTCTGTGTCGATGGAGCCTGTGCAGAGCATTTCCCATTTTCAAAGAAAGCCTTTGGGACATGCTACCACGTACGCCCAAGGGTACCATCTTGCTCAGTCTCCTTTTTTCCGCAGAGCCCAATGGACATCTATCCTATTTCCCCGGAAAAAATCGTCCAAAATTTCCTTAAGTGTTTTTTGACCGGTTGCGTACTGGTTCCTCTTCCCACCTCAGGCCGGAGCCAGTTCTGGTGCTGTTCACGGCTCCTTTTCTCTTTTTGGATCGAGGCTTGCCTCAACCGGCGTTCATGCCTTTTTTCGCCCAGGGGGGTCTCCCACCATGTCTCCCAGTGGGTTCAAAAAATGTGACTGCTGCAGTCAAATTGTCTATTACAGACACACACGACTGCTGCCTGAGCCCAGACCACGATAGAACCACCTTCAAAGTGTGCCAGGCCATGACTCCGAAAATCAACAAGAAATGGTCAGAGTTGCAGGAAAAGATGTTCCTGGGGTCCGACTCGGAACTGGCCTCACCGACACCGAGCTCCAAGCCCAGCACTTCATGTGAGGCCTGGGCATCCTCAGAGTCCTACGGTGGCTTCTCCAAGAGGACCCCAGACCCTGAGCGAAAAAAGAAAAAATCCTCGAAGCCAGTCGAAGTTTCATTGGTGAAATCCAGTAAAGTCCCACGGAGGGACTCTAGTGACTTTGAGCAGTGCCACACTAAGATCTCTAAGAGGGAGTCCTCGGCTGGCGGAGACCATACGAGGCTCCCTGAGGCCATGGTCCTCATCAAGGAGCACTCACGAGAGTGCTGACATCGGGTCTGAGGTCCTTGGTACCCACGCCGAAAGCTGCGGAGCCTTCTGGCCTCGAAACCAGAATGGTGGCCCTGGAACAGAATATCCCTGCTATCCTGGCCATGCAGCAGGCGATGATGGCTGGTTTGTCTGCCTCATCTGCCCCGACAACCGGGCCTCCGCTGCAAGAGAATCCCCAGGCATCGAGCCAGGCTCTGAGCGCCATTGGTCGAGATCCTGTTCCTCGGGTATCCGGTCTTCTCTGGCCGGTTTCCTCTGGGGGATCCTGGCTCATTGGAGTCTGCCCTGAGACGCAAGGCTGTAGGGCAGCAGTTCTCAACCGGTGGGTTGTGACCCCCATGGGGGTCGCCTCAGGATTTACCGGAGGTCACCTGAAAAATCCACCTCACTCCAAGTCTCTGGTGGCAGCGGCGACGACTCTTTGAGAGATCTTCAGTTTAAAAAAGCCAAGCCGGTGCAGAGCCTTCCGTCTCTGTGAAGGAGCCTGTGCACATGCGTCCCGCCCCCAAAGGAAGTTACATGAACTTCCTTTAGGGGCGGGACACATCTGCATGGGCTCCTCAGAGGCAGGAAGGCTCTGCATCCGCTTGGCTTTTATAACTGAAGATCACTCCGACACCCGATAGTGGAGTGAGGTGTCGGATCGGGCCTGGACTCAGAGCGGTGAGCAGAACAGGACGGAAGCTCCGGTGCACGCTGGCAGTGGAGTGAGTGGCAAAGGAGGTGGGAGCACAAAACGCCGGACAGCAGAGGTAGCCCGCCAAAATGACTGAGCAAGGGCCGTGCGGGTCCAGGACGTGCAGGCACGTGGCAGAGGCCTAAGGAGGAACGCGACAGAGGTGCAGGAGGCAGAAGGAGACAGTAAATGTCGACATCGGAGGGGAAAGTGTGCCTCGTGGAATAAAACATAGCCCAGCTGAATAGCTCAAAGTGCAAGGTCCCCAGCCAGGCTCATATGGATAGAAATACTATATTTTCCTTCTGCATTTGCATTATTTTTTTTCAGCAGCCTGTGTAAAGCTCTGGTTTCTGTTTTCATTATGTTGAATATTATACTTTGGTAGAGTACTGTAATTGTGTGGGTATGCTGGACGGTCTTGTATTTCCTTTTAAATAGAAGGTGATATGTGCGAAGGTAACTATATCCTGTTTATTGTCATTGGTACAAGTCAGCCTAATTAACAGAGACTTGCTACTACTGAGCATTTGTATAGCGCTACAAGATGTATGCAGCACTGCACAGACATGTAAGAGACAGTCCCTGCTCATCAGAACTTACAATTAGTTTTTATGGAGGTCTGTTGGTATGGATAGTTCTGTTGGTCTTTGCTGGATGCTCTCAATCAGTAGTGCTCCTGGATCGCCCCGCTGTTTGGCCTGCGCCTAAGTGCTACACCAAAGAGCCCTCCAGCGAGGCTCTCAGGCATAGGCACACCTTCCGGCGCTGCTTTTTATGTTGCTGGGGTGCAGTGGGCCGGATCGGGCCTTGTGGAGGTGATCGGGGAGGGGTTGCTCTTCCCATACACCTCCTATTAAAAACATGCTGGGTTTTCAGTGGGAACCTCTACTAGGGAGGGCATTTCTGTCCGTCTGTTTATATGACTGTATGCAAGAAAGGCCGGTGTGTGACTACATACGTTTACTAGAGTGGTTGTGCATGCATCCTTGTGTTTCTGGTGGCTTGGTTTTGGGAGTGGGGAAGCACAACAGTCAGTGGAGAATTGGTTGGTTTGGTGTGCTTTGGGACCTATTCAGGGGTCATGAATAATAAAAATGCTAATGGTCACAGGAAGGGTGAGCTGATTTTCTGCACAGAGTCTGGGAGAAAGTCAGTGGAATAAGTGGGTTTCTTGGTAGAGGTGAGTAGGGTTGCTGAGAAAGGGTAGAAATGTAAGAGGAATGGGGTAAAGTGTGAGGAGGCTATTGCAGGTTGAGAAAAACAACTGGTAGCAAAAGCAAGAACTTGAGGCACTGAAGTAGAAGAGTTCAAAAGCAGCACAGCACATTATGTATTTCATATTATATATATTTTTTAACATATATTTGTGTTTTTTTATACAGCTGAAACGCGTAGTGGATTTTCTGCCTTCACCTTGTGTGTAATATTATATAACACCAGCAACTCCAATGAAAATGAATGACAGAGAGAATACCAAGAAAAGAAAATATTGCGATGACTTTTTAAGGTATAGTTTCACCTCCATATTTTCAGCAGGGATTGAGAAACCACAATGCGTTATTTGTAACGAAGTTCTATTAGCGGAATCCATGAAGCCAAACAAACTGAAACGGCATTTTGACAGTAAGCATCCCACCTTTGTAGGCAAGGATATTCGGTATTTTAAGAACAAAGCTGATGGAATCAAAAAAAGCAGACTTGATATTGGCAGAAAGCTCCACCAGCAAAACATAGCTGCTGTTGAAGCTTCATATATGGTGGCTCTCAGAATCGCCAAAGCCAAGAAAGCTCACACCATTGCCGAAGAATTGCTGTTACTAGCAACAAAGGATATTGTTCGAGTCATGCTTGGAGATGAATTTGTATGGAAATTGAGTCCAATTTCCTTGTCTAACGACACCATCGGTAGACGAATAGAAGATATGTCTGCTGATATCCTTGACCAAGTAATCCAGGAAATGAAATCTGCTCCACTTGGACTATTTAGCATCCAGCTTGATGAATCCACAGATGTTTCAAACTATTCTCAGTTACTAGTTTACGTGAGATATATTAATGATGGCGAGTTTAAAGATTAGTTTCTTTTTTGCAAGCCACTTGAAATGACAACTGCTCGTCATGTGTTTGAAATATTTTCTTCATTCCTGCAAAAACACGATATCCCCATCGACAAGGTTTGTGGTGTTTGCACAGATGGAGCTCCAGCTATGC
This sequence comes from Ichthyophis bannanicus, assembly GCA_033557465.1. Classification (NCBI taxonomy): domain Eukaryota; kingdom Metazoa; phylum Chordata; class Amphibia; order Gymnophiona; family Ichthyophiidae; genus Ichthyophis; species Ichthyophis bannanicus. The sequence continues at coordinate 978,714,842 of CM066031.1, forward strand.
TAGGATGTCGGTCGGGATTTCAACGTTTGGTGTTCAATGAGTCACCGAAAGCCATTGGAACTCACTGTATGATTCATTGACAAGTTTTAGCAATGAAGACACTGCCACAAGAGCTGCAAGAAGCTATGATAAATGTAGTAAGTGCCGTTAATTTCATAAAAGCGAGTGCTTTAAACAGTCGACTGTTTACAAAACTTTGTAATGATTTGGATGCATCCAATAATGTTCTTTTACTACACACTGAGGTGGGATGGTTATCAAAAGGAAAGGTTTTAAAGCGCGTCTTTGATCTTCACAATGAACTAAAAACGTTTTTTAAGCAAAAAGCAAAACCACAATTTGAAGCACTTTTCAGTGACAAAAAGCAGTTGCTGAAAATTGCGTACTTGGTTGACATATTTGCAATATTGAATGAATTAGATTTATCACTGCAAGGACCAAATGCAACATGCCTAGATTTGTCCGAAAAGATCCAAGCTGTTCAAATGAAACTTCGGCTTTGGCAGAAAACGTTAGCTGAAAATAGAACGTACATGTTGCTCAACTTATCCACTTTCTTTGAAGAAAACGAGATTGAACTTGACACAAGAAATGGAATTATAATTTCTGTCAAACAGCACTTAGAAATGCTGGAAGAAATTTCAGCATATTTTCCAAATTTACCTGTCACACCATTTGCATTTGCCAGACGTCCATTCACAGTTAAAGTTGAGGATGTTCCTGAGATTGCACAAGAAGAGTTCATTGAACTCATTACCAGTGATGCAGTGAAAAATGATTTCTCTTCAATGTCAGTAATTAAATTCTGGATCAAGTATTTTCAATTGTATCCTGGACTGTCTAAGATTGTGTTGCGTCTACTTCTTCCGTTTCCAACAACATATCTGTGTGAAACCGGCTTCTCAAGCTTGTTGATTATCAAGAGTAAATACCGAAATAGACTTGCTGCAGAAGATAATCTTCGTTGTGCTCTTGCAAAGACTGAGCCGAGAATTTCACATCTGGCGAGAAAGGAAGCAAGCACAACCTTCGCACTGATAGCCTATGCCTACTTTTTAGGTTTAACACCTGCTTTAAGATTCGGTCCGATTTCTTCGAACGTGAATTACTCAATTTTAAGGAACGATACGTTCATAGAACTTATGTGTGCAAGAAATATACTTTATTATTAACTTTTCTTTTATCTTCTTTAAATTCCAAATTCAAAAGTGTATGTTACATAATCATCAGGCACTTCGCAGGTTTTTCTTCAGCTACAACTCAGAAATCAATCAACAGTGTGCAATATTCAATACAATTCATGTTCTAGAGCAATTCCTGAGGAAACCAATGTGCCACAAATTACTTTGTTTAAAAACAGCAAATTTCTCTTTCCCGGGTCTCTTCATCAGGAGACCTTTAACCTATAACAAATTACATAAAACCAATTTAAAATACTACCTAATTCAAAAACATACTAAAGTTCATCTAAAAACAATTGCTACTTGCATTCTACTATGCTGCCCACGCTTCTCCTCCTTCAGTTACCTACAGAAAAAACGCCGCGCATGCGGGATAGTTATCACTACTCTGCTTTTAAAACTCTCTTTATATTTCCGGAAGTGGATCAGGGTAAGAGGCTTCATTACAAAAGTCATTGGGCCACTTATGTCGCCTATTTTGATTACAATAAATGCAATAATGGGCATCACTACCTGATAATCAATGGTTATCATACGGGAATAAGATGACTCATATCGATAACCCCTCTTAAAGAGAGCTTATTTGGATATCGCTACATATTTAATTAGTCTTTTCCGGTTGTAGATGCTATCCAAAAAGTCCTACATAGCCCTATTTAAATGCATTAAATATTTGTCTAATCTTGAACCATCTATCATGCAACAACTAAAGATGTTAAAAACACGATGTCCACTCGATGGATACATTAAGGCCTTTAGGGGCAACAGTCTGTAACTTATGTATCCACCATTGTTCCCGTATTAGCAAAGTTTCATCCTGCGTCTTGCCTATCTTAGGTGTTTGGATACATTCAATCACAAAACTGCGGAGCTGATCAAAGATATGCCCCATAGAAAGACAATGAGCGACTACGGGGGCTTCAAGCCTACGGCATTTTAATCTACTTCTGTGTTCCCTTAGCCTTACTCTCAGGGACCGAATTGTTTTGCCAACGTAGTATAAACCGCAGGGGCAGATTATCGCATAGACCACCGCTTCGGTGTTACATGTGGTTCGAGTTCGAAGATAGATTGTCTTACCTAAATGAGTGAACTGTGACTGCTCTAGCATCACTCCACACATATCACAGTTCCCACAACTGCTGTGGCCTCCTGTTAACAAAACGGCATTTGCATTTTCTTTTTCCATTAGGGGAGAAAGTACCGTCGGGCTCAGGTATTCCTTCAGGTTCCGCCCACGTTTCCAAACACATCGTATATTTCTTGTTTCTAAACCCGGAACTATTGCTAAAATTGGTTTATGTTTTTTTATTATCTTTTGTAAACTAAAGCTTAACGGGGTAAAGGCTGTAATGAAATTTATATTCTCATGATCTTCATCTGCACTACTAAATTTTGGCGGGGGACGTAACAAATTCGCCCTATGATTATACAAGGCTCTGTGATAAGCCTGCTGTACAACCGCTGCCGGATAACCCCTACTAAGAAAATTCTTTTTCAAAATTTTAGCCTGTCTTTTATAATCACACAGAGGATCTCTAAAGGCAAAAAGTGGACTTTTGTAGTTGTTATGGAAGGACAGACTAGATAGGCCATGTGGTCTTTTTCTGTCATCATATTTCTATGTTTCTATGTTTCTATAATCGTCCGTACTCGAACAGTTACGGCGATATCGCAAAAATTGTGAATAGGGCAAAGATTGTTTTAATCGATGAGGATGTTTACTGGAAAATTCCAAAAATGTATTCCGATCCGTATCTTTCCGATAGACCAAGGTGTTCCATCTCTGAACCCCTCTGGTGACCTGAACATCAAGGTAAGTTATACAATTCTGGTGATACACAGATGTAAAAGTGATATTATTTTCCCGGGTATTAAGCCACTGCAAAAATTGTGTTAGAGTATCTAAGGACCCCTTCCACAATAAAAAAATATCATCTATGTATCGTCGCCAAGTTATTATGTTGGATACATAAGGGGACTGAGACACGTAATTCATTTCAAAATTATCCATATAAAAATTTGCCACCGAGGGGGCACATGTCGCCCCCATGGCCACTCCCGCTATTTGCTGATAGATCGTACCTTCAAAAAGAAAATGATTTTGATATATAGCCAATTTGGCCAACTCTAATAAAAATTCAACATGCGGCGTAGACAGATCTCCCCGTGAAAGCAATGTTTTCTCAATTACAGCCATGGCACCCTCTTGTGGTATATTTGTATAGAGTGAAGAGACGTCCAAAGTTACAAGCCAGACGTCATCATGACTAGCCCAATTGGCCAGTTCTTCCACTATATTCAAAAACTGTGTGGTATCTTTAAGATACGACTGTATACGAGGGAGTAGAGGGCGCAAAAATGAGTCCAAATAGATGGATAAAGGTTCTAGAACACTTCCTCTGGTAGATACAATAGGTCTACCAGGGGGAGTTAGTCTATTTTTATGGATTTTCGGTACTGTATAAAATTTCGCCAGCAACGGGGAAACCACATTCAGAAAAGTAAATTCCTTAAAGGAAATCTATTTTTGTTGTAATGCTTGTTTAGTTATGGCCTTTATCATTAATTGCAGTTGCACAGTTGGATTTTGTGTTAATATTTTATAAGTAGTGCATACCTTTTATTGCGGAGTGATACACAGGTACAATCGTTAGTACATGGGGAGACACTTTACGAGCTAGGATGTAATAGGATCCCTTTAAAGTTTAAATCAAAATGGACTCCCCCGACCCCTCTACACCCTGCCTTGGTGACTTTTAAACATCTAATATTGCGTGATTTAGATCAGTTGGAACAACAGAATAAGCATCAAGATCAGGCTCTTCCTATGGGAGAAAGGAAAGCTCTACATTCATTAAGGGCAAGACGGGATATTGTAGTGAGGAGGGCGGATAAAGGGGGAGCAGTGGTGGTTCTTGACCGAGATTTTTATTTAACAGAAGCTCGAGCACAATTGCAGGTATGTACTACTTATAAAATATTAACACAAAATCCACCTGTGCAACTGCAATTAACGATAAAGGCCATAACTAAACAAGCATTACAACAAAAATTGATTTCCTTTAAGGAATTTACTTTTCTGAATGTGGTTTCCCCGTTGCTGGCGAAATTTTATACAGTACCGAAAATCCATAAAAATAGACGAACTCCCCCTGGTAGACCTATTGTATCTACCAGAGGAAGTGTTCTAGAACCTTTATCCATCTATTTGGACTCATTTTTGCGCCCTCTACTCCCTCGTATACAGTCGTATCTTAAAGATACCACACAGTTTTTGAATATAGTGGAAGAACTGGCCAATTGGGCTAGTCATGATGACGTCTGGCTTGTAACTTTGGACGTCTCTTCACTCTATACAAATATACCACAAGAGGGTGCCATGGCTGTAATTGAGAAAACATTGCTTTCACGGGGAGATCTGTCTACGCCGCATGTTGAATTTTTATTAGAGTTGGCCAAATTGGCTATATATCAAAATCATTTTCTTTTTGAAGGTACGATCTATCAGCAAATAGCGGGAGTGGCCATGGGGGCGACATGTGCCCCCTCGGTGGCAAATTTTTATATGGATAATTTTGAAATGAATTACGTGTCTCAGTCCCCTTATGTATCCAACATAATAACTTGGCGACGATACATAGATGATATTTTTTTATTGTGGAAGGGGTCCTTAGATACTCTAACACAATTTTTGCAGTGGCTTAATACCCGGGAAAATAATATCACTTTTACATCTGTGTATCACCAGAATTGTATAACTTACCTTGATGTTCAGGTCACCAGAATGGTTCAGAGATGGAACACCTCGGTCTATCGGAAAGATACGGATCGGAATACATTTTTGGAATTTTCCAGTAAACATCCTCATCGATTAAAACAATCTTTGCCCTATTCACAATTTTTGCGATATCGCCGTAACTGTTCGAGTACGGACGATTATAAAAGACAGGCTAAAATTTTGAAAAAGAATTTTCTTAGTAGGGGTTATCCGGCAGCGGTTGTACAGCAGGCTTATCACAGAGCCTTGTATAATCATAGGGCGAATTTGTTACGTCCCCCGCCAAATTTAGTAGTGCAGATGAAGATCATGAGAATATAAATTTCATTACAGCCTTTACCCCGTTAAGCTTTAGTTTACAAAAGATAATAAAAAAACATAAACCAATTTTAGCAATAGTTCCGGGTTTAGAAACAAGAAATATACGATGTGTTTGGAAACGTGGGCGGAACCTGAAGGAATACCTGAGCCCGACGGTACTTTCTCCCCTAATGGAAAAAGAAAATGCAAATGCCGTTTTGTTAACAGGAGGCCACAGCAGTTGTGGGAACTGTGATATGTGTGGAGTGATGCTAGAGCAGTCACAGTTCACGCATTTAGGTAAGACAATCTATCTTCGAACTCGAACCACATGTAACACCGAAGCGGTGGTCTATGTGATAATCTGCCCCTGCGGTTTATACTACGTTGGCAAAACAATTCGGTCCCTGAGAGTAAGGCTAAGGGAACACAGAAGTAGATTAAAATGCCGTAGGCTTGAAGCCCCTGTAGTCGCTCATTGTCTTTCTATGGGGCATACCTTTGATCAGCTCCGCAGTTTTGTGATTGAATGTATCCAAACACCTAAGATAGGCAAGACGCAGGATGAAACTTTGCTAATACGGGAACAATGGTGGATACATAAGTTACAGACTGTTGCCCCTAAAGGCCTTAATGTATCCATCGAGTGGACATCGTGTTTTTAACATCTTTAGTTGTTGCATGATAGATGGTTCAAGATTAGACAAATATTTAATGCATTTAAATAGGGCTATGTAGGACTTTTTGGATAGCATCTACAACCGGAAAAGACTAATTAAATATGTAGCGATATCCAAATAAGCTCTCTTTAAGAGGGGTTATCGATATGAGTCATCTTATTCCCGTATGATAACCATTGATTATCAGGTAGTGATGCCCATTATTGCATTTATTGTAATCAAAATAGGCGACATAAGTGGCCCAATGACTTTTGTAATGAAGCCTCTTACCCTGATCCACTTCCGGAAATATAAAGAGGGTTTTAAAAGCAGAGTAGTGATAACTATCCCGCATGCGCGGCGTTTTTCTGTAGGTAACTGAAGGAGGAGAAGCGTGGGCAGCATAGTAGAATGCAAGTAGCAATTGTTTTTAGATGAACTTTAGTATGTTTTTGAATTAGGTAGTATTTTAAATTGGTTTTATGTAATTTGTTATAGGTTAAAGGTCTCCTGATGAAGAGACCCGGGAAAGAGAAATTTGCTGTTTTTAAACAAAGTAATTTGTGGCACATTGGTTTCCTCAGGAATTGCTCTAGAACATGGAATTGTATTGAATATTGCACACTGTTGATTGATTTCTGAGTTGTAGCTGAAGAAAAACCTGCGAAGTGCCTGATGGTTATGTAACATACACTTTTGAATTTGGAATTTAAAGAAGATAAAAGAAAAGTTAATAATAAAGTATATTTCTTGCACACATAAGTTCTATGAACGTACTTTTTAGGTTTGACAACACTAACATTTTTGTCCTTCGTCAGTCTTTTTGAATAAAGCATACTAAAACCATTGGCTACAAAATCATAATAATTTCAAAATCAAATATTGTTACTTGTTATTGTGATTAATTATTGTGGTTTAAATAAGTAAATTTTATAAATAAAAACATATTGCAAAGGCCTATAATATTTTAATAATTCAACAAATGATTACAGTTACAATGCATTAACGGTAAAGGAAGATAGACGCATTTGATTTTATCATTGGGGGTCACCACAAGTTGACCAATGGTAAAAGGGGTCACGGCACAAAAAAGGTTGAGAACCACTGCTGTAGGGCCTCAGAGTCCTTGACACCCTCTGATTCAAAGTGGGAGACAGATATTGAGGACTACCTAGAAACCTGCCGACACCGGGACATCCCCTTGAAGCCATCTCCCCCAATGCCTCTGTGCCAATTCCCCCCCCCCAGGACGTGGCCTTCCACAACTTCATCTGGGACATGGCCTGGGCCCTGTTGGTTCCAAAAGAGTTAGAGGAGTACCCATGCACCGAAGAACTGGAAATCCTCCAGTATGAGTCCCCGCCTAATAAGACTCTTATGGTGCCGGTGCAACCGATCCTGGAATGGCGGCTACTCAGGATGTGGGAGACCCTGGCCTCTGTGCTGGTGGTCAGCCGACACCTCGACACCATCTACTGTCAAGAAGGGCCCCAGGTTCCACAAGACCCAACTCCCACCTGTTGAGTTGTGGAGTCAATCATGCAGAAATTGAAGAGCCAGAAAAACTACTCCTCTGTTGCCCCCGGGCAGAGAGACTCGAGCCCTCGGGCAAAAATGCTACCAAGGCTCCATGCTCGGGTGCTGGATTCAGGCCTATGAACTGTACATAGTCATATACCTCAAGGCCCTTATCCAGGAGCTCTCCGACTTCTCGGCTGGCCTCTTCGGGGAACCCCTCCTGCAGTTTCAATATCTAACATCCGGGATCAGGGACTCTCTCACACCGCCTACGATGGCTTCGAGTCAGCAGCCCATGTAGCGGCAGCAAGCATCTGCACCCGGTGCCAGGCCTGGCTTCAGACCTCGGACCTCGAGCAATGGGTCCAAGAATAATTGCTTGATGTCCCCTGCATGGGGGAAAACTTGTTCGGCAAACCCATGGCTGACAAGGTGGCAGAGATTGAGGCCGAGGTGGTGATGAGGTAGAGGCTCTCCAAGAAGACCTCAGCCCTTCCCAGAAAGAAAACATCGGGGAAAAGACCCTTTTCTTGAGGGAAAAAGGGGTCTTTCCACCAAAGTCCACTACCAGCCCCTCTCAGGCCACCAACAGCAGGGCCCTCAGCCTAAGGGCCAGGGCCTCGGTCCCAGGAAGCCAAAAACCCAGAAGCCCCAGGCCCCGACTCCTACCCAATCTGCATCCCAGGGCAGGGCCTCCTCTCCCTGGGAGACTCTTCCCAGCCCACAGGGAGCTACCTGGTACACTTTTGTCCACTGGTGGGCTGGAGTCACTTCAGACCAGTGGGTTCTACAGGTGATCAAGGATGGGTACGTCTTTCACCTGCAGCAGGTACCCGCAAGAATTTTCCCAAGAGAGCCAGTGCGATGTCTCCTTCACCAGATCTTACTGCTCTCAGAGCTCGCAGGTCTCCTCAGGGACAGTACCGTAGAGCCCGTCCCCAAACATCTTCTTTTTTTTTTCTTCGGTTTGATTGCGTGAGAGGGACACATCAGTTCTATCTGATTAAGCACACTTTTTCAAAAAATACTGCGGTTCCCATGTTTAGACACATGTCCTCTTTTAATTTATTTATTCATTTGCACAGAAGCATTTAGGTTCAATTGTAGTTTTACTATTTTTATTCTTACTCTTAATACAGTATTTTATCTTTTAATTTGATGTTATTTATTGTACTACTCACTTTTATCGTATTTTACCTTAATGGGTATACGATCCCTTTTTCAAAGTCCCGTTTTTTTCCCCCGTAATGTTACCCATTTTTACTTCACTTATCAGCCTGTTCCACTTATTGTTCTGAATGTAAAACTGAAAGGAGATCGTTGCCTCATGTATCTGTACTACTTGTGCTTACAGCCGCGTTTCATTTTTTGATGTCAAGTACCATTTATTACATATCAGGGTTAGTTTCCCCAAGAATAAGTTTATTTTCAATATGTTTTTTCTCAATATTTATTGGTTATCAGTGCATCACTCGCTCCCCTTCATGCCGTTTATCTTCTCTGTCATGCGCGTCTATCTGCCAATCATTGATTTCTGGCGCGAAACTCACTATTTATTTAGAGACGCTTACTCTTGTCCTCCTTCATGACGGTTTACACTATACGTTGCAAGTTTTAATTCAACGTTTGACTGGGTAATATAACAATGTTTATTCCTTTCTCTCTGATATTTTTGATTAAGCTATGTGTTTTACTGCCACCTCAAAAGTTTCTCCTCCTATATATTCTCTCTCAATGCCTGGTCTCCTACATGGTTTTTAAATTGGTAATCTTTGTTTTGGATCTCTGATTCCTCTCTGTTCTGGCTCTGTATGTTTTACTCTTCACCAAGTATATTTTTTATCTCATTATTCATCTATTTATTTTTTAGCCTTGAGTCACTATTTGAAAAAGGTCTTTTTCAAGACTTTTGTTCTCATATGGTACATTACGTAAGTATCCTCTCTGTAGTACTTTCCACTGCTTAAGAACAGTCATCTTCATTGCTTTTTGAGTATTTACTTAGACCACTTTAATCTTTTCATATGTTTATGCATTACTCTTTATTTTTATTCATATATGTATGTTTTATCTTGTTTTCAATGTACACTGCTGTTTATCAATTCGTGTTTTATACAATATTTATTTTTAAAGTTTCTTTTTAATAATTCATACTATTGATGTGCTTTGTATCACTGTTTTTAATTTTTAATTGTGGATTTTTAATATCTGTTATTGTTTGTAGATGCGTACCACCCGATGAAGGCTTCACGCTAAAACGCGTAGGGGATTTACCAAATAAATCATAGCACCTGTGACCCCTTTTGGCCTTTGCCCCACTTTGTGTTTTCTGCTTATTGCTGCGAGGGCCCTGCTCTCTTGTGTTCCTCCTCAGTCTTCTGGGCCACATGGCCTCAACGGTCCACGTCACCCCCTTGGTTCGCCTGCACATGCGGACAGCCCAATGGTGCCTGCGCTCACAGTGGTCTCAAGCCAAAGGTGGGCTGAGGGACAGGGTCCAGGTCACCCATTGGCTGGCAGCCTCACTAACTGGTGGCAGAATTTCCACCACCTACGGGCAGGAATGTCCTTCCAAGCACCCGTGCCCCAAGCGACTCTGACCACAGACGCCTCCCTCCTGGTGTGGGGGGCACACTGCGAGGGCCTATGCACACAAGGTAGTTGGTCTCCGGAGGAATCCCTCCTTCAGATCAATCTCCTAGAGCTCCCGGTGATTTTTCTGGCCTTACGAGCCTTCTGTCACCGCCTGTGCCATCTGTTGGTATTGATCCAGACAGACAACCAAATGGCCATGTTTTACATCAACAAGCAGGGAGGCACGGGCTCATACTCTCTCTGCAGGGAAGCAAAGGCGCTCCTCTCCTATGCAGAGCACAAATGTATGTGGCTGTGAGCGGTGTACCTCCTGGGCTAGGACAACTGCCTAGCGAACAGGCTGAGCAGGGTCCTACAGCCAACACAAGTGGCGCTTTCACCCCAGGGTGAAAAGACAGCTCTTCCATCTCTGGGGCAGGCCCATGATGGAGCTATTTGCCTCTCCGGACAACACACAGCTGACCTGCTTCTGCTCCCTTCAGTCGCACCCGGAGAGAATGGCAGCGGATACCGCCTTAATCTTGTGGGCTGAAGGCCTACTCTATGCATTCCCGCCGACCCTCCTGGTAGCCAGAACCCTCTTCAAAGTTCAGAGTGACAGAGCATCAGTAATACTGATCGCCCCCAGGTGGCCCAGGCAAACTTGGTTTCCTGTTGCTTTCCCTGTCGGTGGCACTCCCAGTCCCACTGGGCCTGGTCCTGGACCTCCTGTCCCAGGAGTGGGGATCACTCTTGCTTCCCAATGTGGGGTCTCTGTCACTAATGGCATGGCCACTGAAAGGGTAGCTTTGCCTCCTTTCAACCTTCCAGAGGTCCTGCTGGCCTCCCAGAAACCCTCCACCAGATGGGCATACGCCTTTAAGTGGAGGAGATTCTCTGTCAGGTGCATGGAAAGGGGGGAGAATCTCTTCTCCTGCCATGTGCAACTTGTCCTCCAGTACTTGCTGCACTTATTGCACACAGGGCTGAAATCTAACTCAGTTCGGGTGCACCTGAGCGCCATAACCTCTCACCACTACCCCATTGAGGGAAAACCCCTCTCCAATCAACCCCTAGTGTCCAGGTTCCTCCGGGGCCTTCTGCTGTCCAAACTCCCACTCTGCCCTCCGGCAGCAGAATGGGACCTCAATGTGGTGATCTCCCAGCTCACCAGGCCGCCATTCAAGTCCCTGGCCACCTGTCACCTAAGGTACTGTACCTATTGTGGAAGGTGGCCTTCTTGGTGGCTCTCACATCCGCTCAAAGAGTGAATGAACACCAGGCTCTGGTGGCAGACCCCTCTCCCCCCCATATACGAGATTCTATAAGGTGGTGCTCCATACACACCCCAAATTCCTCCCCAAGGTGGTAACTCCCTTCCATCTCAACCAAGAGGTGGTCCTTCTCACCTTCATCCCACGGCCTCTCGCTGGCAGGGAGGAACTCATACGCCATACACTAGACTGTGAGAGCCCTGCCCTTCTACCTACAGAAATCTCAGGCCCATTGCAGAGCTCCTCAACTCTGTGTCTTATGACCCCAGTAGACTGGGGCTCCCCATGACTAAGCAAACTCTATCCATTTGGGTGGCAGACTCTGTTGCCCTCGCTTACGAGCAAGATGGCCTCTCTCTTGAGCATTGGCTCACAGCGCACTGCATGAGGGCAAAGACCACATCAATGGCCAACCTCCCTCAGTGCCGGTGATAGAGATCTGCAAGACTGTCATATGATATTCACTTCACACGTTCGCAGCTCACTACTGCCTGGAGAACAAGTCCCAGAGGGACAATGCCTTTGACCAGGCAGTGCTCCATAATATTCTTGGGGTGTAGGCAACTCCAGCCCTCCGATCCTTCTGTGTTCAGGCTACTGGAGTGACTGTATTGCCGGACACTAGGGTCTTGCAGAGTCTCTCAGTTGGGGACTCATCTTCTGCAACTCGTGGCTACTCGATTGGTCGCCGCAGGTGCTGTTGTGGTTTGGTTCTTGGCAGCCTGGAACTAGGGAGACCCATATGTGAGGACTGACTTCCTGCTTGTTCCTGGAGAAAGCATAGTTACTCACCTTTAACAGGTGTTCTCTGGGAACAGCAGGAATCAGTCCTCACAACCCTCCCTCCTTCCCTTGGAGTTGCCGCTATACATTGTTTTATTTTTACTGCCATCTCAGCTATGTCATCTGATTGAGCAAGATGGCATCCTTGGGCAGGAAGGGGACCACACATGCCTGGTAGCATGTCCCAATGGCTTTGAAAGCTGGGGAAATGCTCTGCGCGGGCTCTGTCAGCACCAATGTCACCCATATGTGAGGACACTATACAGGCTGGATGATGACACTTTTCTTTTCCCTAATAGCATTACAAACCCATTTTATGAAATTGTATTAAATACTGCCACTCCTCTTTGTTGCCCATTAAAGGATGAATAATACAGCTCTTGCACCCATGCTTGCCTTATCTTTTGATGTTCAAGCATACTGAGCTGGGTTTATTGTAAGTATGTAATGTCTTAAACTATTTAAGAACAGAAAGATTAACATTTTTGTTCTTTTGACTGGAGAGTGTATCCTATCCACATTTAATGATGCCAGTGTTAATTTAGCCATAATGAAACTTCAGCAATACCATTTTTCCGAATCAGTCACTCTTTTTTTTTATGACGCCTTACCTCTCCATAATTTCAGAACATTCATATATAGTGTTTTGGGTGTTGTGGTTTTTTGTGGGGGTGGGGGTGGGGGTGGTTAAGTGTCATCAAGTCAATGCTGACTCCTGGTGACCCAGCACATGTGACCAGAATGCAATGGAGGATAAAGTGACTGGCCCAAGGCCACAAGGAGTATCTGTGGAAATCAAACCCACATCTCTTGGGTACAAGGCTGTTGCTTGAACTACTAGGCTGCTCCTCCATTCCACCATATAGTTTCATTTCCTACAGCATGACATTTTCATTCTATCCAAATTACTGTTATTTATCACACCTTGTCCTAACCCAGTCACTCTACTATTCGTTCCCCTTCACCCACCCTCCCCCCTAATCTACTGATCCCCCTGTTGGCCTTCAACCCATAAACAGGACTTGGATACTTCTTGCCCTATTCCCTATCTCTAGGACCAGCCAAACCATCAGGCAAGCTAGGCAGCTGCCTAGGGCAGCAAAGAACAGGGCATTCAAAGCTAAACAATAGATTCTGACAGTCGTGGTGAAAGGCGTAGGGCACCAACACCTTGTACCAACTCTGGAACCAGCCCTGCCTACCTCAAATATACTTAGCAAGTTTGTGCACTGGTAAATAAATAAACACTTTTAACTATGTGAGTCAGATAAGCTTACATACTTCTGAATGAAGCCTTCTCTCTCCTTCCCCACAACAGGCAGAAAGCAACTCTTATTAATAACTGAAAGGAGGGCAGTGGCTCAGTTTCAACCACTCTCTCTTTCTACTTCCCTACTTTTCATTAAAGAGTTCAATTGTGACTGCTTCAAGACCGGCAGTTTTTCCCCCAATAGTTGTTCTTCACCACTGGGCTCTAAAAGGTTTAAGTAAAAATAAATAAATAATTGTTGGAGGCTGTGACATCACCATTTAAAATGGCCGCTTGAGCTTTTGCTCCAGCCGGCCCATGGTGTAAAGACTGGAAATTACCTACCCCAAACCTCCTTTTTTGGTGTGGTTATAGCCTGGTTGAATTGTACAAATGGCAGGGATGGTGGTGAAAGCAAAGAAAGTGGAACTTTAATGATTTTACATACACAGGCACAGCGAGCTCTCAAACACCAAGGAAACTGCTGGACAAAATGGCAGGCGGGTTCGCCTGCCACGGGAGGTGCTAGCTCCAACTCACAAGTGGATTCTCATGGCGAAATTCAGCATGCCCCGACCCCCTGCAGCAAAGCCCCAGACCATGAAGGAGCATTCCATGAGGAAGTAAGGGCTTGGTTCAAGGAGCTTAGGTGGATGGGATTGGCAGATGTGGATGGGATTGAGAGCCTCCGCTTGGAGATGGAAGAGTTAGGTAAAAGAATAGAAAAGATGGGGAGGAATGGCTCGAGGAGCAAGGGGAGTCTGTGGGAGTTCTGGAGACTAAGTTGCAATCTTTGGACAAACTGCAGGAGGACAAAGAGGAAAAAGGTTGAGAGCCTAGCAAATAGGTCCGAACATAACAATCTGCGCTTCCAGAGAGTCTTGGTAGAGGTGCCCTATACTGACTGTACCACAGTGATTCAAAAAATATCCAGAGCCCTTCTGCAGGTGGCGGGTTTGGACACTGAGGGCTGGGATTTCTGGCTTGACCAGGCCTACAGAGTAGTGGGCACACCTGGCCTAAAAAACAATAAACCCTGTGATGGCATTGCATGTTTTCATGCTTATGAGGTAAAGGAGTGCGTGATTGCCCATGTATGTGTCCATGGCCCGCTTCAATGGGAGTCCTGCACTATTGAAGTGTATGTCGACCTGACCCAAGTGATGGTCCAGAAGTGGCGCAATATGTGGGATGTGCTCGTCAAGCTGTGGGAGGAGGGAATTTAATATGGATGGACTTTCTCATTTGGCCTAACTTTTGTTGTCAAGAGGAAGAGAGTGCGAGTGCAGACCAGGGAGGAAGCGGTGTGCACACTCCTAGAAGTTGGTATGTCGGAGCTGGAGCTGGACCCATGGACTGAGGTGGTAGGCTGGAAGGAGCCTCCAAGATGGCAGTGGGTCTCACACAACCAGCGACAGCTCAAGCAGCAATTGGGAGGAGGAGATCTGGTGCACGACCAGACTTGAACTAATTGACTTTCGCAAGGCAATGTTGCTTGCGGTCATGGCCTGTGTACTTTTGGTGCCATTGTTTGTGTGGTAGTTGATTCCTGACCGGTTGGTCTTGTCCTGCTTTACCCATTTGTGGGGTTGGGGGGGTGGATGGGCAGAGGAGATGCTGGGAGTGGTTGAAGTTGGTGTTTATCATTTGCTGTGAGTGTGGGGTTTCTGTTTATGTTATGTTGTTGGGGAATGCACGGATGATGTGTGGGAGTGGGGTGTGGAAAGAGTGAGCAAGGAGGTTGAAAAGGCTGTGAAGAGAAGAGGGTGGTGGCAGGGCCTGGACCCTGGCTGTATTATAATGATGATGGCAGCAGAGGCTATTCTGCTGAGTGTGAGGGGCTGGATAGAGGATGGGGGAGGTTGGAAGAGCTGGGTAGAGTGGGGGGGGGGGTAGTATATGGTGAGTGAGCTTAAAGGGGTCTTTAAATGTGAGGGGACTTAACTCCCCTTTCAAGAGACAGAAACTCAACAAAAAATGTCTTGACAGAAAGGCAAACACACTGCGGAGGGTACATGAACATTTGGTGAATCCTCAGGAGTATGCATCAGGTTCCTATGCATCAAATGTAGAGGAAAAAAAGAAGGGGGAGTGGCAATATTTGTCAGCTCCCCGTTGCGGGTAGAAATGGGCGAGGTGATTCAGGATTGGGCAGGGAGGTAACTACTAGTACGCATTAAGATTGAGGGTGTGTGGTTCAGGCTGGCCAACATATATGCTCCTATAGGGACAAAGGGTGATTATTTTTTTTTTTTTTTGCTGGAGGACTATTTAGGGGATGGTTTGCTGATTTGTGGGGGTGATTTTAACTTCACATGGGACCCGGGAAGGGATACAGGGATGCAGTGGATAGGCGGGCTGATAAGGGGGTGCCTCAAAAGGTTTGTGAGATCAGGGCCTGATGGATTCTTGGTGCTCCCTCCATCCGGGGAACCGGCAATTCTTTCTGTTCCCAAGTACATGGGTCTTATTCAAGGATTGACATGAGCTGGATTGGGAAAGAGGAGGCTGCAAGAATACAGGCTATTGTGCTGTATATGTGAACAGCTGTTTTGTAAATAGTACTTTGTAATATAGTTTGATATGTTCTATGTTCTTTGTAAACGAGTTCTGTTCATTGTAAACTGCCCCTGCTCACTGGAAAGGGCGGTATATAAAAACGTTTAAATAAATAAATATAGATGCCATAATATGGTCTGATCTTGCCCCTGTGGAGGTGCACCTAAGGATATAGGGGAAAAAGCAAGGGATTAAATTTTTCGTTGCTTAACAAATTGCTGCTGGAGGATGAATGCGGGACATAATGAGAATGATTCTGGATTACTTTTTAGTGAATGACAATGGGGAAGTGGGTTGGGGGACAGTATGGGATGGGTTCAAAGCAGCCTTGAATGGGGTGCCTGGATTAAGCATGATCAGGGAAAGCAGGAGCTTGATTTACATCATCAGTTGTTGAGGTTTGAAGAGGCAGATGCACAGACCCCGGGGAGGGGGGGCAAATTCTGGCAGTTTGAGCCCAGCTGAACGCTCTAGAGAAGGAGGTAATCCATCATTGGATGCACTTATTATGTTGGGAATTTTTTGGAGGGGAGAACAAAGCAGATAAATACCTACCAAGGCAGTTGAAGTGCAAGAAACTGTGGGTGCACATCTTTGCCATTAAGGGAGCGGGAGGCATCGTACATTGTACTTCACACAGGGAAGTAGATGCGGGAAGAGTTTGAACTTTAACCAGCAGCTTTGTGCAGTGCCTCCACCTCCTTCTGGGGAGCAGGTGGCAAGCTTCCTAGAATCTGTTCCCCTTCAAAATGGAGCAGGAGGCGAGGGAGGCATTGGATAAGGAGATCGGACTGGGGGAAGTGTCGAGGCTATAAAGGCTCAAAGCTGATAAGGCCCCAGGGCTGGAAGGCCTCATGGCCCACTTCTATAAAATGTTTGGGAGCCATTTGTTGGAACAGCTGGCGAGGCTCTTTAATTTGCCCAGATATGGTGAGGCACTGGCAGATACCATGGGTTGGGCAAGTATCTCTCTCATCCTGAAAGAGGGGGAAAGACCCTTAGGTCTGTGCATCTTATTGGCCAATTTTGCTTCTTAATCTGGATGCAAATTTGCTTGCTAAGATCCTGGCTGCCCGTTTAAATGGGGTAATCCTGGGTTTGATTCATGACAATCAGATTGGCTTTATACCAGGCAGGCAAGCCTCCGATCACATTAGGAAAACTCTCAATCTTATTGGGTGGCTCAGCAGAAGTGAGAACCAGCCCTGTTACTATCTTTGGATGCCAAGAAAGCTTTTGACCATGTACCATGGGATTTTGTTTTGGCTGCTTGAGCGCATGGGATTTGGAGAGGGATTTGTGAGTTGGATGCGGGCCTTCTACTGAAATCTGCAGGTGTGCGTTAAGGTCAGTGGGGGTTACTCATTCTTTTTTTCGCTTGGGAGGGGCAGGCAGCAAGGGTGCCCTGTCACCCCTACTATATGCACTCATGATTGGGCTGCTCGCAGCCCGCATCAGGGTGAGCTGTGATATTTGGGGCATACAAGTCAGAGATCATGACTATTACATCTCTATGTTGGTGGATGTTATATTTGCGGTTTCACATCCACATATTTCTTATGTGGGAGCTCCATGAGTCCGGACAATTGTCGGGTTTCACTTGAAGTGGGGTAAATCTGAAATATTGAATCTTGCGATTAGAGTTCTCGGCTGTATCGTTGGGTGGAGAAAGAGATACGCTATTTGGGGGATATGGATAGGGCATCACTATACTGATTTATATGATTTGAACTACAAGTGGTTAATGAACAAGGTAGACCAATTGTTTAGTGGCTGGTGCAGGGTTTTTTTGTTGTGGGTGGGTAGGATAGCAGTTGTGAAAATGTTGCTTCTTCCACACTTCTTTTACCTCTTCCAGGTGCTCCCAGTCAAAGTACCCACTGGGGTGTTAAAGAGGGTGCAAAAGAAAGTTGAATGATTTGGAACAGTAGAGCCCTCAGAGTGGCAAAGTCAACTTTGCAACAGGCTCATAGCAATGGGGGTTTGGGACTACTTGATTTTCAGAAGTACTACATCGCTGCTCAATTGAAGGCAATGTATTCGATTAGGGAGAAACGGCAGTTGGTGGTTTATAGAGTGAGTGCTGATGAACCCTGCATCCTTGGAGGCTATGTTGTAGAGGAGGGTGGCATGGGGTGTGAAAGAATTCTTTTAGTAGCTTTACCTTTGCCATCTGGCAGCATCACTTTACAACTTTAATTACTTATTTATTTAGACAGTTTTGTATACCGCCTTATCCTTCAATCAAAACGGTCACAACACAATTGGGGGATACATTTAACACGTGGGGATATGAGACACATATACACTAATACTTACAGGGAACATGGGCAATGGAGGGTTAAGTGGCTTGCCCAAGACCACAAGGAGCATCTGTGGGACTAGAAACCCCAGTCCTTCCGGCCCAAGGTTGCTGTCCTCTCCTCTTGTCTGATTACCTTTCTTCCCTCCCCTTGTTCTTTCCTTGGTCTACTCCCTATCTATGTTTTGTCCTGCTTTCTTGATTTTTCAGCTGTCCTGTCAAACATTGTACATTTCTTTTCCTTTTCGTTGGCCTTGGCCTTCTTTTATTGAATTTTAATTGTACACCGCTTTGGTTTCAGTGAAAGGCGGTTTTTATCAAATACAATAAACATAAACATAGTGGGATTTGAACCCCCGACCTTCCGGCCTGAAGTACCTTGCCCCCAACCACTAGGCTACTCCTCCTCCTCCTTTATTGGCAGAAGTGAGCCTCCCCCGTTATGTCTCTCTCCTCATGTTTTGGAAAGGATGAAGAGCTGGGACAATAAGTTCTGCAACACTGGGAGAAACAGGGCCTTGGGCAGGTGTCTCAGCTGTTTCAGCATGGGGATGTGTGGCCCTTTGAGAGGCTACATGACCTGTATCATCTAGAGGAGCAGGACTATTATACTTCCAAGTTCATAATTTTATCTTGCAGAGGGGGGGGGGGGGTACAAGCGGACTTGATGAAAGAAAAAGGATGGTTTGAGGTGGCATGTATGGGGGCCTTGGATAGGAAAGAGATCCTTTCTCAAATTTAGAGAGAGTTGAACTCAGAAGGTCTACAAAAACTGGGGTACATGCTCAAATAGGAAAAGGACCCTCCACAACTTCGTCTCTGACCTATTTGGAATAATCCTTGGTCTTCACGTTGCTTGCTTAGTGTTGTTGCAGAGTCGGGGCCTTTCAGAACAGATATATTTATACAGGCACCATATGATAGACCATGTGACACTGATTGCACACAGGTGGACCCTAATCAACTAATTATGTGAACTCTGAGGTTAATTGGTTGAACCAGATCTTATTTAGGGGTTTCATAATAACAGGGATGAATACATATGCACTCACAACTTTTCAGTTTTTACTTTTTTTTTTTTTTTTTAATATACAAGATATTTTACTGTCATTTCACTTCACCAATTTGGACTATTTTGTTAGGTCCATTACCTAACATCCAAATGAACTTCCATTTTCATTCCAGGTTGTATGTAATGCGACAAAAACCAAGGGGATGAATATTTTCACAAGGCATTGTAATAAAGATTTTAAATGGAAAAAAATGTAATGTTTGTGGCCCCTCTCAAAACTAAAATTCCATCTCAGTGTCCTTCCGCAGGTTCCAGTCTCTCTACATACTCCAGTATTTTCAGGAATATTTTCAGTTTCCTAGGGTATTGTAGCATGAATTTCATTTCTTTGACAGGTGGGGCTCAGGATCACCTGGCTGCCACTTGTGCTGAGAAGTCCTGGAAGATCAAAGCCATGTGCCAGAGAATCAAGTGCTTTATAAGGTTTTAATATCACCATTTTGTCAGTGTAATTCAGAACTCAAGCTATCATTGGCCTAGGTTGGTTAGAGGAGTCCAAGAGAGGCACACGCACTTACAAACACAAGCAAACCACCCGAAGAGCAAGGTGAAAGGCTCGACCCTTCGTATGTAGAACCAGCTTGACTTGCGATTTCTGGTGGTTAAAGTGGTGAGGTTGCACTGGAGGGGGGAGTGTCATCGATAAGGTCTTATACAATTGGAACAAAAATATATATTCAATTTTGGTTCTCTTACTCCACATCGATCAAGACCTATCTGTCTTCGTCTGAATGGTCCCATGTTCTCTGGTTTCTCTTGGTTCCACTGCATGTTTCATTTTATAGTTTAATTCAATTTTATAGTCTGATCCTTCAACTCCATTCTATTTATTCTCCCCTTTTTATGTTTATTGATGTATTTATTTAAGTGTGTTGTTTATTTAATGTTAAGTATAGAGCAGTGGTTCTCAACCCAGTCCAGTTGGGTTTTCAGGGTATCCACAATTAATATGCATGAGCTTGTTGCTTCCATTGTATACAGATCTATCTTGTCTCCCGTTTGGCTCTTAAAATAACATAGTTTAACCTATTGGGATCCATTTTATGTATTACTTATAGCTATTCTTCCTCCCCTTTTTTTTGTATTCACGATTTTAGGTTTTTAAATAAGATCTTATAAAAAAAATGAAATAGGATCTTATAAAGTGGTTTTGGTCAGCAATCTGTCACATTTTACCTTTGTTTATCATACCTGTTTTTAGTTTTGTTTTTACATCACTTTTATTAGTCTCTACACTCTATTTTTGCTTTTATCTTTTTATTATTCCTTTATAAATCACTTTTGATTTGTAGAATCTAATATATGTTTTAAGTCATGTCTGGCTCTGGTATCTCACACTATTCCTATTTTACTTTTCCTACTCTTTTATCTCCTCTGGTTTTACACTGAAGCATATCTTGCATGCATTGCACGGCTTTTCATCCATTGCCTTAATTTATAAATGGTAAGTTAGTTTTTACCTCTGTTTTGCATTGAAGTTCATGCCGCATGCACCTGCACCTCTGCCTCCCTTTAACTCGGTCTATACAGTAAATGGCAGAAGCCTTTTTATACATGTATGGCTTCTTTTTTCAGTTATGTCCTTCGGGCACTGTATTTTGATAAGTTGTGTATCCGAAGCCGCAAATAGTATTGAGTATTGATTACAACATTGCATTTCTCGGCTTCCATGATTGGCGTATTACACTCTCGGTCCCCATTGCTTATGTTTCTTGTGCAGATCATGGGTCCCCTCTCCCTGCCTCTACACAAAACCTTTCTCTGAATTGACACAGATCCTTGGTTGTGACAAATTGAGTTCCTGTTAACCTGATCTATTTACAATTTAACTTTGATTTTGAGTTGTAGGTTCTGCCAGAGAAACTTACAGCTGTCATGGACACTTGGCTTCTCAGCTATGCAGTCTGGTGACATGGGTTCCATTTACATGTGTTTTTTTTTTTTTTTTTTTTTTTTTAAATAATGGTTTACGTTTTACTCATATTATATTTTTAGATTAGAGTTTTTTTAAACTCCTCTACTTCCCCTTTTTTGATACTGTATTATTACTGTTTTTTTAAGAAATAATGTTTGCATTACATTTCTATGGTTACCTTCAGTTCTCACACCCACAACTTTCACTACTTTGGTATGGCTAGATCATTTTATAATTCAGTGTTAAGATATGTTTGCATATTTGTTACTCGTGTCCCATTTAACTCTTTCAGTGCTTGTATAGACAAGTCAGTCTTTGTAATCCTTTAGTCACACACACAGAGCCCAATTTCCTAAGGGGCACATTTGGGCCATCAGCACCTGATTCTGCACTGTGGGAGTGAGACATTCCCAAGGGTGCAAGATTGGGGCCCTGGAGACAGCCTGATCACCCCAGCAGCCCCTCAGCAATGACCTCCCTGTGGCATGACACACCATATGGCCACCTGGACCCTAATGCCCTGCCGGCTGACCGTGACGGAGGCAGCCCCGATCAGGAGGCAGGGACCCACCTTGGCCTGTTACATGCTCCAGAGGGGTGCTTGTGATCTCTTGGGGGGGGGGGAGGCGGCGGTGGGCAGCCAGCTCTTATAATGCCTCTGAGGTAGGATAAACAGGCTGTCCTCTTAGAGACTCCTTGACGTACAGAGCTGTGAGTGGAATCAGCCCTGCATGTATGTGGGTCAGTCCCGCCCTTGCCTCCATTCCCCGCCACACACACAGCAGCTGTGCATGCAGCAGGGGACGGATTTGGCATACCAGCAAGGCAGATAGCGGGGCAGCACGTCCCAGTGTGACATGCTACCCTGCTATCTGCTTTTTGGAATCGGGGCTATAGTGTTTTACAGACCTAAGCTGTATCTGAATATTCATAGCATGGTTGTTTCAAAAAAATGTTCTTTGTTACATGTCTGCTATGTCATGTATCCTTTTCATTATCTAAGCTCTTTATTGCTATTTTATGTTATGGCTGTTCTTATTTTACAATATTGGTTTTTATTTAAATGTTCATTTTATTTATTGTTATATATTATTCTTGTTCTAATGTTTTTGTTTTCATCTCTTAGAGGTTGGAAATGTACCCCCTGACGAAGGCTTGTGTGCTGAAACACTGTCAGCATAGGGGTGTTTAATAAAGGCTGGTTCTACATTCAAAGGGTCAAGTATTTCTTTGTCTTCTTGTTCTGTTGCATCAAGGTTGGTTAGAGTCTACTTTTAACATGCATTTGATGCACCCTTTCAAATTTAATGGGCTGCTTTTCCGAATATCCCCTCACAAAAAGCCAGGGGTCTTTTTCTTATACAGGCTCTGAGAACCCCACAGTCCTGATATTCTTATGTCTGCTTCTGTTTTTGTTTTTCCTCATCGAAGGTTGTTACATCCCTTTTATCATTTGGTCATCCTGCTCTGTATATTTTCTAATGCTGCTATGTCTTTTTGGAGCAGGTATCCCTTAAACAACTCGTGAATCCTAACCAGAGTCAGGTATCAATAGTACAGCATCTTGTACCCTTTCTCCACAGGACAGGCTGCAACCTTCCCCTTCCTCAAACCCCTAAAGATTTTTCAGCCAAATCTGATCATCAAATTCCTTACCCAGGCCTTGCTTCCTCCTTTGCCCACAAGCAACTTATCATGATCTGCTTCATCTCTGAGTGCTTCCTTACCATTCTCCTAGATGTATCCTTGCCCTCAGCTGTTATGGTGTCTGTCTTGACTAGATTGTAAGCTCTGATGAGCAGGGACCATCTTTTACATATGGTCTGTACAGCACTGTGTTTGCCTTGTAGCATTATACAAATGATCAGTAGCAGTAATAGTAGATGTGGAGACCAGAATTGCATAGAATACTCAAGATACGGTCACACAATTAAGGGATACAGTGGTATGATATTCTTTATTCCTTTCCTAACATTGTTTGTTTGGGGGGGGGGGGGTTTGGCCACTGCTGCACACCCAGATCCTTTTCTTGGGTGGTGACTCCCAGGGGCGGCCCAAGGGGGGTGCGGGGCCATGTGCGGAGACTCGGTGCGGGGCCTCATTTGCATAAGGGAACTCATTTGCATAAATATTTGCATCGTGTTACCTTACACTAACTTTTAGTAAACATGCCTCTTAATGAGTGTATGGATAAAGAAAGACTAAAAGATTTCTACATTACTATAATCCAGTGCCAACTACCAGGCACATTAGGAACTACTACAAACACTGCCCATTTAGAACCCATAGCAAACCCGCCGTATCATAACAGCACTACCAGGACTCACAAAGCACAAGACCCTACCTATCAAAAGGCTACATTGAAAATATTAAACCAATACATTTCAGAGAATAACAATACATGACCTACTGGGGAAAGAGAACAAGTGGCAATGTCAAATAGGAATTACATAAACAGAATACCTCAGCTCAGTTACACATGCAGAACATAGACCATCACCAAACAAGGAATCACAATTTAGAAACAGGAAGACAATAATTAAACTGGGAACCCCAAAAGCCCAACAACACTGTAGAAATAAAACTATAAATTAATTTCCTCTTGTACTAAACAAAGCACAGACGTTAATGATGCACATTTCCCAGAGCTGGCATATTTCAGTTAATAAATTCAATAAAGAGATATTTTTCTACCTTTTGTGCATTTTTTTCAGTTGCAATTGCTCCAGCCACTTTCTTCTGGTTTCTTCGTGTCTTCTGCTAACTCTCCATCGTCTGTTGTCCATTTGTCCTTTCTTCACGCTTCTAGTTTTTTTCCATTCTCTCTCTGCATCTGCTTTAACATACTAATCTTTCTCCTTTTGCTCTTTCCTCATTCCTATTTCATCCACTCAAATTTTACCCCTCCATCCTCAGTCCCCACTTACTCTCCCAATATCCAGCCAATTGTAGATTTGTCTTCCCTCCCACAGAAAATATTTTTTCACTCTCCCAGCTCTATCCCATTCTAATCCTCCCCCAAAATCAGCTCCCTTCTAGTTCCAGCCCCACCCAGCATCCGCTCCCTTCTAGTCCATGCATCAGCCCATTTCCAGTTCTAGCCCCCCATAAGCCCATTTCTAGTCCTATCCTAGCCCCACCATCAGCCCATTTCAAGTCCTAGCTCCCCCATCTGAGTCCCTCCATCAGCTCATTTCCAATCCCAGCCCCACCATCAGCCCATTTCTACTCCTTTCCTAGCCCCACCATCAGCCCATGTCAAATCCTAGCTCCCCTCCATTCAGCCCATTTCCAATCCAAGCCCCCCATGAGCCTACTTCCAGTTCTAACCCCTCCATGAGTCCATTTCAATCCAAGCCCCCCCAACAGCCCATTTCCAGTCCTATCCTAGCCCTCCATCAGCCCATTTCCTGTCCTAGCCCCCTCACTCAGCCCATTACCAGTCCTAGCCCCCCCATAGCCCATTACCAGTCCTAAGCCCCCCCATCACCCCATTTTGTCTTAGCTCCCCCATAGCCCATTACCAGTCCTAACCCCCCATCAGCCCATTTCCAGTCGTAGCCTCCTCACAGCCCATTCCAGTCCTAACCCACCCATTAGCCCATTACCAGTCCTAACCCCCCCATCAGTCCATTTCCAGTCTTAGCAAGCCCATAGCCCATTATCAGTCCAACCCCCTCCCCCATCAGCCCACTTCCAGTCTTAGTCCCCCCATAGCTCATTAGTAGTCCTAACCCCCATAGCCCATTACCAGTCCTAACCCCCTCCCCCCATAAGCCCACTTCTAGTCTTAGTCCCCCCCATAGCTCATTAGTAGTCCTAACCCCCCCCCCCATAGCCCATTACTAGTCCTAACCCCCCTCCCCCCACCAGCCCAGATAGATAAAAAAAAAATACTGGCTGCTGCCGCTGCCGCTGTGGCAGCGGCAGAATCAAACGTCAATGCCGCGGGGCCCCGACTGCGCGGCAGAACCTCCCTCGAGCATCAGCTCCCAAGTCCCTCCCAAAGCGTGGGCTTTCAGAGCCGCGAGAGTTTCCCTTTCTTCTCGCAGCTCTGTTAATCTCGCCGGGGCTGATGGGATGGGATTTTATTGTTAAAAATAAAATGCTCACAACTGCTCTGCCCCTCCATAAAAACAAACAAACCACCACCTACTTCCCTTTGCAACTGCCCCATACCCAAGAATTAAACCTCTACAAGTACCCACTACACCACAAACTATCCCAACCCCATAAAATCACCTCCTGCAAACTGCCCCACCTCCAAAAATACGGCAAGTTGCTCCATCTCCAAACTATGCCACCACGACTGCCCCAACCCCAAAATCTCCCCCACATTGCCTCTACTGATAAAAAAAAATGCTCATAACTGCTCTACCACCATGCAAATTGTGCCAACCCTAAAACGCACCTCCCACAACTGCCCCTTCACAACTGATCCATTTAAAAAAAAAAAATTCTTGCTTGCAACTTCCCTACCACCTCACAAATTACCCCATCCCTAAAAAAACAACAACCCTTTCCTACCACTTCATCAACTGCCCTCCCATTTTTCCCCACCCCAAAAATCTACCACCAGGTAATTGCTCCACCACCCTGCCAACTGCTCCACCCCCAAAAAATCTCCTGTCTGTCCCACCCTCAAAAGCTCCATCCTCCTCAGCTATCCCCATCCCCAATACATTCAGAGTATACACAGAACATACAGAGATGCACGCATACAGGGTTTACAACTAATTCTCTAGATATGATGTGCCAGTTTTAAAATTATTCATATATTTCAGGGAGCTCCTTTACTTGCTGCCTGAAGGTGTCATCTGCCTGCTACTCTGGCACTGCTGCAGTGAGCTGGACTTTAAGGGCCCTAAAAATGTCTTGTCCACCCAATGCGTGTACTAAGGGGCATGCAACCAGGGGCATGATCTGCCCATTGTGAGCCCTTAGGAAACTAGGACTGAGGTGTAGTGAACAAGTGGAGTGGAGGAGTGGAATAGTGGTTGGGGTAAGTTACCTCAGGCTGTAAGTTCAAATCCCACTAGAGGACAGCAACCTTGGGCTGGAAGTGTAGTAGATTACCAGACCAAGAAAAGACACCTGAGGCCTTCATGAAATCAAAGAGTTCTAATAGCATGTGAGAACTCAGTGGAATAGCTTCCAAAAAGACTGAGCCGCCTGGGCAAAGGTTTCAGTTACATTTATAGACTTTTAGCTATATGCAAACTTATAATTTGTTATCACATTCTAGCTACTTCATGATAGGCACATATTAAGTTCCCCTTGATCGCTCACCAATAGAGGTCAGCTGGGGCGTGTTATGTAAGGTGAGAAGCTAAACTATGCATTTCTTACTGCGTGGTTCTACTACTAAGCAGGCTACAGTAAAACAAAAGAGACAAAGACATTCCAGCTAGGCCAAAGGCCTAGTATTTCAAGGTACATTTGAAAGCACACTTTTGACACCACTACACTCCCCCCTTTAATTCAGCACCCTCGCCAGCAGGGTGTCAAGAATTATAAGCAGGCACAGGATGTAAACCATGTGCTGGGTCCGTGTTTGGAACCGGACGGTACTGACACGGGCAGCGGATTTGCGGTCAATGGCAGCATATAAACCACGCAGGCAGAGAGGTGTTAGGCAAGGCAAAACAAGGCAGGCTATAAGGGACTTCAGACCACCTAACCCGTTAAAAACATTCCCAAACCAGCCGTCAACTGACAAGACCATTCCAGGTCTGAACAGGAACATGGGCTAACTTTCGTATGTAATCAGTAATGTCTTCAATAATTTTCCCAGCATCATCTATCTGTAGGCAGCAATTAGTGAGGTTACATTTCCCACAGACCCCTCCGTCTGCGACTAAAAGATAATCAAGGGCCAGCCGATTGATAAATAGCTGTGCACATTTGAGTGTTTTGTTTTGCCTGTAGGGTCAAAGCCTTGCTGGTGTCATTAGTAATAATTTCTAGAACAGCTTGCAAGTGAATAATACGATTCAGCATGTAAATAGGGGTACGGTAACCACAGAATCCATCCTCGGCCCATGTTGCAGGGCCATAATACTGTATAATGCGCTCAGGGCATTCCCTACCAGTGTGGTGAATCCTGGGCCGATCCGGGAGAGACATATATTCCTTATAATAGAGGTCTTCAATACCCATTCACTATCTGTGGGTTTAAACTGGGACTGATCATAGGAGGATGAAGAATAATTACACTCCTGAGCTTCCCAGGGCCACTGATCGCCCATATTGGTGCCACCACAGAAGTAACAATTGGTGACATTCAGTTGTGTAGTCAGTCTCAGCTAATTCAAGGAATAAATTTCTGACAGCTGTGGGTATGGGGTCCATCTGGGTCGCCATCTCCTCGTAGAAGGAGTGGAACACACTAGTCAGGTGGGATTGTCAGATTTTTCTGCTATTACCCGGATATAAAGATAAGTGCTGGGGTCTGTACCCTGGCTATAAATGAGTAGGCCAAAAAGTTGCCCCGTACCCC
Organism: Ichthyophis bannanicus; assembly: GCA_033557465.1. NCBI lineage: Eukaryota > Metazoa > Chordata > Amphibia > Gymnophiona > Ichthyophiidae > Ichthyophis > Ichthyophis bannanicus. Next base: position 978,742,508 of record CM066031.1, read on the forward strand.
AGTCAGCCTGACAAGGGTTCAAAATAGAGAGATCAAGGGGATTACAGGTGGCAGTTTGACAATGGGGGGAGGCCGACATCCTCGTTAAAACTGCTTTGCGATCATCCCCTTGGTGGCCAGTAGGCACTCCTGGCCAAGAGGCAAAATATATACACTCCCACCGGGGGCAGAAATATGACCCTGCCGCAGCCACTAACCAGCGGTTGGGCGCATTGACGCCCGTGCACTGGCCCCAATTATAGGCACGTTGAGGGCACATGTACTTATCATTTGCAGAATAGGTGTGTTCCCATTTGAGGGACCCGCAACCACCAGAATAAGAGGTTTTTCCGATTGCGAGGCACGCATTGAAAAACAAGGATTTAGGCTGGCTATCCTCAAACGTAGTAGAGTTAAGGAGCAGTCCATGGGAATTGTCAGCACGTACTTCCAGGATCCAATAAACAGGAAACACTTGAGGATTAAAACACACAGGCTCCTTTCCTGCATGGTAACAGACAGTAAGGTCGGTAAGCGTAGTTACTCACCTGTAACAGGTGTTCTCCAGGAGCAGCAGGAATCCGTCCTCACATATGGGTGACGTCGTCGTCGACGGAGCCCTCATGCGGAGCATATCCCCAGCTTTCAAAGAAAGCCTTTGGGAATGCAGCGCGCATACGCGGTCCCCTTTCTGCCCAAGGGTGCCATCTTGCTCAGTCTGATGACATAACTAAAAGACAGCAAAAAAACAAAATGAAATATATAGGACTGCAACTCCAAGGGGAGGAGAGAGGGTCATGAGGACTGATTCCTGCTGCTCCTGGAGAACACCTGTTACAGGTGAGTAACTACGCTTTCTCCAGGACCAAGCAGGAAGTCAGTCCTCACATATGGAACTCCCCAGCTCTAGGCTACCGAGAACCCAAAGCTGAAAAATAAGCTCCCTCTAGAGCTTCAGCATGCGTGATAAGAATCTTCTCTGAGAACGCCCCCGAACGGTAGCCCAACACAAGGGCCAGAGGGTAGGAGTTGCCTAAACCTCAAAGAGATTACGGAGTACCGCCTGTCCGAAAGCACTGTCCCTGCAGGACTCCCTCTCGAGGCAGTAATGGGCCGCAAAGGTCTGGCTTGAAGACCAAGTAACGGTCCGGCAGATGTCTGCCAACGGAACAGAGCGGAGATGAGCTACTGACGCAGCTTTCGCCCTGACATGGTGGGCCGTGACTTGACCCTGCAAGGAGAGGCCGGCTGCCCTGTACGCCCAGGCGATACAGTCCGCTACCCAAATGGACAGGGTACACTTGGAGACAGGTAACCCCAGCCTATTAGGGTCAAAAGATACGAAGAGCTGAACAGCCCTTCGATGCCCCTGCGTACGGTCAATGTAGAAAGACAACGCCCTCCTACAGTCCAGGGTATGCAAGACCATTTCAGCCCGGCTGGCATGTGGCCTGGGAAAGAAGGTCGGAAGAACCACCTCCTGATTGAGGTGGAAAGAGGAGACAACCTTTGGAAGGAACTAAGGATGAGTCCGTAAGACCACCCTGTTCCTATAGAACCGTGTGTACAGTCTATCAGAAACCAGAGCCTGTAGTTCACTCACACGCCTGGCCGAGGTAAGAGCCACCAAGAACAATGCGTTCCAGGAAAGGAAGCGTAAATGACAGGTAGCCATCAGCTCAAACGGTGGGCGAGTAAGCTGTTTCAAGACCACATTCAAATCCCACTCAGGGGCTGGTGGACGAATCGGAGGCTTGAGGAAAAGCAGGCCTCTGAGGAAGCGGGCCACTAAGGGGTGGACTGACAGAGACTGGCCCTCCAGGCGAGTGGTGCGCTGACAGAGCACTGAGGTGGACCCAAACAGAGTTGGATTTAAGGCCTAGGTCCGACAGGTGAAGCAGATACTGCAGCACCACTGGTACCAGGCAGGAAAAGGGATCCTCATGGCGCTGAGCACACCAGGTGGAGAACCTACGCCACTTGAGGGCATAAGATTTCCGGGTGGATTGTCTCCTAGAGGCCAACACCACCTCCTCCACTTCCCTAGGTAGAAGTAAGGGGGCTAGAACTACCCTTTCAGCAGCCAGGCCATCAAATGGAGGGACTGGAGGTTGGGGTGCAGGAGAGATCCCTGATCCTGAGACAGGAGATCGGGTTGCACCCCCAGAGGGAGTGGAGTGTCCACCGCCAATTGCAGAAGGAGTGGAAACTACGGTTGCCTCGGCCATCTGGGGGCTACCAGAATCAGCGAGGCCCTGTCCCAAAGAACCTTGAATAGGGTTTGGGCCACTAGAGGCGTTGGAGGAAACGCATACAGCAGGTCCGTAGATCAAGAGATTAGGAAGGCATCTGCTGCTATTCGCAGAGGATGCGGTTGTCTGGAACAGAACCTGGGCAGCTGATGGTTCAGTGGACTGGCAAAGAGATCGATGGTTGGAAGACCCTATTTTAGGAAGATCTGCTGGACCACTAGGGGATTCAACTGCCATTCGTGAGGCTGTAGAATCCTGCTCAACCTGTCTGCCAGGTAATTTTCTTGGCCAGGTAGATAAACTGCCTTGAGAAACATGCCTTGTTTGACTGCAAAGGCGCACAGGGCCTGTGCTTCCTGACACAGGAGCCTGGATCCTGTGCCTCCTTGTTTGTTCACATAGAACATTGCTACTTGGTTGTCTGTCTGAATCAAGACAGACTGGTGAGAGAGGACTTGAGAGAAAGTTTGCAGAGCTAATCGAATAGCTCCCAACTCCAACAGATTGATCTGCTGCATGGCCTCCCAAGGGGACCAGAGGCCCTGAGTGCATGCCACCTGGCAATGTGCACTCCAACCTTGAAGAGAAGCATCGGTCGTTAGCACCTGTGTGTGTGGTGGTGCCTGGAAAGGCACCCCTTTGATCAGGTTTGGGAGATGCAGCCACCACTGCAGGGAGGCCGCTAGTAGTTTGGACACTCTTACTCTGTCTCTTAAGTCTCCTGTGGCCTGTATCCATTGGGCTCTGAGGCACCATTGAGCAGGCCGCATATGCAGACGAGCATTTGGAGTTACATGGCCCGTGGATGCCATGTGGCCCAAAAGCCTCAGGAAATGTCTGGCAGAGACCAGAGATCCACTGCGAAACTGCTGGGCCAGAGCCATCAGTCTGTGAGCCCTGTTCCCAGGCAAATAAGCCACTGCTTGTAAGGTATCCAACCTTGCCCCTATGAACTCTATGTCCTGTGAATGGAGCAAAGTGGACTTTGCGAAGTTTATGATGAAGCCCAGGTGCTGGAGAAGAGAGACAGTGCGAAGAGTGGCTTGTCTGGCCTCCTGTGGAGACTGACCCCTGATGAGCCAGTCGCCCAGGTATGGAAAGACAAAGATGCCCTGGTTTCTGAGATAGGCCGCCACCACCGCCAGGCATTTGGTGAAAACCCTGGGTGCGGAGGGTTAGGCCAAATGGAAGTACCCTGTACTGAAAATGATTTCCTCCCACTACAAATCTGAGATATTGTCTGTGGTCTGGATGAATGAGGATGTGAGTATAAGCATCCTTTAGGTCTAAGGAGCATAGCCAATCTCCCTGCTGGAGGTAGGGCAGCAGTATTCCAAGGGTAAGCATCTTGAACTTTTCCCTCTCCAGGAACTTGTTGAGACTTCGCAAGTCTAGAATGGGCCTGAGGCCTCCTGTCCTTTTTGGTACCAGAAAGTACCTGGAATAGAAGCCTCTTCCTATCAGGTGGTGAGGCACCGGTTCCACCGCCTGCTCCTGTAGAAGACTTGCCAACTCCTGAAGGAGGAGGTTCCTGTGCAGAGGGAGTCTTGGAGGCTCCCCTGGAAAATAGGAGGGAGGTAACTGGTTGAAGTGGAGCAAGTAGCCCTTCCGGACTATGCTCAGTACCCAGGTATCCCCTGTTATAGCTGACCATCTGTGGGTGTACAGTGTCAGCCGGCCTCCTGTGCTGAGTGGAGCCAGCTGTGGGGGAGAGGCTATGCAGTGGGAGTCAAAACCCCGCTCCCTGCTGTGCAGGAGCCGGAGCTGGCGGCTTGGGGGTTTTCTGCCTACGGGGCCCATGTCCCTGCCCTTTGGCCTGCTGGGGAGCTGTAGAAGCCTGGAATTGAGGGTAGGATTTGTAGGCAGAGGCCTTCCTCGGGTAAAATGGCTTTTTCCCCGAGCCCTTCTTCTTCTGAAAAGGGGCAGAAGTCTTCCTGGACAGCCTTGTCCTGGTGAGAGTATCAGTCTCTCTTTCTGCAGCCTTTTCAGCCATGGGTTTGCCAAAGAGGTTCTCACCCCGGCAAGGGACATCGACCAACTTGTCCTGGACCCATGGCTCGAGGTCTGATGACTGTAGCCAGGCCTGACAGCATGCACCGATGCCGGCCGCTGCTACTCGGGCCGAAGCCTCGAAGCCATCATAGGCTGCACGAGATATAAACTTCGAGCACTCTTGAATCCCCGATGACAAAGCCTTGAACGTCTGCAAAGGTTCATCGGAGAGGCCAGCAGAGAACCCGGCAATCTCCTTCGCCAGGTCTCAGAGGTACATGCCCATGTACAGCTGGTAAGTCTGGAAACAAAACGAGGAGCACTGCTCTTGCAGCTGACCACAGATAACACAAAGAGCAAGAGACGAGGCCGTCAGGATGAAATCGAAATATCTTTATTATAGTCGTCCCCAACGCGTTTCGGCACGAAGTGCCTTCTTCAGGGGGTAGCAGCTAAAACGTTAAACATAAAAAACTTATGACTCTAATAAATATCAAACAAAATCAATATTTAAAAACTGATACATAAAACATTGATACATAAAGAAGGAGGTTTAATAAACTACTAAACCAATATCTAAAAATAAAATTTAAAATGAAATTTGTAAACATAAGATTGAACCTCTTCACATAAAAAGACACAGACCAGATGTTAAAACTTATTAGCTAACAATAACGGGTATTTGTAAAAATAACTAAGTATGAAAAAGACAGACAACCAAAGACATGAAATTCCAAACAGAGCAGTATACTTAGGGGAATACTCACATTAGACCTACGCTAAATTCTCTATTGTATCATAGGAGATCGGTGATAACAAGCTATAAAGTAAAGCAGACAGACTTATAAAATTAACCATATCGAGACTAATTCAGAACATGACCATATAGGATCATATTATTGACATAACATGCTCAAACTAATTATGTAAAATGGCTCTGGAGTAATTCATGAAAAATAATATCAACATGTTCAAAGTGTTATACCTGAACTTGATACTCATAAAAAACATAAGTTGTATGGCATTGCAAAAAAAAAGGGGGGGAGGGGCAAAATAAACACTGAACATACATTGTGTGGTCATGCTAAAACTTCTAAAAGATTATAAAATTCAATAAATAAATAAGTCACTAGGAAGGGTATAAATTAAATAAACATTGTAGTCATGTGGTTGTAATAATTAAAAGAAGACATAAGCTATAAAGTGTTGTCTCTTACTATGTTGAGGCTAATGACAAGTTTCATAGTGACTTGATAATAGGGAACATTATACGGTTTTTTAGCTATATGTGAATATATCAATATCACACAGCAGAATTTTACTTTAGTGTTCACACAAATCAAATTGCTTTCATTTCCCGAGGTTTGTCAATGTTTATTTAATTTATACCCTTCCTAGTGACTTATTTATTGAAGTTTAATAAGGAAAAGCCTAATTCCATTTTATATCATTTCATTATTAAAAAATCAGGAGCGTACTGTACAACTTAATCTCCCGTTTCTGAACCCTGACTCCTTTTAGCATAATTTAGTTTAAACTTTCTACGATTCTCCTCTTTAACACACCATGAAGTTCCACCTTCTAAGAATGTGTATTTGTAACCATGTTACAAAAGCAATGCTAAAATAGGTTAGCCTTCTCTCAATTTTATAATCTTTTAGAAGTTTTAGCATGACCACACAATGTATGTTCAGTGTTTATTTTACACCTCCCCCCCCCTTTTTTTGCAATGCCATACAACATGTTTTTTATGAGTATCAAGTTCAGGTATAACACTTTGAACATCTTGATATTATTTTTCATGAATTACTCCAGAGCCATTTTACATAATTAGTTTGAGCATGTTATAATGTCAATAATATGATCCTATATGGTCATGTTCTGAATTAGTCTCGATATGGTTAATTTTATAAGTCTGTCTGCTTTACTTTATAGCTTGATATCACCGATCTCCTATGATACAATAGAGAATTTAGCGTAGGTCTAATGTGAGTATTCCCCTAAGTATACTGCTCTGTTTGGAATTTCATGTCTTTGGTTGTCTGTCTTTTTCATACTTAGCTAACAATAAAGGGTATTTGTAAAAATAACTAATAAGTTTTAACATCTGGTCTGTGTCTTTTTATGTGAAGAGGTTCAATCTTATGTTTACAAATTTCATTTTAAAGTTTATTTTTAGATATTGGTTTAGTAGTTTATTAAACCTCCTTCTTTATGTATCAACGTTTTATGTATCAATGTTTTTAAATATTGATTTTGTTTGATATTTATTAGAGTCATAAGTTTTTTATGTTTAATGTTTTAGCTGCTACCCCCTGAAGAAGGCACTTCGTGCCGAAACGCGTTGGGGACGACTATAATAAAAATATTTTGATTTCATCCTGACGGCCTCATCTCTTGCTCTTTGTGTTATCAGCTGGTAAGTCTGGACACGACACTCCAGCTTAGAGCCCTGGAAGTACTTTCTACCGAGGGCATCCAGGTTCCGGGCCTCCCGGCCAGGGGGGCACCAAGGAGTGCATCTTCTGACTCTTCAGACGATGCATGGCCGATTCCACAACCATGGAGTGGTGTGGTAGCTGTGCCTTCTGGAACCCAGGGCTCTTACGGACTTGATAAATGGAATCGACCCGTTTGCTGAGAACCGGCGCTGAGGCCAGTGCCTCCCACATGCGGAAGAGCAGCCGTTCCAGCATCGTAGGAACCGGTACAGTAAAGGCCTCCTTCGGGGGAGAGTCATACTGGAGGGCCTCGAGCTCTTCGGCTCGAGGCTCCTCCTCGGAATCCGCGGGGAAGTCCAAGGCCTTGGCCATATCCCTCACGAAGTCCGAGAACCGGGTATCCACCGGGGGGGGGGGGGGGGAACCTCCGAGGCTCAGACTCCAGTGAGTCCGATGGGACGCACCAGATCCGAAAAGTGTCTGGGGACTCCTTGTCCTCCGTCTCCCACCCAACCCCTCCGAGAAGGAATCGAGCGGCTCCGGCCAGGCAGGCACCGATGCCATCCGCCCCGACGCCGAGGGTACCGGCGTCGATGACCTCAGCCCCATACGGGAGGCCGAGGGAGACCTTGGCCGAGGATCGACTCGAGACTGTATGGACTCGAGGATCGGCTCGGCCTCCGGGGTCGACTTGGACGTTGAGGTCCCGGTGGTCGGGGCAGATGCACTGGTCAGACCGGCGATCAGCACCTGCTGCTGTTCCATGAAGGCAGCCAAGCTGCTCTCCAAGGCCGTCAACCTGAGTCCGAGCTCAGGAGACTCAGCAGCCCCCGATTCGGCTCCCAACGGCGGCTCCCCCGGAGGAGAGTCTACGAGGACTACAGCACTCACGTGACTTGGGGACTCCGGCTCCACATGAGGCAATTTGGCAGGCCTCTCCAGCTCGGAGGACCGGGACAGCGGTCGGGGCTATGCGACCTGGCCCTTGAGGGACCAAGAGCGTCCACCGACGCCACCCTCGCGGGTTTCTTCTTCCTTTTGTGTTCCCATGAGGGAGACCCCCACTCAGAGGAGCCCCGACGATGCTCAGGGTCGGACTCCCGAGACGTCGAGGCCTCTGACGAAGTCTGGGCCCGGCCAGACGCCGAGTCAGAGAAGATCCTTTCTCGCTGATGCTGACGGCTCCTCAACGCCTTCTAGGACATTTTGCCACATGGGCCACAGATCATCGGGTCATGATCGGGTCCGAGGCACTGGAGGCAGCAGTCGTGTGTGTTGGTGAGAGACATCAGTTTCTTACACCGATCACACTTCTTGAACCCGCTGGCAGCCATCGGGGGAAAAAGGGCCCTTGCAAAGTCAAAAGACCGGGCTGCCAGTGAAAAAGAAAAAAGAGCGCGAACGCTAGCCTTGAAGGACAAAAAACGAAAAAACAGCTCTGGGCTCGATACCGGTGTACCGTACCCAGGCGGGAAGGGGAACCGGTGTCGAACCGGAAAAAACCCACGAATCTTTGAAGGAAAAATCAACTTTTAACCGGGGTGACTAGGACACACGTCAGTCGGGCTCCACGGAAAAAAGAAGACTGAGCAAGATGGCACCCTTGGGCGTGAAGGGGACCGCGCATGCGCGCTGCATTCCCAAAGGCTTTCTTTGAAAGCTGGGGAAATGCTCTGCACGAGGGCTCCGTCGACGCTGACGTCACCCATATGTGAGAACTGACTTCCTGCTTGGTCCTGGAGAAGTACTGTGACGGCAGGGGGTCTGTTTTGTACTGGAACAGGAATAATAAGTATGATATACCAGGGTCTAAGTGATTTTGTGGTCAGTCTTAGTTACTTTCAAACAGGGGGGTGCAGGGGAGTGGATCAGTTACAACGGAACTCATGGTTACATCAGAAATACAACTACTGCAAACCAAGTATACATAATACTGCAGTTGATATAAATAAAGTCTATAAACAACAGGTCCTTGGGTTCTTTGTTCCCAGTTGTTGATCCTCAGTCTTCAGCTGTACGTAGACCCATCAGCTTCCAGTGGTGACGGGGATAGGGCGTTGCGCTGATTGACGTGCAGGCTGAGTCATTCTGGACAGGATGAGCTTCAGTTGATTGTCAGGATCCGTTCTGGCAGTCAGATGGGTTGCTGGCTTGACTCGAGTATGGTGAATCCACGGCACAGGTTTGGCAACCTCCACAGCTGTGGGGGTGGACAGTATTGACCGTAAATGGCCCCACCAGCGGGGTGTCAAAGGGTCAGAGTTCCACTCCTTAATCCAGACAGCGGAACCTGGTTTGTGGGGGTGAATGGGTTCAACAAGGGTTACTGGTAGTCGTTCTTGAACCCAGGAGTGAACATTTTTCGCAATACAGAGCCCAATGCCACCAGTTCTTGGCGGGTCAGCAGAGATCCTATCTGACCCATGTCTCCTAGCACCCCCCTTAATCAAGGGAGGAGGCCATCCATATAGGATTTCAAAGGGGGACAGATTCAAACTCTGACGGGGGAGAGGACCATATGTTGTTGTTGTTATTAAGTGCCGTCGAGTCGGAGTCGACTCATGGCGACCCTCTGGATAGCTATCCTAAATTGTGTTCGGTCTTCAGTCAGGCGGCTCATTGATGACAGACTGGTACCCGTAGCTGCTGCTATTGTAGCGATCCATCTCATTGCTGGCCTTCCTCTTTTGCGTTGACCTTCTATCTTGCCAAGCATGATGTCTTTCTCTAATGATCTCTCTCTTCGCATGATGTGTCCGAAGTATGAAAGTCGAAGTCTTGTCATCTGAGCTTCTAAAGAAAGCTTAGGTTTGATCTCCTCTAGTACCGACTGGTTTGTTCTTCGGGCAGTCCATGGTATACACAGTATTCGCCGCCAGCACCATAATTCAAAGGCATCAATTTTCTTCCTGTCTGTCTGTATGTACAACATACAGGGCTATGTGTACAACAGGGCTATGTGAAGAACAGACGGCCAGCGGAGACGGGTCTCCTGACAGAGTTTGGAAATTTTGGATTTAAGGGTCCTGTTCATATGTTCGACTTTTCCTGAACTCTGAGGGCGGTAGGCGGTGTGCAATTTCCAATCTATCTGTAGAGCTTGGGCTAGGTGTCTGGTGACCTGAGAGACAAAAACTGGGCCATTGTCTGATCCTGTTACTGATGGGAGTCCAAATCGGGGTATGACTTCTCTGATGAGGGCTCGGGCGACCTCGCAAACCTTCTTGGTTCTGGTGAGAAAAGCTTCAACCCATCTTGAATAGGTACAGACTAACACCAGAAGGTACTTACGACCCCCAGCCCTGGACATCTCAGTAAAATTCACCTGCACATTTTCCATGGGAGCAGTCCCTACAGCTAGGAGACCAAGGGGTGGTAATTTCCCTTGTCGGGGATTATTTCGGGCACAGGTTAGGCACTGGTGTGAAACTGATGCGACTAGGGGTCCTAACATTGAAATATAAAACCAGGGACGAAGGGCCTGCTCCATTGTGCTTTTCCCCATGTGAGTAACGTGGTGGAATGCACGGGCAAAATGCGGGGCTAAGGTGTCAGGGATAACAATACGGCTAGGTTCAGTTTTCTGGAGGGGTGGCAGCTGGATACATCCTTGTTCAGTCAGTGTCCCTCCCTCCTGGAGTACAGAAATAGTCTAGCTCGTCCGATTAGTAGCGGGGATCCCAATTATTCACTGGAACTGGGAATAGTGGGGCTGTTATAGCCAATACCGGATTGGGCCTTATCGGGCAAAGGGCTGTTTCCTTTGCTATTTTGTCTGCCTTCCGGTTTCGTAAGGCAGTCAGGCTATCCCCAGACTGATGACCCTGGCAGTGCATGACTGCCACTTTCCTGGGTTCCTAGACAGCATCTACTAGAGCCATGATGTCTGGGGCATACTTAATAGCTTCCCCCCCTGAAGTAACCAAACCTCGTTCTTTATACAGGGCCCCATGGGCATGTAGGGTAACAAAAGCATACTTAGAGTCAGTGTAGATGTTTACTTTCAGACCTGCAGCTAACTGGAGGGCTCGAGTAAGGGCAATGAGTTCAGCTTTCTGGGCAGAAGTCCCCAGGGGTAAGGGTTCAGCCTCCACAAGCATAACCGACCTTTCACTGTCCATCTTTCACAAAACTGCTGCTACCGGTAAAATACCGAACATCAGGAAAGGCCAGTGGTACATTTTTTCAGATCTGGGCGGCCGGAATACACTTCATCCATAACCTGGATACAATCATGTTCGGGTAGCCCAGGTGCTACAGGGATTAGAGTGGCAGGATTGAGTGGTTTTCACTATCTCCATGTGGACCCGAGGTTTCGCACACAGCATGCTTTGGTACCTTGTCATCTGCTCGTTGGTAAACCAATAATTGTCTTTGCACTCCATCAGCGTCAGTACTGCATGCGGCACTTTTAATATACAGTTTCTTGCCCAAGGGACAATTTATCAGCCTCTGTTGCCAGAAGACCTGTTGCTGCTACTGCGCGGAGACAAGAAGGCCACCCCCTTTCTTCATGCACGTACAGATGGAATGGTTTTTCCACGTCGGGCAGTACTTGACTTCAGTCTGGCACAACCGGGCTTTACTATGAGACACCCAATAGCCAGACATCCAAAGTAAGTGCAGAAGTTCTGAAGTGGCGGCAATACATTCTTCTGGGGAAACAGTGGTGATGAGTAGATCGTCCACGTATTGTAGCAATACACGTTGAATGGGACATGACTGGAACTGACGCAAATCTTGACTAAGTGCATCCCCAAACAGCGTGGAGGAGTTCTTGAATCCTTGGGGTAACTCGATCCATGTCAATTGTCTCTTACTGCCAGTAATAGGGTCTTCCCATTCAAACGCAAGCAGTGACTGGCAAAGAGTAGCCAATCTCAAACAGAAAAAGTCATCCTTTAAGTCCAAAACAGTAAAACAGGTAGCTTGTGCAGGAATCAAACTCAGTAAATGGTAAGGGTTTGACTCAACAGGATGAACGGTTAACAACAGCTTCATTGACCTTCTGCAGGTCTTGTACAGGTCGGTAATCAGTAGTACCTGGTTTCTGAACTGGCAGCAAAGGGGGATTCCAGGGTGACTGGCATGGTTTCAGGAGTCCAAACTTGAGTAGTCGCTGGAGATGTTTATGAATACCCTCATCAGCTCTTCGGGGCAGGGAATATTGCCTGACACAAATGGGACATTTGTTTTTTCTCAGTGGCCCATTTCTCTACAATAGGCACATTGATCTCGCTACAATGGTCCTCGCCAGTTTCCTCTACCCGATCTCGGCCCCTCGGTTCCCACATTAACTTTCCTTGTCCTTTCTCGACTAGTGCCGCTGCTAATGTATCAGTTTTCTTTTCTCATCTTTCATTCACACGCTTCATCTCCTGATCTCTGTTCACAAATACTTTCATAGCAACTTACATCAGCTGGGTTATATTCATTCCAGCAAATCCCTCAATCTGATGTTTTTTCTTCGAATGTCCCCCTGTAACTGCCCTATGAATGCTGTATTCAACATCTTCTGGTTTTCAGTTGCTTCAGTGTCAAACTGAGTATAAAAACTGAAAGATTCAGAGACTTTCATAAAACTGGCCAGGACTCCCGTCAAGGGTTTGCAGGACCTCAGATATTTTTCCACATTCATCGCTTTCTGGCACCCTTTTTTAAGGCCTTCAAGGATAGCTCGATGATATCGACTCAGGGTAGTGCGGGGAGGAGAGTTACTCAACTGGGACTGACCTCCTTCATATTTGGGACTCAGGAAACTTTCTGAAGTGCTGGGCAGGTCTGCATCTGAAAATGGCATTCTTGCCTCACTGCTCTTTTGACTATCAGAGAAAGTCGAGAGGAGCGGGGGAGAAATCCTAGCTGGCTCTGCTGAACCTGGTGATCGAGCTTAGTGAATTCTTCTGTCTCTGACTCCAGTACTAAAACTGGTCGTTTGAGTTTTACTTTAGGCTGCATTTTTCTGTGAACTACGGGACAGGAGTTCCTCTGGGTGCACTCTGCTAGCTAGATTATAATCAAAGATTAAAAATTCTGCCACTCTTTCTGACAATATTTCTTTAACAGGGACTGGGGGTCATATGACTTTGCAGAGTGACTGTGTGCACATCTAGTATCAGGTCTATATCTAAAGATCCCTCGGGGAGGCCAGGTTAAAGACAGGGGGGTGCCCCATTCCCATAAAACTTCCAATCGACCCGGGGGTCATTACAATTACATAATCAACAGAGAAACCCTTCTTAAAGTTCTTAAGGAGACACTGCAGAAGGCTCAGTATAAATACACCCTCTCCCTTGCTGTTCAAAACCTTTGTCTCTCTCTCTCTCTCTCTAACTCTCCAGCAGCTGCAATACAAACACTGTCTCTCCCTCACACTCCAGCAACTGTAAAACAAACACTGTCTCTCTCTCACTCATTCAGGTTTCTCCCTCCTGAATCCCACAGAAATCAGCAGAGTAATTATAACAGAAACAACTGAAGTAGAAATCCAGGCAGAGCTGAGAGTGCAGAGAGGGTTAAAACTTTCTCTTTCTGTGTAGAAAGGATATTCCCCTTGAAACATTCTTGTTCTGTCTGTGTGAAAAGGATACATGCCTATCCCACCCCTATTTTTTTCTCTCCATTTCTCTCTCCTTGGTAGAAATAACTGCTCTCTGTCTCTGAGCTGTGCTGTGACTCCGGTGTCTTTTTTTTTGTTTTTGTTCAATTTTTTTCCTACAAAAAAACCCAACAGAATAATCTTACAGTATACCAGAAGGGAAACCGGTGGGTTCAGTCAGCATCTGACATACTAGGACCAGTCCCAGGAGTTGATCACGCTCCTTTCAATTACAGATAACACTACCAGATACAGAGAATTACCAAAATCAGACTTACCGGATCCGGTGAAAAGGACAGGTTTGTTTTCCAGCTCCCTTCTAGGTTCGTGAGTGAGTCCGATCAGTCCCACGGGCTCCAGGACTGTCGTAAAGTCCCATCCGGAAACAGTCCAGTGGTGCCTTGAGACCTCTCAGGACTCCTGGAGCCTGCTAGATGAACAGCTCATCACTCCGAGACAAAATAGTCTTTGTTTCCCGGTCAGGGAACCAAAAAATGTAGTAGATTACCAGACCAAGAAAAGACACCTGAGGCCTTCGTGAAATCAAACAGTTTTAATAGCATGCGAGGATTCAGTGGAATAGCTTCCAAAAAGACTGAGCCCCCTGGGCAAAGGTTTCAGTTACATTTATAGACTTTTAGCTATATGCAACTAATAATTTGTTATCGCATTCTAGCTACTTCATGATAGGCACGTATTAAGTTCCCCTTGATCGCTCACCAATAGAGGTCAGCTGGGGTGTGTTATGTAAGGTGAGAAGCTGCTAAACTATGCATTTCTTACTGCATGGTTCTACTACTAAGCAGGCTACAGTAAAACAAAGAGACAAAGACATTCCAGCTAGGCCACAGGCCTAGTATTTCAAGGTACATTTGAAAGCACACTTCTGACACCACTACAGAAAGACGGGTTTCTAGTCCCACAGGTGCTCCTTGTGGTCTTGGGTAAGCCACTTAACCCTCCATTGCCCATGTTCCCTGTAAGCATTAGTGTATGTGTCTCATATCCCCTCGTGTTAAATGTATCCCCCAATTGTGTTGTGACCACTTTGATTGAAGGATAAGGTGGTATACAAAACTGTCTAAATAAAGAAGTGTGTGGAATGTTTGGCTGTGAGATGCCAGGGAAGAGGAAGTCAAAGGGCAGTAAACAAACAGCTACAGGTGTGGCTCCTATGGACAAGCATTTACTGTGCCAGATATAAGATGCAAGCGTCCTTGTCCATCTTTGCTACCTAGTCCTCAGGAAGTCATTGCAGAGTCAGGCCCTGAGAATATTGCCATTGCTAAACCTGTGGTGTGTACCTTAGATAAGGCTGTCATTCAGCCTCCTGGAGCTCAGGTTTCTTTACAAGATATATAGGAAATAGGCAAAAACTTCTCAGTACGTGACACTACTGTTTCACAACCCTGCAATTTCTCCCAGGAAGCTGTTGCAAAGTTTAAACAGGTGAATGTTTCAGTTGGAGACCTTGGGGAAAAATGGACTCCATACTGCCAGGTGATCTCTCTGAATGCAGTAGGTGCAGTCTTATGATGCATCACAAATTGGAATCCTTTGAAAATTCTCTTCATAGTAAAAATGTGAGGTATTTGAATTTTCCCATTACTCTGTTGCTTTCATCAGAGATTCTTGTAGGTACATACTTTAAGGAGATTTTATGTCTGCCTGTCTATCTAATGATATTTTACTATCTAAATTAGATTATGTTCCTGATAAAGTAGTAAGGACATCTTCTGGGCAGGAGGGAGAGGACGCTCTGGTCGAGAGACCTGATCAGAGTCTCTCTGCCTTCCTATAAGATTCCCAGGATGTCATTGGCACTAGAGCCATCTTAGTAGTTTCCTTTGCCAAAGATACTGATAAAATAACTTTTTAGAATTAACACCTTAAGTTTAAGGAATCCCTTTTTTGTGGTGTTGGAATACAATTGTTCCCTGGTGTTCCTAAAGCCATCCAGGTGAGAAGGAAGACTTTTCTGTCTTTCAAATCTCAAAGTAATAGCTCTTGCTGGTACCTTTTACCTTAGATTCCCCTGCAAATGTGTGATTACATTGAATAGGGTTAGATATATTTTCCACCTGGAGAAGCTTTTGAGGGATTGAGAGGCTACCACTCCTTAGGATCAGGGTTTAGGAGGTAAATAGTGCTATGTGCTTTGGCACTGTTTTTGGAGTACAGGTTTATGCTGCTTGATTGCTTTCTTAAATTATATATATTTTTTTGGATGCTCCCTGAGATGTGGGCTAATCCTCCCTTCTTAAATTTTTTGAATTGTTCTTTTTGCTGTTTTCTTTGAGTGGGAATTTGTTTCCTTTGTTCTTATTTGAACTGTAAATGTTTTACTTTGCCACACCCACCCTCTGCAGCCTGACCTCTGTCTGGCTCACCTCTAACCGCCTATGCCTAAGCCCATTGTAAAGAGGACGCCATCGGGCGCAGGCCACACGCAGCTCTTCTTCCCGCCGCCCAGCTGCAGCCCATTGTAAGGAGGGCGCCATCGGGCACGGACCACGCCTGAGGGCCCTCGCCAGAGGGCCATTTGGCGTGGCCCTTAGGCGTGGGCCCGGAGGTGCTCCGGTGCTCCGTAGTTGCCGGTGTGGTAGGCGAAGGCCTATGCTCCATGCTAATTGAACTAATCAGACAGGCCTAAGCTAGCTTGACCTGTAATGAAGCCTGTGAAGAGGCCCATAGGAATTGCACATCCCCCAATATGCTGCTATTATAGAATTAGAACTCAGTAAAAGCATTGAATTAGCTTAGACAAGCAGAACTGAACCTGGAAAAATACAGAAAAATATGTTTAAAAGCCACTGATAAGAAAATACAGCTGTAAGGGATTTAATTAAAACTGCTGACAGAAAGGTTACAGAGCCCTGCTTCCCTGCACGTATTAACTAGCCCAATGACCTTGGAGGAGAGATGTAACAAGTTAGAGACACTGACCATTGTAATTGGGACTAGAAGGGGGTGAGCAGGTGCTGGGCCCAGACCAGAGTCCCAATTGGGATAGCCATATCACTACTGGGACCAATAGAAGGTGTACGAGGGGTTACCGGGACCAATGAAAGGTTTGCCTATGTCTAGAATGGGAAAGAAAGCTTATAAAAATTGTTTGTTTACTAGAAACCATTGCTCAGCCATTTTGAATTTGATTCTGCTTGAGACTTGTGCACAAATAAATGATTTGGACCTTCCTGAACAGACTCCTGGTATTATTGGTTTGTCCTGCACTCTGCTGCTACATATTCTTGGTGCGTTGGCCGGGAAGGTGTGGTAATAGAAGGTATACAGGGCATATACCACGACTTTCCGCCCTCTACAGGTTTGGGTCCTGCCGGGATTGCGCCCTTCCGACGTGGGCTCGCTCCTTGGCGCCGCCATCCCTTGCATCGGAGGGAGCTGGCCAGGCCTCGGAGGGTGCCGGACCCGGTTGGAGCCAACACCTCGAACCCGAGTGAGGGGAGTCCGAGGTCCAACTCATGCGCTTGCTTGGGGAACTTTGAAGACCGGAATCCGGTGAGTAGAGTTTTGATTTTAGCATGTGTCTAGACAGATAAGAAAGAGCCGTACTGCCATTTGAATCTTGCATGAACTTGTAACTTGTAACTTGGAATTTGTATTTGGTAAGAGAGCCTGATCACCTCTCAAAGGCGGTTCAAGTAACCTTGCGCCATTCGGAATTTGAAGTTGGAATTTGCATTTGGTAAGAGAGCTCTCAAGGCGGTCCGAGTAACCCTGCATGGTATGCGCAGGGCCAAACCACCGTCTTCCTTGATTTTGATTTTGATAGCCTAGTCAGAAGAGACAGGACTGGGCTGTTTTTTGGGATACGTTGCTAAATGCTAGCATGTTTGTCATTCTATGTGTCTTTGTTTGTTTGGTATCTGTTAAAATCACGAGTTCCCCTTCTAGTATAATGTAAGATTATATTCAGTTGGGTAAATTTATGACAATTTACCGCTTGACTCACTGAAAAATCAAGACCATGTCTGTCTCAGTCAGAGCTTTTCCTACAGTAAGTGTGAGACTGACAAGGGGCGTGTCTGAGCAGAGATGCCTTTTTAACCCTATGATGGCATGTTTTCAACGTTCTGCTGCTGGACGAATTAGAGAGTTATTTTAGGACAATTATACCTGTTCTTATTCACTTTGTTTTAATAGTGATGTTCCTTCTGCTATGGTCATGTAATAAGAATGTTATCATTTAATAAGAAGTTTTAGTCAGGATTGTGGTCCCGATAGTTTTGGGGCTTAGCCTGGAAAGGGTTAAGTTCTTATTCGAATTCCTGTACTTGGGCGACCAAGTGAGAACAAATCTTTAGTAATGGTTTAAATAGGAACTGATAGAAAATTCAGGAAACTGCTTTTGTTTTTTCCTGTGATCTACAGGACAATGAAGCATCTTAAGCCAGCTGCAACTTAAAAAAATGATTGAAATTTTGTTTCTGCTATATCTGGTTTTGATTGAATATGCTTGTTGAATAAGAGGGGATCTTATATATTATAGCGAATACCTTATAAAGTATTATGTATAAGGGTGTATTTCTATGTTAATTGTTTTAGGAAAGTGTTTATTTTTTTTTTCTGCTGGCATGTCTCTGTGTGTGTGTGTGTGTGTGTGAACAGTTAAGTTGTTTCCCAGCAAGCAGGAAGAATGAGACAGGAAAAATGAGACAGCCGTTCCCGATTGAGCAGTCTCTTGCTTGTTTAAAATAAAGGAAGTATATCGGTGTTTCAAAAACTAACGGACACAGACAAGAGAAGAGAAAATAAAGTGTTTTTCCTTTGACCCTCAAAAATAGAGGTTAAGACAACCTTGGGGGACGGTGCAGCCTTCTGGTTTGGAAGTGTACCAGTTTGAAACAATAGAATGAATGGTTTAAATTCTGAGTGAATAAGATAATTGTGTTAGGATTTTATCTTTGAAATCTGTACTAGTGACTTATGACGACCTTTACAATTCAAGATAAATTCATTTGTTTTTCTGTATTTGAATTTTGTGTGTCTGGGTCCAGAGGGGAAAGGGGTACTTTGTTTTTTAAAATTCCAAGACGTTATTTCCTGATTTACTGTGGCAAGCACCTGATAGAAGACATATTTATTGTTAAAAAAACAAAACAAAACAAAAGAGGGTGTATATGCAATTTAGATATCCACCACAGCCATGGAAAAAGTATTCGTGTCATGTCTCTTGAATATCTGCTTTCTGAACTGTAAGATTAATAAAAATACAATAATATTTTCTTTTTGCAGATGCAGACTACGGCTGGCAGTTAGTTTGCTAAGAAATTTAATTCTAGTCATACGTAACAGATAGCTATAGTTCTCTCTATAAGATATTTTAAGAACTGTATCTAAATTGTATGTCTGTGCTCAATTTATTTATTATTATTATTATTTATTAACAATTCTTATATACCGCACTATTAGACATCAGCGCGGTTTACATTGAACAGAAAACATCCGACAGTTTACACGTGTCTGGTCGTTACATTTAACAGAAAGTATAACTTGGCGAAATAGGGGAAACTAAATACAATGCAGGGTTATCTGTTAAAGGATATCCTGTTTAACTATATACATAAGTGGTACAATAGTATATGGAAGAACTTGCTATTTACATTGTGAAGTTGGTCTGTTGCGGGGTCCAATCTGTTTGACCACTTCTGCTATTCACCTGGGGTTATGTTCGGAGCTGCCATTGAGATATTTAAGGAGAGGAAATGCTTTAAAGCCTTTCTGAACTGACTTAGATTAGGTATTGCTCTAGATTTGTGCTGGTAAGGTGTTCCATAGAGATGGGGAGCAGAATTGGAAGGCTCAGCTTATGTTTACGGTATAAGGTTTTTTTAATACGTGTCTTTTCAAGTATGATCAAGACTTTCAGTAAGGGATTTTACTGAAGACTATGGTAATCAAATGTCTCTGTCACAATTAGGAATGCTATGTAAAAGGGAGTGGTTTTCTGCTGTTCACCATATTTTGCCCCAGAATCTCTAGATATCCTGTCCCATCAGTTTCTCTCTCTGTAAGTAGCTCCGTTCAGAGTGCTTCAGGGGGGGAGGGAGCCCAATCCACCGATGATGTCACCCCCCCGGTAGGCGTGAACTAATGTGCCCACAGCAGAGAAGTAGAACATAAAAAAAAAAAAAAAAAAAAACATTCCCGGATAGAGCGTGGCTAGGAGAAACAGTGTGGGCATAGGGATAGGGAGGGGGGGGACTCCTCCCAGCACATTCCAAAGTAGTTTGCCAGCCCGGCAGCTGACCAGGACTTGTTTAGTTGTTTTTTTTTTTCCTTGCCACTGATTTACTGAACTGAAAGCTTTTAGGATTTAATTGAATTAATAAACAGTATTATTCAGAATCCAAAATAGTGCAGGCAGCCCAGAGAATTTGCATTTTTGTCAGTCAGTCCCAGAGAGATATAAAACAGAAATGAAATTGGATGGATTTGCGGCATAATAGTTACTGGAAGAGTTGAACAGAAAGTATGTGAATGTTGTTGAATGTGATAGAGAGAGAGTGGATGTGAAGATGGAGAAGAGAGCGGATCTTCTTGCTGATGCTTAGTTGAATGATGTGGAGGAGGTTATCCTGATCGAAGGAGCAGAGGAAGTAAAAACTGGGTGCGAGTCAGTACGCCCATTGTAGAAAAAAGAAGGACTTAGAGAAGTGAATGCCTGTATCTTGACTCCACCCCAGGAGGGGAGGAGGGAGTACTTGATTGCAGAGTCATAGACAGAATACAACCAAGCACAGTGTTTCAGCACGAGAGTGAAGCAGCTATAGAGTAAGTGGCAGCCTAAGAGGGCTAGAGCATGGATGAAGACTAGGCCAGACCGGACTCCTCCAGTTTCCCCTGGGTCCCCAGGAGTCAGTCTGAAGAATAGGGGACCAATATATGGACTTTTATAGGGGGTACAGGAGCAGAATACTAAAGCCAGTAGCCCCTGTGTTTTTCTAGATGCACCACCATTATCAGAGCTACTGGGGCTAGGCCACAAAGCCTTTTTTGCAGAACGGCATGACTGAACAAGGGGGACAGAAAATAATGCACCAGTTCCTGCATATGCCTGAGTGCCCTATTCCACTTTTTGGAGCCGAGATCTGCTTGCAAGCTTCAGGCACAGATATCCTTTGCTGGAGAGAGAGAAATGCAAATGACTGTGAACCCAGAGCCTGCCTGGATTGATGGTGCTGACTGTTCCCCGAGAAGAGAAGTAGCGGTTCTATAACACAACTCCAGTTAAGACAACAAGTTTCTGTATACCCGCCAACCCTATAGCCCCACCTGGAGTATGGGCAAAAGATAATGCACCTGGCCTAGCAAAGAACATAGCCCCTGTCATTGTCATCCTCAAGCCAGAAGCGGAACCAGTGCATGTGAAGCAGTATCCTCTTCCCTGACCCAGCCATTGCAGGAATCCACTGCCATTTAATGAAAATGCTGAAGTATGGACTTATCAAAGGAATGTTAGTAACCTTGGAACACTCCCCTACATCCTGTTCAGAAGCCTGGGACAGGTGATTACCGCCCAGTGCAGGATCTAATAAAGAATGCATGATGCAGCTGGAACTATACAACCCAGTGGTACCCAAAATCCTTATATTCTCTTTGGGACTGATCCCTGCTGACGCTACACACATTTCACCATTCTGGACTTAAAAGATGCCTTTTTCTGCATACGCTTAGGCCCAAGACCCCACTACAGGAAGGCGGCGGCCAACTCACCTGGACAAGATTACCTCAAGATTCAAGAATTCACCTACTCTCTTCAGTGCTACCCTGAATCAAGATCTTTCCAGCTACTATGTGAAACCCAGGAGAAAGGGTTCTTCTCTAGTATGTGGACAACTTGCTTATAACCACCAACTCAGAAAGTGAATGTCTACAAGCCACCAGTGAACTCTTGCACCTTTTTAATGAGGCTGGATACAAAGTCTCAAGAGCTAAGGTGCAATTATGCCAAACACGTTAAATACCTAGGATTCCCGTTGTCCAGCGGAATTCGACGCCTGGGACCTTACCAGAACGCAAAGCAGCTGTATGCAGTATTCCTACTCCAACCACCAGGAGGCAAGTGAGAGCTTTCTGGGTGCCACAAAGTATGTTGTATATGGATCCCCAATTTTGCGCTGCTAGCAAAACCGTTGTATCAAGCTATCAAAGGAATGAAAAAGTCTCCATGGAATGGGGACTTGAACAGGATGCAGCCTTTTGATCTTTGAAAAAAACACTCTGATGTCACCAATTCTGGGTCATACCAGATGTCCAGAAAACCTTTCAGTCTCTATGTTCATGAGTCACAAGGAAATGTTCTAGGAGTGTTGACTCAATCTCTTGGACCTTATTTGAGAAGCTGTTACAGCTACAGCCTTCCTAGTGAGCAAAACTAACAAGATCACTTTGAGACAGAATCTTCAAGTTACTGTACCACTGAAACACAAAGGAAACTTAGCTAATTCACAATGTTGAGTATCAGAGTATGCTGTGTGAAAATCCCAGATACAATTGAAGGTCAATCAAGCTATGAATCCTGCTACACTGTTATTAGTTGGTCTTGAACCCCCTGATCATGACTGTTCAGAAACTATGGATATTGTTGTGCCAGATATGCAGTAGTGACCCCTGATTGGTAGTTGAGTCCTCAGCCCTGGCCCCAGAAAATTGATCACAGAAACCTGAAACTGATAGCCCCCCTTCACCTTAGAGCACTAACAATAGGAAAAGGGCTCTGTCTAAATGTGTACCCAGATTCACCAGTACTGCCCATTACAAACCTTGCATGCACATGGGACCCCGTAAAAAATAATGAGGTGTAGAACCTTAGGAAGGCAAGTCCATTAAGCTATGGCCCCAAAATACTATGCCAATATCTGATGCATACTACTTACAGCTTTCAAAATGTAGGAAAAAAAGAATGACATGACCATAGAAACGCTTGAACTCTCAGTTGGTCCAAAGCTTTGCTCAAGCAGGTTTACCTGAAGTGGCCCTAGATTCTTCCTATAGCCCTTCTTAGGAATATACTTTAGCCCCTGCTAAGTCTTTAGGAGTTTCCCCTTTTTGAGAATTCTGAGAATCTGTAGCCTATTTATACAGGAATAAAAGGAGATGTGGGGTTCAGCCTGACCTAGGATCTGAAATTATTTCAGACATGAACTAATTGGTTTTAAGTTCTATTTTGCCAGAGGTGGGCTCATTACCTGGGTAGCTGTAAATCGGTATCACCATCAATTTGCCTGAACCCCTGCATCCTGTTCAAGCCTGGAGGCTCGGTGTGGATCAAAGAGTGGAGAAGAATACGTTAGCCCTGCCTTGGAAGAGAACCTAGTGTTTTTTTTGTCATCCTGTCAACATCCAACTGGCCAGTAAAAGTAGAAGAATTCGAACCTTGGATACATTATAGTCGAGTAAAGCCAGAAACTGCTTTTGAACCCCTGATCACTGGACTACTGGACAGCATCCTGAGACCTCCATTGCGCCTCACCCTATGACAACCACCACGGACCTAAGACTCATTGGTCCCTCAGAAAACTGCACTATTTCAAGACTATCTGTTTATCTTGAAAGGTTAAGCCTCGCATCTGGCGAAAAGCGCATCATCAGAAATAGGACTGTGGTTGTGTTAAGAAATTGAGTCTTCTACGAGACATGTGTTTAAATGCTCTGAAAAAAGAATATTTTGATCTTCTGAAGAAGTGAACTGCTCTAAGGAGGCAATAATAGCCTGAGAGACTGTACTATCAATATTCTTAAGAAACCTGAGCACATCCCAGGAGGACCCAGTGATTGCTTTGGGATCTACCGCCGATACTCCTCCCACAAAAGCTTGTAGGTCTACGTGTACGGCAGAAGCTTGAAGGGATCTACAATCAACTCCTAGCATTTGTTATCTCATTGTGGATGCCAACAGTTCCAACCAATTTCCACTGCGACTATGCCCATTATGCCATTCATTAATTATTTGCTGTATTTTGGCAGCAGCTTGGAGTGCTTTG